>JAOYMU010000001.1:36880689-36892478 GCA_025802295.1 Psammodynastes pulverulentus
CTCAGCCTTCCATCCTTCCGAGGTGGGTAAAATGAGGACCTAAATTGTGGGGGCAATATGCTGATTCTGTAAACCGCTTAGAGAGGGGTTTAAAGCACTATAAAGCGGTGTATAAGTCTAAGTGCCATTGCTATCTTCTGTCCGCAAATGCAGTCAAGAACAGAAGAACCCCACAAGAACCTTCAGCACTTGAAGAGGCTGGGGGAAGAAAGCAAGTTCTGTGGGTTTGGTTTCAACGAGATTTTTCTTACGTCAAAATATAAAATGCTAAGATTTCTGCAATTACCCTTGCAAAGTTTTCAAAAAATCATATGTCTAGGCAGGCTTTTCTGGACATACGGGCTCCATAAGTGGTAGCAGAAAAACTAATACTTGCTTAGTTACTGCAATTGGTTCTGATGAAAAGATTGCTAAGCAAATCACATGGATAAAGAGATGGAGCAAGGTTGACGGTTGTGAAGATTGCTAATTGTTACTGTCACATTCAGGTAAAGTTCTGTGTTACAGTGTCATATATCTGACTTCCACACTCACACCCATTTGTTTCCCAGTTCCCAACCTGGTACATTAACCATTAGACCAAACTGGTTCAAACTAGGAGATGGCTCAGTTTGGCTGATACTATATATTAGCTCACTTCCTGGGAGAACAACTGAAAAGAGCTTTCCAAGTCTTGGCACTGTCAATCTAAGTTTCCAATGCCCTGCTTGGAACGCTGGATTCCACCTCATTGTGTCTCTTGCCTTTTCCTTTGAGTTTGTTGCTTGTTTATTAGATTCCTGGTCTTGACCTGAATCAAGCCAGAGATTACGCTTATAATTACTATTTTAAGATATTGGTAAAAGGAACTCCTTTCCTTTAAAAGTCTACGGAGATTCTCAGTCATCCAGGTCATGGTTGTCCCAAAGGTGCTTTTTCAAGAGGCTGAAGAAGCTTCTTGGATGAGAAGCAAAACATCTTCAAAAGATAAACCAGAAGGTCCAATTGCCTCTTGAAAAAGCACTTTTCCTTTAAAAGTTCTGCCTGCATTTGCGTTTTGGATGCCTGCGTTTTGGACTGAGGCAGGCATCCAGCTTGCTATCCTTGTTGAAAGGGGGGGAAAAAGGCAGGTAATAGATCATTTTCTTTTCATATTTTCTTCCATAAAGAGCATAGGACATGAATACATTATCCTTGTGACAGTTTTCTGAAAAACAATCCAGTAGCAGTCTTCGGGAAACTTGAAAACTAAACTATAAACAGCAAGTTTCAGGAGTTCTATTTTATGGCAACCCTTATTATCCTTCATGGTAATTCTTTCCCTAACTTGGTCTAAATATGGAAAGTGCTGCATTTGAACTTCTTAGATATAACTTCCGATGTTATGGCTAGTTATCCTTAGTTGGTCACTTGGGTCTAGTTTACCTCCATTCTAATGGCCTGTATAAATATTGATGACTTAGGCAAGGGCTGCAAAATTTGAACTCTAAAGAAGTATTGGTTTTGCACAGGGTAAGGGAAACATAAAATTAACTTCTGACAAGTGACAAGCCTGTTAAGAATCAAAATAGCTGAGGTGTTAAAGACTACTTGCTATATGGTTTTATAAATATATAAAAACAAGAAGCATTAAAATTATACAGAACAATGCTACAGTAAAGTTGACTGGGAAATTTGTGAGGAACTGGTGTGGTAAGAATACATCAGCTTGAATGGGAGGATATGACTTGTTGCTTTGGAGAAAAGATAAAACTAGTGAAGCTTCTACGTCTCTTATTGAACCCTCAGAATCTACTCTGATGGTTATAAAATTCAACGATATGACTTCCTAACAGAAAATAAACAAAAAAACTAAAACTAGAGGGGTGTAAGCCCTAAAGAAAATAAGGTGTATCTTTTTTTAAAAAAGGAAAAAAAAGTCTTTCCCCAACCTGGAAATATGATCCTGCCCATGTACGATATAGTCCCATTCTTGTATTCTGCAGGCCACAGTTGTAGGTGGCCCACATTAAGTGTGCTCCTGGATACCAGATAATTTTCCACTCCTGAAATTCTGCATTTTCATAACTTCCTTTCATACCAGTCACAGCGTGTGCGGCCTAATAGTTAGCAAACTGCATTATGTACTCAGAACTTGCAAGTCTCAAATAAAACTAATGCACTAGGACATAGAAAAAAAAGGCTAAGACAACAGTTACTTTCTGTCTTTTCTCTGTGTATCTACTTTTGCTATTATTTCATGCAAATATACAGATTCAGAAAGTTACAAAGGAATTTAGGGACTGCAGTGATGAGTGGAAGGAAAGACAGGTTCATTTTTGGCTCAAGGTTGTAAAGTTGAACTTTCTTGAGTCAGGTTTGTATTCCTAAACATAAATTTACAAATTTTGCCAGATTTATAATAGCCATTGATGTTGACAGATGAATTAACTCAGAGGGAGACGGAGAAATGGAGAGAGACAAGAAAGAGAGACGCAGAGAGAGAAACATCTTAAATATAATTCTGACAGATAATTTCAATGGGGTTCTGAATTATGGCATTAAGGGTTTGCAGATTTTCAGATACTCGGTAATTTAAGACTGATAGATGACCTATGAGCGAGGCACTTGATGTACACAGTACATTAGATTTTACTATCAAAACATCAAACTTCTAGCCTCCTGCATTTCTTCCTCAGTCCTCTTTATAATTAGTTTGGTGTGGCTTTATGCTTGTTGTTATTTCAACATACCAATTTTATATTGTTCTTTTATTCTAGGTAATTTAAATATGTTTGTTTTAATTTGGCTCATTGTAATTTCAACTTTTACGGAGCTGCCCTAGTAAAATGCAAAGACCATTATTATATAAGAAAAAAAAAAAAGAAAGCCCAGAAAGGCAGGATATAAATCATAAAAATGCAATGATTATAGGTAACCCCTGAGGATAGTTACACGGTTCCTTGTCCAACATCAAGGCAGAAGAGACACAAACACAGAAATTGTGAAACGTATTTCAGAGGCCCCCTTTTTACCTTCCGAGTATGCTCCCTTTTGCAAATCAAGAGATGAGAAAACGGAAGATTTTGAAGAATGAAGCTCATGCCCACCAGGGCAATCTCTCTTTCCCCCTTTGCTTTCAAGCAGAGCTACTCTAAGGAGCAATCCCATCCAGAAGTATTTTTTTTTAATTTTTTTACTTAGTTCAGTTTTCCCTTCACATCCCTGTGATTAGAATAAAACATTGGGTATTCAAAACTTGACTTGTTTCGTTTGTAGTTGCATTAATGATGCTGGAGCGTGGGATGTAATGATTGCTGTGTATAAGTGGTATAGACATCAAAGGAGATCCGGTTTAAAGAACAGAAAGGAAGAGAGACCCCCACCCCCTGCATCCTTCGGCCCAGGCTGCTGAATAACAGATGAGCACACTGCGCATTTATAATTTATAACCTGAAAAATCGTGGGGTAAATTTGTGTTCTACAGAGGGAAGAAGGCACATCCTTTCCACAATCGGCACTCATTTCTGTCTTAAAAAAAATAAAAGTGAATGATATAGGATTTTGTGTGGTGTTTTCCAAATCAGACAGATCTTCTGTAAAGGGTACCACCATTAAGATTTTAAGTGGCTAGCCGTTTCTCACCATCTTTCCATTTCGATTGTTAGTGTATATATTCGGAAATATTTTTTTTAAGCTTCTCCCTTTGAACACAATCTGTTTCCTAATTTTAATCCACACTGCACAACTATTCCAACAATATAAGGAGAAAAATAACCGGTGAAAATATATCTGTGTCATACATACCCTTTGAATGGAGTATTTAGCATTAAAATATTAGACGCTGTTAGGCATCTTGTGGCTAATGATTAGTCATGTGTTTATAAGGACTGTGTATCTGTAAGAATTTAAATGTCAAGTTTCATTTCATTTCTTATTGCTAAGGTACAAGATCCACACTATATTCCTCCCTTGCCCTTTTCAGCTATGTGCAAATGTTGTCTAATTATCTATCCTATTCTATTTATGGATGGAATTGCTAGCAGATTGTTATCATAGTACATATCCAACAGTCCTATGAAAAGTTCCAAGTTTATTATTTGTCTGCTTTTGTGAAAAACTTAAAAATAATGGAAATGCAAATAGAAAGGGCTGCTATGGTCTTTTTTTAAAATGCTATTGAACATGATTGGTGAAGTTAAGACTTCCTTTGGTAGGCTCTTTCATTTTGGCCAATCTATCCTATAAACCAAAGAGCACAATTTAAGGAGGAAGGAAGATACATAGAGTAACCCTAAAACATGATAATGCAATGACAAGCATAACTAGGCTACCTTGGCTGTCTTATATGGAAATGTCACAATTTTGAGTACAATTTTTTTTCTTATCCTAGCTTCATTATTGTTACTCAAGACCGTGAACATATCTAACACTCCTTCCTCCTCCCCATTTTTCCTACCACAACAAACCTGACACCTGGTTTGGGCTGAGAGAGAGTTACTGGCTCAAAGTCACCCTGCCGGCTTTCATGTCTGCCTCCCTAGCGCCTTAAACATTTGACCAATCTTATCTCATATGAAAATATCACTATTTAAGTAGTTATTTCCCCCCCACCAAATTGTCTTTTCCCCTCCATTTCATCCTTTTTTATATACTAATTGTTGTTCCCATTCAGTTAATTCAATAGTTTTGATAACTCACGTTGTATTTATGAAACAAAAAGCAAGAAAAGAAACTTGCTGGCCAAATCCAATGTAATTTACCACTGGTAGAAGTCTGAAGACAAGGCCTCAGCTTGTGTCTCCCTTGAAGATTGATTTTTTTTCTTGTTAGTCTTTTATATTCCATTCAGTTGGGAATTCACCAATCTCTGAACATGTCCCTCTGTATTACCCCTCTAGGTCAAAACAAAAGGAGATTGAGTTCACTTTTATAACAAGATACAAGTTTTTTGTGCTCGGAGTATGTGAAAGAGAAATGGCTATTATGCTGAGAATCCAATCAGGGCTTGTTGGATTCTTGGAAGCCTCTGGCATTTGTGAAGAGAGTGGTAATTTCATTCACCGAGAACTGGCGGAGGAAAAGCATGAGCTGCCCACAAAAAAGAGTTGAAGTCTAAATTAAATCTGAAGAAGAGCTCTTATCAAAGCTCCTCCCGCAAGGCTAATGAAGTCGAATTAAGGATGTTAAATCAACTTGTGATTGCCTATCATTGCAGAGGACCCATATATTATTTCTATCAGCTGGATTTATGAGGTTCATTTCCATTAGAAGGGAGGAAAGAGGAAGACTGCCAAAAATACTTTGGAATAAATAACAGTTCAATCTTTCTGTTTTCCTTGGGAAATTTAACTGGGAACCAAGGTATGCATATTTGGATGATATCATTCATGCTTATTATTCTAAATATATTTGAACAGGGCCATCATGGTGAAAAATAGTAACACAATACTTTGCTGGTGGGTGGGATGAAAATATGATTACATTTGAAAAGTGTTCAAATGGATTTAAAACAATGCATATGCTCTTAAAGTCCTTTCTAGGCTACAGTTTCTGTTTTCAAGCAGATCTTAGCACTTATTAACTTTATTTTCCATCATTTGTTTAATGAGCCTTGAAGGAGTGTATTTTTTTTTTAGCAAACACCTGGTGAAGGAATAATGCTAAATAACCTTCAATTGCAAACAGAACAAACCAACACATCTTTTTTATCCAGGTAAGCAGCTAAAATTTCAGAAAACAAGACTGTCTGGTTTACTTTCTTACAAATATCATCTTTGGGTTTAGAGCTTAGTAACTCTTGGAAAAACATCCATACACATGCAACAGGAAGCAACAAAAAGAGTTCCCTGATCATTTTCAGCATTTAAATCATTTCCCATTGCTGAAAAATATGTTAGGTGGAAATAGTCCAATCAGTGGATGTTTTTAAGAAGAGATGGGACAGCCATTTGTCTGGAATTGTATAGTGTCTCCTGCTTCAGCAGGGGGCTGGACTAGAAGTCCTCCAAGGTCCCTTCCAACTCTGTAATTCTGTTATTTCCATTTGGAAGACCAAAGCTTTCTGGCCCTCTACATAGTGGCAGATTTTCCATTGGATGGGAAGAAGAGAAAGCAACCATAGTTTATTTGCCTATGTGATCATTATAAGATAAGATTAGAATGGGTGTTTGTACTTGTTTTTTTCTTTCAGTAAAATAGCAATAGCACAGACTTATATACTGCTTTATAGTGCTTTTTACAGCTTCTCTAAGCGGTTTACAGGATCAGCATATTGCCCCCACTATTTAGGTTCTCATTTTACCCACCTTGGAAGGATGGAAGGCTGAGTCAACCTTGAGCCTGGTGAGATTCGATCTCCCAAATTGCCAGCAGCTGGCTGTAAGCAGAAGTAGCCTGCAATTACTGCATTCTACCCCCTGCGTCACCAAGGCTCCTTGAAAGATCTAGGGAATATACTCCAATCCTAAAGCACCTTTTTGTCTTTAAGTTCAAAATGCTCCTAGAACTATTAGAATCGTTTCTAATCTTATTTGAAGGTTTCCTCTCAATTTATCAGTAAGGAAAGCATTCTGACTCTAAATATAATTATTTATGGTGCAAATCATTATAATTCCTTTATGTATGTATGGTGAGGTCCTAAATAAACAAACAAGCCACTTCAATTGAAATACAAAACTTCCAACCTAAAATCCACTTTTGTAACAGAGACTTAGCAAAATTGAATTTTATGAAGACCCAATTGTACAGTATTGTTATAGCCCAAAATGTGGTGACTTTTATGGAAACTTTAGAATGTGTTTATGTATTAAGGAAAATACAGTTGCCTGTTGGGACCAATCCAAGTGATTTATGGAAAATGATATATGGGGCAATTTATTTCTTTAGTACAAACTACTTTGAAAATTATGCTTTGCTCTATAGACATCACTCAAGCTCAGGTTTAACTGAACTGGTTTCACAAAGTTCATGAAACTTACAAGTTTAAGAAATTATTCACAACACCCCATTTCCAAGTCAAATTCTAAGAGCCTTTCCACACATAAGGGTTTCCACTCATCTTTAAGTCAAAATAAAATGACCAAACGTGAACAACATGACACTTTCTGACCTCTATTTCCAGTCACTACTAGTCATCTGATTTCCCTCCGAGGTATTGGGTGACAAGTCTAACATATTTTTATATATTGTCCTTAGTTGGTATTGGAATGGGGAAGAAATATGGCCGAACCGTTAGGGTTAAGTGCACCTGGAAAAGTTTCAAAGATTGTAGAAGTAAGAAAGCCTAATACTCAGCAAGCATACCTCAGAAATTTGTGCACAGTGATGCAGTAGTAAGTCACTAATTTATTTTTATTTTTTTATTTTAAAATTTATATACTGCCCCATCTCCGAAGACTCGGGGCGGTTCACAACAAAACAACAACATCATACAATTAAAACAACCTATCTACTTAATTCCATCTAAATTGCTTATTAACAATTTGACTCTTACAGCTATTGTCGGCCAAATATGTAAATTTACCCTCATTTTGTCTTTGATATGTAATAACATAGCTAGCCATACTTTTTAAACTATCCTGAAAAAGACCACACTAGTTTAAAAATAGACGTTTTAAAACAACCTTGCCTTCCTGCTTTAGTGTGCTTTAGAGCGCTACACTAACCCATTTAATTCTCTAGATAATTTGCGGCTTCCTTTAAACACTTTTCCTGTCATACATTCTTACATATTCTGTAATAACTTCACAAAAGGGTTATACGCTTTCAGAATTATTGCCTATGCATTTAATAAAAAGAGGAGCTGTTGCGCAGTGGTTATATTGAACAGAAGCGGAGGGAAAATTTACACGTTGGGGACATAAAGAGGTTTATTCGCTTCTATTAGTGGTTAATTGTCTCCAGCATAAAAAAACGATTTGTTTGATGACTCATTGCATGATTAAACTTCCTGTTAACCTTAGAGGAAAGCAGATAGGTGCTTACAAGAAAGGGCCCTTGTAGCGCATCTACTTTAACAAGTAAACAATCGACTCGGACTACTTTAAGGCATTTCTGCACTTCTTTCTTATCCTTTCCCAAGGAAAGCAGGAATATAAAATGAGTGAGAAAAAAAATATCCCAATGAGGAATCAATGTCCAAAAGTATTTCCTCTCCATATGAAGATAAGACTATACTAATTTTGTGTGTTATACTTCTTTTCTATAAGAGAACTGTTCAAATCGCTCAGAAAACAATCCCAAAGTTGTATAGATTCCATGTGCCAATTTTTTAAAAACCTTTAAATAGTATTTGTGGCAAGCATGAAATATATAATCCACTACAATTATTCTCCTGATTAGTGTAACAGACTTTTAGAAAACATCTTAGCCCAACATTTGAAAAAAAAAAAAAAAGGAAGAGGGTCAGCTTTCATAAAGAAAGTCTGTTATATGAAAAGGAATATAATGATGAAACTTGATGGTAATCATGAAAACTAGTGTGTTTGTGGTTTAATATAACAAAAGGATGTATGGTATTCCTTTCTCCCCATGTCTTCACTCAGTATCTCAACCTCCTAAGTATGCTTCTCAGGTCCAAACCTTTACAGACCTGTGAGTGTAATGTGTAGTTTGTCCTTCATTCTCTTAATGAACCTTAATGATATATTCTAAAAACTGCTTGGACATTTGCCATTCAGTTAGAGAATGCACAAACTGAACCCTGCAGGCCTATTGTGTGCCTAGGCTGGCCTAATAAATCACATCTCCCAAGACAATGTCCCATTAAACCTAATTAGCCAAAGGGTTTATTCCTAAACTGCCTCTTCTCAGGGGAAGTTTTAACTTTTGGTTTTGAAATGAGCTAGAGGCACTTAAAATGCTTTCCCTTCTTTATTTGGCAGCAAAAATTAGCTTATTCTGGAATGTAGTCAAGGGTGCTTTAAGAAGCTGGAGTAAAATGCGAAAAAAGAACTGATGAGCATTCTAACATTATTTTACCACAATGCATAAGAAATGGCTAGCCGATCAGCAGGCAAATTTGCTTTCTTTATGCAAAATCTTTCTATAGCTGCAGTCCGAAATAAGCTTTGCCTCTTGTTAGCTGAATTTGTAAATGTGGTTAGAATTCGGTTGTCTCTGCTAGTTTTATATCTGCCCCCTTTTTCAGAAATAATTGCTGTTTGCTAGTGATAAGAAGAAATCTGAAAAAAAAAGTTATGTTGCTGTACACTCTGAAATAAAACTTTTCATCTCATTTTGTATACTTTATGGATGTTACACAGAAAAATCTTTGTTACTGTTTTGAAAAGAAGCCAGGCATTTCAGCTCTGGCTTGTCTTTTAAGTGGAGGCAAAGAGAGAAAATGTTGTATTTATCAAAAACGGTGTTAGGAATATGCCTCCTAATCCATATAAAAGTTGGCTATTCTATCCTGAATCAAATCCTCCTTCTATTTTCTTTAACACACTGCAATGGTGGACTTGAGTGGTTTTGTCATGAGTATGTGGGAGGAAATACTGTACATAATTCATGATTGTGTTTGTGGGGAATAATATAATAAGTTGTAATTTTCCATTATATAGACTAGCATATAGTTTATGAACTACATATCCAAGGTACAGCCATGTTCAAATTTGCTTTTCAATTGTAATGCTAATAATTTCCCATAAGCCTTAACTTTCAAGAAAAGGTCTCTCTTTTGTACACCAGGATTGGCAGGAGAGCATTTAATACATTGTAGCATTTTTAGCTGTTTTCAGGACTCCATGAACAAAGAAAATAGTCAAGTCAATCTAACCCAAACTTACTTTAATGTTTTTCTCTCTCAAATGTTTCTTTCACTTGATCAATGTTCTTTTCTATGGCTGTGTTGCAATTCTTGTGAAATAAGGGAATCGATAGGGGGAATACCAAAGAAGTGAAACATGAGGGGGATGAATGCTTAGCAAGTTTGGGTGATGATAACGGCTTAATTAATTTTAAACATTTAGGTATGATAGTAGATTATAGGCGGTCGGAAAGCATGTGACCAAGCTGGGCCTATCAACTGGGCCTGGAAAGGAAGGATGTGGTGTAAACTGACGGGTATAGGATGATTATAAAACTATGCTTTTATGTTACTTGGGTGTGGCCTCTTGCCTGTGTATTGAGATCCACCAGCCTTTGCAAATGCTTCAATAAAATTGTTTTGTATTCCAACAACTCTGAGTTGGAGTTTTACTCCTCACGTGTTGGTGAAATCTTCAGAGACTTAGTCCCATGAAATGAACACGGGGGCAAAAAAAATGTATTTCATGGCCTAACTATCTCTGTGTGAAAGGGTTGCTATAGATTTATTTGATTTACAGGTAATCCTCTACTTACATTCTTTTAGTGGCCGTTCAAAGTTACAATGGCACTGAAAAAGGTGACTTATGACCATTTTTCACACTTACAACCAGGGCTTTTTTTCTGCCGGAACGCGGGGGAACCGCGTTCCGGATCCTTTCTGAAGTCCGGATCACGTGGTACGGANNNNCTCCCCACCTGAAAATAAATCTGTTCCAACTGCAGTTGAGCTAAGCCACGCCCAGGCTCCTTGCTGTCTCCTTCTTGTTTACACAGCAAATACTGTTTCACTTTCCAAACAACCCTCAACTCTCTCACACACTGACAAGATGCTAGCCAGATTAATACCGGTAGGCAGAGGCAGATTTTTTCCCCTTATTTCCCTCCACAAAAACTTGCCCAATCACATAGTTTCGTAGCGAAGCACGGATATCCTGCTAGTATATTATATAGTAGGCTAAGAATTTTGGTTATAATATACAGTTGGACCAATGGAAAAACAGGTGGTTAGTTGAAATTTACATTGTGTTGAACTTAAAGAGAATTTTTATTAAATGACATCTTTTTATTGTAGCACATCAGAGAAATTCTATAGAATGTATAAAGGTACTTCAAATGTATTTTGGAAATGTGAGCAACATGAATTTTTTTTTTTTATGATTCTTGGTGGACATGTAAAAAAAGCTAAAGCATTTTGGATTCAAATACATATTTTGATTCTAAGGAGTTTAGAGATTAATATTAAACTGAAGCCAGCACTCGTCTTATTAGGGCTAATGGATAGAGAGATAAAAAAAAAGGCATGGAAGATTATTTCAATAAATTATTACTTCAGCAAGATTATTATATGCAGAGAGATGGAAAGATTCAAACTGTTCAGTATAAGGGAATGGTTGATGAAATTGACAGATCTTATGGAAGTGGATGATTCATTTCTTTGATTAAAGAAATTTTCTACACTTATTGGTGACTAGAAACCTCTAATGAACTTATTGCACATGAAAAAAAAAATGAACTTGTAATGTATGGTTTTGATGATTAGACAGGATGGATTATGGGACAAAGAGTACTATGAGGTAACTGCAGAGAGAGGGAAGCTAAAATATAATTGTAATCATAAATTTGTGAAGAATATCAGAAGTTACTTTTTTCATTTTTTTCCAATATTTTTCTTTTCTTGCACTTTTTGCTTTTTCTTTGCTTTCCTTCTTTTTCTTTACAGCAGTCTTTGTTTTTAAAAAAATCAATAAGAATCCTATAAGAACAATTTTTATCAGAAATTTTAGGTGAAAGTATATTAAGAAAAATTAATGGAAACAAGTAAGTGCAGGAAAAAAAAGAAGAGAAAGATATATAAAGAAGTGACTTCTGATCTTCTTTATACCAATTATAAATTTATTATCCCTCCCTCCTCTTTAGTTAGTTAGTTCACTTTATTGTCACTGTACCTCGTACAACGAAATTAAATACCTTCTTCAGTGTGCATGAATATAAAATAAAATACAAACACAAACACACAT
>JAOYMU010000001.1:36920067-36936283 GCA_025802295.1 Psammodynastes pulverulentus
GTAGGCTGCTCTTTTTTTTCTTTAATAAGTGACTTTGCAGGAGTTCCTGGATTTCTCTGTCCTTGTTTAATTAGTTTTCAAGTTAGCTTGCGGGGAAGTCAAGTTCAGCGCCCTTGATTCTTGTAACATGCATTTGGAGTCTTTCCTTCCCATACTTGAAATCCATTCCTCAATGCCCTGCCCTTTGGAGTGCTAAGGAACAGCTTTTGACTTTCTTCTGTATGAAATTCTTTCAGCGACTGCAATGTGCTCTCCTACCCCTCTTCTGTCCTCAAGGTCCAGCTCCTTTGACTTCCTTCCTAAAGATTATTCTCTCCACCTCTGAAATTTTTCTTAATTTTTTCCAGTTTCTCTGAATTGTTAAAATTAATGCTCAGAAGCTGACCTAATAGTAAAGTTATGTCAGCCCAAAACTTAACCTTTAAACTTTTTGTAAAGGCTTCCAAGAATCCGTGTAAAACATTCACAGCACTTAAAAAGTGCTGTAAAAATACCAAATATAATTTTACCAGTATATGAAGATAAATCATTGTGATTATTGGTGAATAGGGTTTTGCAGAAAAAAACAACTACTGTTAGGGGACTGAAAAGAAGAAATGGTGAAATAGTTAATAAAAGAACCCAGGAGTAAATGGAATGAATGAATATCTTTTGTTTTTTTCAGTCACACAAAGGTCTTATTTGGCAAACTTAGGGTTTAAAATATTTTGCCAAATTCAGCATGCAAACAAGATTAAACGATTATTAATGGCACTCCTACCAAGACTGAAGCTAACTGATACATTCCTCTTGATACTTTCAGAAACAGCCCATATCCCACAGAAAGCTATTAAATGTTTTATTCAATTTGTATTTCAGAACAATCAGATTCAAATAATCCAAAGATGAAAAAAACTCTGAAGTTAATAACTAAAGAAAAACATTCAATGAAGAAGAAAAAAACCAAGATCTTTTGATGCTTTAAAGCCAAAATCATTCCATCCCTTCTTCACTTCCTCACTGCAAGGGATGATGAAAAACATATCACCACCAAGGGATCAATTAAGTAGTGCAAACTCCAAATTAAGTTAAATACATCACTGCAAAAAACCTGGCCTAAGATTTACTAATTTGAAAGTAATTTCTATTATCATAATTATCTTTGAACATCTATCAAGTACTTGAGAGGAGTTTCTTGGCTGAAAAACTTTTCTTCGGGAATCAAAAGTTCATCAGCCATTCTACTGAAAAGTAATAAAAGTTCTTCATGTCAAACAACTGGAATGCAATTTTTTATATAAATTTGGAAATCACTTCTTTCCTAACTAGAAAGTTAACTGTGACTACTGCAGTAATACGATGACAATATTTCAGTCATAACAGGTTTTTGTTAAGAACAGTAGCATGTAGATATACAGAAATAGGGAATTACATTTATTCACTATTTTATTGCTTAGTGCTCTGGAATATTCCGACCTATAGAATATGTGGCCCTTACTAAAACTTATTTACATATAAAAATAAACCTCTTCTATATATTTGTTAAGTAACTGTCAGTTCCCAAACTAGGCTTCATTTTCTGGTTACTGTCTGGACTGTCTGTTCAGCTTCTTGATCTGTCTACCTAATAATTCAAATTTCTTTCCAAAACATTCCAGTAACTCTTTCATCCTTTCCATCAAGCTTATGCATTGTCTTCCCCTGCTACTGTTTCCTTAACCTTGTCAAGCATGTTTTTTCCCCTACTGCAGTATTTGGCAACCTTGGCCACTTTAAGATGTATGGACTTTAACTCCCAGAATTCTTCAACCAGCCATGCTAACTGGGGAATTCTGGGCATTGAAGTCCACACATCTTAAATTAGCCAAGGTTGAGAAACAGTGTCCAGTGCATGAATGTCTCATACCCAAAACATGGTTTCTGCCTTCCGGTTATTGCCTCAAGTGAAACTATCCTGAAGCCATCTCTTAAGAAAAGCAATTTAGGCAGAGAAAACTATAGGAAAACTCTAACATTAACTTTTCTTTCAAAAAGAAATTAACAGTAAATTTATCTACCATTGCTATAAAAGTATGTAAGCTGCTGGGAATCACAATCATTTTAATCTCCAGATTAAGGAAGAAATTAATGTGAAGTTTATTAATATAAAATACATTTATGTAGAACCCTGGAAAAAAAAGAAATTTGGGAGTTGTTTTCCTAGGTTTTAAGGATGAGGATAAGGATGGGAACAATTATTCCCCAAGACTTCCTATTCTAATTTCTGACCAAAACCTGAGAAAAACCAAAAAGGGCCACAACTGGACTGAAAAACTGCAACCATGGGGCATTTGTGAGTAGGAGTTGCTGCAGAAAAACAGTCTCAGTGAAATTTGGCCACTTTGCTGCCAAAACACAATGGTACCATTTTTTATGCTTTAAGTGGTGTGCTGAGGGCTTCATGCATGCTGAAGGCCGTGAGTTGTCTAGCATGAGGCAAACCATGTTCCACAAACCTTTCGTGGTTCAATCATAAGCATACTCTTCTCCCTATCAAGCCCATGAAACTGGAGCTGAGACTCAACAGCATACTGTGAAAAAAAATATAACTTTAAAAAAGTGAACAGATCTAAAAGCAAAACAAAAATCATTTTGTTATAAACAACTAATAATTATTAGGCTCAGGATACACAAAAGTCTGCATAAAAGAGTTTTACAGTAGATTAAATGATTGGCATTTGTGATTTAAAGGATGAAATAGTAGGCAGGGTGAAATGCCTGTCATTGTGAATCACAGTAGATAATACTGAGTAAGACATATAATTTATGCTAGTTATCAGCCAGTTCCTTAGATTCTAAAGATAGGAATAGTGATAAGTAATTGTCTTGATAAATTATTGTTTACAAAGACATATTTCAGGGCTACCAAACCTGGGCTCAAATATCCAGTTGACCATTAGATGGTGGCAAAGAGTGTGCCCACCTTGGGATTATCTATTTTTATAACACAGATTAGGGAGCCACACCATATGTGAATCCAGGTACTTGAAACATAGTCCCAGCAGGTGACAGAACTTGTCCAACCATGTCTATGGAGATTCTCAGTCATTCAGGTCATGGTTTCCCCAAAGGTGCTTTTTCCAAAGACAACTGGACTTTGTTTTTCCTTAAAGACATTTTGCTTCTTCAGTTCATAAAGAAGATTCAGTTCAAGAAAAATAAAAGTCCAGATGCCTTTTGAAAAAAACACCTTTGGGATGTCCAACCTTGCCTGTGGTTCTGCTACTGAGTAAGGTTAGGTTTCCTAGGACTTGGTTGGGAGACTATCGGGAAATATCAGCCCATAAAGGAGACTAGACAAAAATAATTGACCATCTTCTTGGGACAGTTTAGGCAATGTCAAAAATGGTGGATACTTTTGATGAGGAACAGCATGTCAATGACACCATCTGGGTTGCTCATTTCTCTCTCATTATAATTGGGTTATGGAAGGCCAGTTACTTCAGATGTAATCTGCTTGCCTATCTGCTTCATTCCCATAGAGCCACTAGCAATGCTGGGTCATAGCACAGAAAAGGCTCAATGGGAAGATCTTTTTTTCTTCCAATTCTTTCCTACTTGGGGAAGAACAAAGCACTATTATGATTTCCTTTTGCAGATGGGAGTTACGAAGAAGAATTAGGACTGGATGTCTGTAGTTTTGTATCCCATGTTATCATTAGCAACTTTTTTTTAGCTTTACAACTGCATTCCATATAGTACTTTAGATTGAATGGTCCTGTCACTGTTTGAATGCGGAATATATGTAATAATATTTTCCCCAAACACAATATCTTGAAAAATGGAAGCTGTATTATATGCAACTTATGAATGGCAATTAAGTATTTGTTGTAAAAAAAATTCCAATTGATCGGTAATACCCCATACGATAGGTTTACTGGAGGGAATGTTATAATGTTTAATTGAACAAATTTCTCATTAATTTCCAAGCATTTTGTTAAGTTTGGGATATCAGTGGTGACTCGCAAACGTGATGATTAATGTGTTTAAATCCATGATGCATTGCCTATTGTCCTACTTTGTAGCACACAAATAATGTTTGACTTAGTAAACTAAAGCACCCTCGACAAGAATTTCTCTATCTGTCTGGGGATATAAAACTGTTAATGGTGTGAGCTTTGTATTGATTTGGTTTCATAAAGTAAAACAGCAACAAGAATTAATAAAACATTTACAACCTGTTGTTGATTTAGGTCAATAGCTTGCTCAATATCTTTAAAAGACTAATCAATCAGTGTGGCAATTCAATCTTTTACTCCCATACAATTTTTATTTGAACAGCAACAACAAAAAAGGCCAATCAGTAAAATATGTCAATCTCAAAAGTATTGTGTCTAACTGGGATTTTTAAGGTTTATTTAAATAATAATAATAGGTAAGTTTACTGAATGTTTTTGCAACATACAAAATTGTATAGCATATATATGTTGAAATATTAATTGCTTACATGATCAGAAGGAAATGCTTTGGCTTCTAAAAGGATTTTATGCCGATAGAACGTAGGCTTAAAAAATGTCAACTGTAAAAATAAAACAACAGATTTATGTTATCTAAAATGAAACATTTATTAACCCACGGAAAAGATAGCAATGGCAATAGCACATAGACTTGTATACCGCTTCACAGTGCTTTACAGCCCTCTCTAAGCAGTTTACAGAGCCAGCATATTGCCCCCAACAATCTGGGTTCTCATTTTACCGACCTCAGAAGGATGGAAGGCTGAGTCAACCCTGAGCCAGTGAGAATCAAACTACTGAATTCTAACTACTGTACCACCATGGCTCTTATAAAGCAATCAATATATACAAATTTCTCTTTATATTACACAATCAGATATCCAGATGTTCTATATAGTTTTTTATAGGCAGTGAAGATAAGTACCATATTTCTCCATAAGGTTTTTTTTTACTGCAGTAGAAAATCAAATGACTTGAAGATGCTATAAGAATTCAGATGCAAAACAACATTTTTCTCAATTTGCTTGTTGTATTGCAAATTTGTAAATTCTGTTCTAAAATAGGAATAAGCACATGGTGGCATCCCAAATGTTACCAAATTCCATCTACTTTAACTAGCATTAACCAAAAAAAAAAAGGGTTTATGAGTATTACAGTATAACATCTGTTTATATATTGCCTGATGTTTCTACTTATCGAATAAAAGAATTGTATAAAAAACCCTCTTACAACATATAAGATGGAATAAAATCTAGTATATTTCTGAATGTTACTTGGAGAATACATTAGAACAAGCTATTCTAAGATATCATGCGCTATATATAAATACAGCATACATAAAAAAATTCAGAACACTTTTATGAAAATATGAGCTGCTAGATAAATGTCACTATATTATTCTGCTGTGATCAATTTCTATTCAACATCTATACAAGATCAATGTCTACACAGAAAGTGGTATAATGTTTCTCAGAAGGTGAAAAAAGGTAGTTCTACTCTATGTATCCCTAAAGTTTCGTATTCCTTTCACTTCTAGAAATTTGAAAGAAATAACTCCATAGTTTCTTGGCAAATAGGTTACTCTGCATTGTAATAGCTTCTGAAGAATGTCAGGGTAACAATCAAAATGTCACTTTGGAGAGGCACATGGAAGCAAGAGTTGTGCATAAATAGGTTTAAATTCTGCTTTTAGGTACCGGATGAGAATCTGTTGATGTTATTTAGAAACCATTTTTTTTTATTGTATACATTTAAAAAATAAACATATGCACTAACCCCAGCTATCCATCTGGCCTCATTTGGTGCCATGGTACACAGCCAGATTTAATTTCAATCATATCAAAGGCTGGGCATTGCAGTTTGGACCAGAATCAAAAGATGGTTCTAAAAAAATTATTCCCATTTTTTTCTGTAAATAATTTGAGAAACTGACATGCCAAAATATCAAACAAAAAATAATAAAACAGAAAAAAAATGCTGAGGGCCATGAATCACGGAGAAATAAAATCCAGTGAGCTTGGGCTAAATTTTCAAAAACAAAAAAATACATATAACCTATTTTTGAGCAGATTATTTTTAACATGATATTTAAGGTATACTTGCCCTTTCTACAAAGATCAAGCCTATCCTATTATAGACTTATATGAGCAGGAAGTCTGCTATTTTCCTTTATTATCTGTTAGTTAATATCTACCAAACCCTCAGACACTGTTTTTATGTTCTGTGATACCAAATAATACCCTAGGAGGAGGATGTACGTAGGAGTTGGGTATCTATTTTCTATTTCTTCTTTGTAAGTACATGCTTGCATATCTTGTTTTAGGATAGTTTCCATGACATTTGAAAGCTAAGTGTTGATTAGCTCCATGTCAAAGCACTGTCATTAGACAGGCCAAAATATTATTGCTTATGATTTGAAGATAAGCAATGAGTCACTTCATTCCATCACTACCATCACTCATGTCAATTCTCACCTTGGTGATATATAACACACACACCCCCTTGTTTTTCCCCCTTTTTTGCTTGTTTGTAAACCCAGGATAATTATTTTAGTACATTATTCAGAATTCCTAAACCCAAATACCAAGGGACAAATTTTAATCCAGCTAAAGGTAACACATTGTATTGATGTCTCAACAGATGCACATACAAATTCTGGACTATCTATTGCATAGTTTCATGTAGCTAGACACTATGTAGGTTATTATGACTTACCATTAGGAGATGTAGATTAACTGTCAAACCATTCATTAATGCTACCTCCTCATTACGAGCCCCTGAAAAGCAATTACACAGATGTTTCCTTATTTTTTTGCTTTTGTCCTACGCAAGGTCTGTTCCAATGATGTTCAAACCCCCATGATATTAGCTTGCTGTCGAAGTCTCTCTAATGACTGAAAGGTAAATACGTCTTTGATGTGTCACAATGGACCAATGAAACGAAAATGTTTCCCTGACCGGCTCAATACGCTACTTTAGCAGGAAAATATTTATTTTTTACCAGTCTAGTGTGGCAAATGAAGTAGATAATGAGGCAGCAACATTTCCTTCCTTAAAATCCATCTGTTGATTAGCTTTCATCATGGACACTTTGTTCAAATTCAGCAGGACTGTGCTTTGGTCTAAATATATCTATATTCCATATAGATAATTATATGTAGTCCTCAAGCTACAATCATTCGAAGATACAATGGTGCTGAGTGAATGCTGCTTATGATCAGTCTTCAGAGTGTTAGCCATCCAAGCAGCCACAAATTACAATCTGTTCCCTTGGCAACTAGTTCACACTTACGACCGGTTGTGACACACTGTGATAATACGATCAACATTTGCAACCTTTCCTGCAGTCTATTGAGAAGCTGGCAGGAAAAGTTGCAAATCACCAGGGTCAATCTCCCCCACCCATGCATCTTCCCAAAACCCCTCTGCACTTGTGCACAACCCTGTGCACCCTCTTCAAATCTGTGTTTCTAATGCAACCTCCCCAACCTATGTCCCTTGTACACTCCCCAATCTGTGCCATGTCTCCTATGTATTCCTTCACACTCTCCCTGACCAACATCTCTTGTGTACCCTCCCCAACCCCCACATTTCTCACACACCCTCCCCACCAAACCCTCGTACACACTTGTTGACCCTCTCCTTCACTCTTCTGGCAGCAGCCACTTGCCTGCCAGCCTGGGACTAAAACTTTCTGCTGGCTTCCTCACTGATGTTGCTTGTGGGAATCTGGCAGAAAGTTGTTTCGTCTATCGATATGGGATTTTGTTAACAACAGTAACTGGAACTACAGGATTGTTGTTACTAAGTGATGCAGTCACAATTTACGGCCACAGCACTTAATGATGGAAATTCAGGCCTCAATTGCTGTCATAAATTGAGGACTCCAAATTATGCTACAGGCAATAATCTTTTACTGAAGTGATCACTGCAAAACACATGCCAATAAAAATGAAGACTTTGCTTAAAGTTTACTCAAAAGTTTATTATAGTATATATAAACACTGATTTATAACTGCTTCTCAGCCCGAAATCCAGAATTCTGATGTTATTAAAAACACAGCTAAATGGACATCATAGCTACCACTAATGGGTTTTCCCAACACATTATGAACAGCAACATACATTCCAATTTTGATTTAGTTGATCTGGTAAGAGAAAAGGATGAGTGAATTCATATTAAAAAGGAGAGAACAATTTTCCCTCACAATCTAGATGAAAACATACCTGCTAATCAGAAAACCCTTTTAAGAATGTTCTCATTTTAGTCTGACTTGTTAAGCACATTTTAAAGGTGTGTTTCTCAAGAGAAAAAGCAGGAAAACATGAGGGCTGATGATAAAGGTGAGATGTTGAAAGGAAAGAAACTGTAGATAATTTTAATGAAAAATAAAAAGTGGAGAATTTAAACAATACCATAGATTCTCTGATGTTTAACAGTGGAGTTTCCATATAACTCCCTCAAATGCAACATCTGCATACCATTCAAAAGAGATGATCAAAAAGCTAAAAGACAACACCCCGTTGCCAGCAATCCACATAAAGATAAGCAGAGGTTAACCCCAGAGGTGGTTTCCTCATGGGGTTGCCGAACCGGTAGCTAAAAAATGGCTGCTGATCAGCCAAGAGGATCAGAGTCCTCTCAGCTGATCAGCGCACGTGTGCACAAAAGGGTGGGGAAAGCGCGCGCACGCGGGGAGTGGGTTTGAGCTACCGGTTCGGCCGAACCAGTAGCCTTAATTTTTCACCGGTTCGCTCAAGCGGCAGTTTTAGCCGCCACCGGTTCAGTCGAACCGGTGCGAACCGGTCAAATACCACCTCTGATTAACACCAAGATTAATACTTCACCAACATCAAACAATAACCAACAGCCCAAGGAATCATTAAGATCACTCCCACCAATACTGACAGAACAAGTCACTAGTATATAAACAGAGAGCAAACTCCACCCCTTTCTAGCACTGATGACATTACTTAGTTGGTAATGTCAACTAAGCTCAGAGAGTTCAATCCTGAGCTACATAAAATCTTCTATTGAACACCTTAACAGCCTTGTTAAGAAATAAGAATGGCAAAAATGGAGATATGTGATAAACCATTATACAGGCTGATCCAGACACATTATGTTCTGAAACAAACCTCTAACCTTGTACTTCAATCCGATTACAATGAATAACTGATATTATGCAACCTACAGTTGTTCTTATGTGTGACTTTTGAACCCTATGGCAATGATTTCTCCCTACTTGCAAAAGTAAAAATAACAATCACATGACTTCAGAACATCTTTATTAAGCCAAACTGAACTTAAGAAGCCTAGTACAGTTTCAGAATTACATTCTGTATTGTATTGTCTCAATGAAATATAACTCTTAAGGGGGGGAATACATCTTCTGATTTTCCTTTTGTTCCTTCCTAAATACTTTTCATTGGCACTCTATTAGTGATTGAACTTCTGTTGGTAAATAATGCTAGTTTCCAGGCTATAAAGCAACTTGCTCTGGCAATGTATTTGTTGTTCTCCAACCACATGCGGCCCTCCTGAGCTCCGTTTTCACTGGCAGAGGGTTGTAGACCATGGCAGCCGAAAATGGAGCTTGGGAGCCCGTTTTTGTTGGCAGAAGCATGGCGGGCCAGTCCTTTGCTGATTCCAGGGCAGCCCCGCGGGCCAGATCTAAGTACCCTGTGGGCCATATCCAGCCCCTGAGCCTTGAGTTTGACACCCCTGTTCTAGAAGGATATATTCTAATTCAACGCATGTACAGAACTAGTTTCAAGACATCTGCTTTCTCCGTATCGCTTACAAAATAAAAAATGTACAGGGAAGCGTAGCAAAATATTTTAAAAACCTAAGTTAAAATAATTACACACTCTTCCTCAAGCGCTTTCAAAATAATAGAATTAATCTGGCTTCCACATACGAAGAAACTTGGTCCAAGGAAATCATGAGCAAATAAATGGGTCTTCGGGGCTTTTTATAAAATTAGTAATTATTAATATTATAAAATTAATAATTAGTAGTAATTAATGATACAGCACTCCATAAGACCTGCAAAAGAGACGTTGCAGAAATAATACCCCATCAGTTTGGTAACAACTGCCATCTTAATTTTTTGTTGTATGTTCTTGTTCCATCAAGGGTCATGTTAGTATAGTCTACAAATGAAAGTTGAAAATCTTGAGATATTTTGCTACAAATTTATGAACCCGGTATAGATAAAGCAGTAGAACAAGACCTGGTCTTTTTATAGCCTGATTTTCTTTCAAAGTGTGTTGGAAAAATAAATAGAGCTACTTTCTGTGATTTACAGAATAAAAAGCACAGCTGAGAAAGAAATGGTTAATCTGAAGTTCACCTTCAGAAGTCCGCCAATATCCTATATTGAATATGACATCACATTTTTCATGTGGGCTTCTTTACAATGATATATTTATTAAAAGCTTTTTTTTATCAGATTTCCATGACAACAAAACAGTTTATGTATGCCCTAGGAAAATGGTGATGCTTCACAGTCCGCACCACATTTTGGAAGTAATGTTTCTATGATCCAATTAAGCTATTACAATATTCAATAACAACTGTCCAGTGGACAAAATAAAGTTTGTTCCCCTGGTCTCATTATTCATCTGCCACAAAAAAAATAAAATAAAAATTAACGGGCAGTCCAAATACCCAGATGTCCTTCTTATAAATCTTCTTTGTGAAGGAAAACGCAGACACACAAATTACACACCAGCCTTTGGCCATTACTTCTACTGTAACTTTGGAAAGTATTCATTATATTCACCAAATACAAGTGTGAGAAATAGGATAATTTCATCCCATCAGAAGATAATACTGGCAAGGTTATATAGTACATTAATAAAATGCAGAAGGAAAAGGGGAGGGGGAGCCCCACAAAATGCTATTTCCTTCTTACATTGCTCAGCATATTAACTAGAGGTGGAAAATGGACTGAGGGGGTCTGGGCCTTCAATGACCTTGAGTTTGTATTTCACAATGCATTTAACAATTGCAGCCTTCGTTTAAAAGAAAATGTGTGCTCATTTAAAAAGCCAGGTATTACAGAGCCATAAACCTTTAAATGGCAAAAAGAAATGCTATTTACAGCCTTTATTCTGTTCCTGAATAAATCCCATGAGAGACAATATTCACTTTCTGTTTTACAAAATCAGCCCCGGCTGTTCCTCCTCCTCCTCCTCCTCTTCCTCCTCTATAAAATGTAAAGCATCAACAACGAAACTGTTTAAATTAGTTTATTTTTATATGACAAGTACATTAAAGAAACCAAACACCTTCCTTTCAGGTAAATATGTTGCATCCTATTAAATGAAAATGAACATTTATTGAAAAATACCACAGTGAGCAGAGAATATTCTAATCAGGTTTTATCCTGTACTTGCTTCTTTTCTTTTTTTAATTTTTGCCTAAAGGCAAAAATATCTGGTAATTATCCAGTTGAGATGGTTGCTATAATGGCAACACAATTTGGAATTCTTGAAAAGGTAATATGTTCTCATTGTGAAAATGGAGGGGAAATGAGAGAGAGTTTATTAACCTGCTGTAAAATCAGTAAAGTGAAATTTGCCACAATAAGCTTGGAAGATGAATGTTAAACCATTCTTTGGAATTTAGATGTTAAAAAAAACCTCTGGGAGCAGGGGAATGGAAAATAATCCATGGAAAAGAAGGAAAGAGATGGTACATGGTAGCACTAAGAGATTAGTCAATTTAATGGCATGGTTTGTAAATCTGGGTAAAGAAATAAATCCCCAAATTTAACAGGAAATTAAAATATGATTCTCAAACCAAGAAATTACAAATGGTTGAAAGGACACTATTCAATTCACAGTCTGTGCTGAGGCAGAAAATGGAATCAAGTGCTGTTTTGAAAACAAACACAATAAATGAAAATATAACTGCCATCAATGATAATGATAATAAGAAATAGAACTACAGTGGCAAAAGAAAGCAAAGGTAGTATAAATAATACTAGTTTTGGGTGCAATCCCAAAATACCTGGAACACCACTGGAAAACCAGCAACATTGACCAAATCACCACCAGTCAATTGTAAAAGGCAACTTTACTTGGAATAGCTTACATCCTGCTTAAATTTAAATTTAATGCTTAAACCATCAAACAACAACATCTGCCAATCTCAAGTCCTTGGGAAGAACTTGATAGGTGTACAGAAATGCCAAATTCAGCCTGAACATCTGGCTGACTGTGCCACAAACAATAAAATAATAAGCTATTACAACAAGAATATACATGCCACTCTAAATTATAAAAGTCCGCTCATATTCAAAGAAGTGTGCACTGGAAAAATATATGAAAACTATATCTAGTATTATGTGAGGAAACTTTTTTTTTACTCCTTTTGCTTGAGAAGTGACATTATGTTTCATTGCAAAACTCACGATAAAAAACCCCCACAGATTTCTGTGTTTTGTTTTTTCCTGACCAAAGGAACAAGCAATGTGTAAAAAACAGATTTATTGGCTGTCTGGCAGATTTTACATTACATTTTCTCCTGTTACTTTCACAGCCAGTAATTGCTTTGTTTGTTGCTATGCTGCTCTCTTTGCTTTTGATTTCATCCCAGGCAGCATTGCTGTTTTGTGAACCCCGATTTGTCCTTATTTGCAAAATGGACAGTGGCAACAAAAAACTTTCTGAAGACCTTACTGAGACCAGGATGAGTTGCTCTGCAAGAGTGAACTGTGTGAGGCACATAACTCCATAGAGATGGAGCAGATCTGATTCAGCAGCCCAAGAAAAATTGGGAAACTCAGCTTTGCATAATACAGCAGCCATAAATGTAGGACAAGCTAGGTTAAATCAGATGTGATATAAGAGTCAGGACTACAATGATTGTGGATTCCCATGGTTATCAATTATTGTGTAAGAGGGTATGGTAATGGTGATAGTGATGATGATAAGACTGGATGTAAGGATTGCCTTCCCTGTAACCATATCATTTATTTACAACTTTATTTATTTATTCCATTTCTAGCCCATCACAATCTAAGTGACTGTCAGTGGCTTACATGATAGGAATATTAAAACATCCACAGGAAATCTTAAAATACAGGGAACAATTTACTAAAACTAAATGACATAAAACATAAAAGTCCAGACAAACCAAGATAAAATAACAATAAGGTAAAAATAAAAATAGAAACCTGCCTGATCTCTTCTGGGATTAAAATATATAATTTAGCCAAACTAGATCTTCCAAAATAAAAACTTAACATGTCTGCAAAGTGCACAGCACCTTTCTTCTTTTCTTAAAGGCCCAATGCTAAGGCATCATTCATAGGTCAGGGACCAACAAGCTCTTTGTAAACCAGGTAGATCCTTGGTTAACTTAGGATCTCCAGGTGACAAAATAGTGGAAGCACTGCCTGGAGTGAGAGTATAGAAACTACAAAAAGTAAATCTGACTAAGCAGAGTACAAACTCATGTTCAGACCTATATCATATACATATACAGGTAGTCCTCAACTTACAACCACAATTGAGCCCAAAATTTATGTCGCTAAGTGAGACATTTGTTAAGTGGGTTTTGGCCCATTTCACGACTTTTCTTGCCACATTTCTTACGCAAATCATTGCAGTTGTTAAGTTAGTAACACTGTTAGTAACACTGTTGTTAAGTGAATCTGACTTCCCCATTGATTTTGCTTGTTAGATAGTCGCAAAAGGTGATCACATGACACCCGACCGTCATAAATATGAAGCAGCTGCTAAGCATTTGAATGTTGATCCGCTGGCCATAAGGATGCTACAATGGTCATAAGTTTTTAAAATGGTCATAAGTCACTTTTTTCAGTGCTGTTCTAACTTAAAATGCTTGTACTTCTTAATGCACAGGTGGGATGTCATCCAAATACCTCGTTTAAAGTTTCCCATTTCCCATTATGATAGGATGGACCTTCTGCTTGACCACTATGATTTGTTTCATATTACACTGACAGAATCTGATAAAGCCCCTGAAACAATGTTTTCCTTTCAGGCTGTGGACTCCAATAGAGTGGAGAAGATACATTATAGTATGAACTCGTCATCTTGATCCCTGGTGCCTTGGAGATCCTAGGAGAAATATGATAGGCTGGAGCTAGGAAATGGTCAACACTTCTATGAGAGAAGTGTTCTATCCCAGTTTAAAGGAGACAGTGGTACTGTGCCTGCCCTCAAGAAGCCTTGCCTAGACCAACCATTGCTATTTTAAGAAAGGTTGAGAAGGTGGTGGAGCCCCATTTATAGATTGTCCCCAAAATGAATTATGTGGACTTAGAATGAGCATGGGATGTATATAGTATTGGCTGCTCATGATGGTTATTTTCATTGGGACCTGGATGGAGGAATCCATCCTTCATGATCCCAACAGACAACTCATTAATATTTGATACCACTGATCACAGTATCCTCTTGCACTTCCTGCAACCAATGGGAATTGGGACATTGGGCTTTGGTGGTTTCACTTCTTCCTGAATGGGCAGTTCCATCTAGTAGCAGTAGGAGAAGAGAAATCAGGCTGGCTGTGTGCTCACTTCTGCCTCCTGGACTTTTTAATGTCTGTATGAAACTACTGCATTTGTTGGTTCAGAGTAAGTATCATCTGTTTCAAATTCCTATACAGGCTGGGCCAGAGATGCTGTGAAAGTCCTGATTCAGTGCTTGAAGATGGTTGAGGTCTCTGAGACAAAATAGGCCGAAGCTGAATTCCAGTAAGGCCAAATTGCTGTATGCACATGATTATCACCCAGCTCTGATGATAACTCTTCATGGAGTGGTATTCTAGTCCAGTTATTCCTAGATAGGCAGGTAAAGGTCTTGGCCAAGGGCATCTTTGCTCAAATCTGTCTGGTAGACTTGAAGAGAGTGGTTCAGCAACACTGCTTATTTGGTGATCATTTATATGTTTGGATCACTTCAGTGCGCTCTACCTGGGTCAGTCTTTCAAGAAAAATCAGAAGTTGCAAAATGTAATAGAGAATGAAGGTTGCCACATCTATGTGTAACACCTGTTCTGTGTTATCTGCATCGATGCTAATAAATTTCCGGGTGCAATTAAAAATGCTAGTTTTAATATGGCTTGGTATTTAGGTACTTACAGGACTGAAAATGACAAATCTGATTCACCCAGCATCTAATATTTACCAACATTTTCTGACAGTTCCCTAATTATGTGAGGTCGACAGAGCAAAGACTTACAAGCAAAGCTTTCCAGCTGCAGCCCATATACTTTAAAGCCTCTTTTGGGGGGGCTAATTAGCATGCCGATTAATGGTTCTGCAGAAATCAGTAAACAACTTTGTTCCAGAGGACATTCAAGGATTGAAAAGTGCTTGATATCTGCACCTTTTTCATTTTTCATTTGCTCTTGTTTTAATATTTTATTTTTGTTGCTGTATTTTTTTTTGTTGCTCTGTGTAACAAGCCAAAAGTCCAATGTAAATGACAGTAATATATGCCTACACAAAATAAATGCATCCATCCATTACATATATATTTATTTATTTTTTGCTCTTTAGGAAGGGATCCAATTCTACAGCAATTATAATATATATGAATCTATTGATAACTAATAAGTAAGCAATGGAAGGCTTATTAGGAAGACTATTAATATGTGCATATTAAATATAGATAGAAGAAATGCGATAGGCAACCAAAATTAATCAAGGATGTTTCCATGATGCATTTGGAATTACGTATTTTCTTCTGTTTCTTAAGTCTCTAAATTATTGCTATATGACAGCCAGTGACTTCAGACGACTACCAAGAGAAAAAAACAAACCCTAAAATAAAGAAAGTAACATGGTGCTCTTTTCTTTTGTTGTAGGCATTTTTTCCAACATTCTTAAACAGTTCTCTATGTTACTATTTTACAGCAAATATGTAAATTATAGCCACACCAACAGTGATGATACTACTTGCAGTGTAACTGGGCAGTCTTGAAACAAAACTGAGAAAGTAGAAAACTGTTTCTATTTGTTCAGGTAGAACAATATGAACCACATTCTTTTTCTATTTGTTCACATCTTACAATGTGTATAAAAGCATACTTATGGAAAGGAACAGAAAAAAACATTCAGCTCTTATTTTGGAAAATGTGCCTTTCAGTTTATCCATTGTAAAACCAGGGTTTTCCCAAGTAAACCCAAAAAGTTTTGGAAGTTCAGTGCTTAACTCAGGGATGTCCAAACTTGTCAGCTTTAAGACTTGTGGACTTC
>JAOYMU010000001.1:36947219-36963024 GCA_025802295.1 Psammodynastes pulverulentus
ACACGAGCCTTCTCACCGAGAGGGGTTCACCGCCACTAAGAATACTTTGGTGTCCTGCGTATTCTTATCCCCGAGTTTGCCCACTGTAATGCGGGTATCGAGCCCCGGCCACGCCCGGAAAGAAACCCCGCAGAAGACCACAGTGCCATTGATTCAGTAGGGTCATCAACAGGTCACATAATATCATGTTTTGAGGCTTATCTAATGCTTTATTTTCAACCACAAGGAAAATATATCTCTGCTTTTGCTGGTTTGCCCCTTAAATTCAGCAGCTCAGTTTCTGGAAAGTCTGAGGAAATGAAGAAACATATGCAATCCATTATCTGCAAGTTATTCATCCTTCAGTTAGGGATACACAAATCTTTCACGCGGCTTGCTGAACAGGATCCTATACCTCCCTTTCAGGAGATCACATGACTCTGAATATGAATAACTGAGGAGCAACAGGATAAAAAGAATATTGCTATAATGCTATGCTCCTGGGCTTCCCAGGTATTCCCAGACAATGAAACATGATTCTGCAATAGGTAGGCTTTTTATTAATCCACATTAAATCTGAAGATATGGCTCTATCCAGAACAGAGAGCTTGTGTTCGGCCCCACATCTTCATAGTAGGATACTTGTTTTGTTTCTCTTTACACCTTGAGGTAAGAGTCTCCTAAAGCCACATGGGTATTCTCTTACCTCTATGATAAATTCCACACATTTTATGAAAACATTATTTTAACTTTCCTAGGATATCACAAATAATGGCCAAGGGAGGCTTTTCAAATTTATCTTATGTGCAAAACCAGGTGGTTTGTGCCAATACTGGCTGATAGGCCAAATGTATGGTTGCATTTACATTCATTTTGTGTGTGTGTCTGTGTGTGTTTAAAAGAAGCAGGTAGATTCTCTCTATTCCAGGGGTGGGATTCTACCGGTTTCACTACCGGTTTGGTGACCACGCGCTTCAGCTTTTCTAACACCAGCTGAGGTGTGGCAATCTGCTCTGCCATGCCAATCAGCTGAGAGGATAAAGAAGAGAAAAACACAGGGGCATTTGGGAGGGTCGCCTCTGTGCTTTTCTCTTCTTTATCCTCTCAGCTGATCATCACAGGAACCAGTTTGCTCCCAGCTGATCATCAGAGATACCGGTTCACCCAAACCGGTCCAAACCGGTAGAATCATAAGTGGACAATCTTGCCTACCATTCCTGTTCTATTGTCCTGAATTATTTGTACCTATTTCTTGTTTTCTTACTTATGTTATGTATCTTTGTATGTTTATTCTTATATTTATTCCTTGTAAGCGTTTGATGAATCAAATAAATAAATAAATCCCACCCCTGTATATAAGTCTAAGCACTATGGCTCTTATCGTTGAGCTGGCAAGTTCTTTCTTTTCCAAGTTTCTGGGAAAGTAATTGGAAAGTGCATGGGAAATTGTTTTGTCCATCTAAACTCGCACCTTCCCTTGATCTTCTCTACCGAACCGGAACTCCTTCTCCTGAACAGTCTTTATATAAAATAGTTGCTTCTATACAGAGAATGCTGTTTACCTATCTTACCTTTTTCACTTGCCATCTTCCCTTCTGGACATGGAATGCACTTATAGCAGCAAAATGGCTTTCCTTCAATTTCACTCCTACTTGAACCTGAAGCACAATGGTCATTACACATGGAACGTGGTCTTTTCTGTAAATAGAGATAAACAAAATGAGGACTCAACCTGGTGTTTTTGACAAACTATGACCATGTTGGTCTTTCAAATAAGGTTCACCCAAAGCAATTTTTTTTTTAAAAAGGTTTCTTTCAATCAGATTGCATAGACCAGTGATGGCGAACCTTTTTGTTGTGGTGTGCCGAAAGTGCGCGCGCATGTGGTAGCACACATGCGTGCGTGCCGGCACCCACAATGCAATGTGCCCAGCCTCCCATGCATGCATGCGCAACACACACCTTACCTGCACTGTGCATGCGCGTGCTCTCAGCTGATTTTTGGCCCGTTTGAGGCCATTTTCGCCCTCCCGGAGGCTCGAAGGAAGCCTCTGGACCTCAGGAGACTGAAAACAGGCCCGTTTCATCACTTCCGGTATTTCCGGAAGGCCTGTTTTTCGGCCTCCTCAAGCTACAGAGGCTTCCCGGAAGCTCAATCCAGTAGTGGGATTCAAAAAAACTTGCTACCGCTTCTATAGGCATGGCTTGGTGGGTATGGGCATGGCTTGGTGGGCAAGGTGTGGCTTGGTGGGCATGGCTTGGTGGGCGTGGCAGGGGAAGGATACTGTAAAATCTCCATTCCCACCCACTCCAGGGGAAGGATACTGTAAAATCTCCATTCCCTTTCCTCTCCTGGGGGAAGGTTACCACCGATTCTCCAAACCACTTAAAATTTCCGCTACCAGTTCTCCAGAACTGGTCAGAATCTGCTGAATACCACCTCTGATCCAATCCCCTCAAACTGAAAATTTAAATCATCATTTCTTCCTGAATCTCAAGCACAGATTTTTAAATAATTCTGTGAGTTTTTAAAAAATATTTTGTTGCAGTTTTTGTGTTTTAATCTTGTATGCTGCACAGAGTCATCTATTTGAGATGAGTAGCTACACTGGTTAACCAAATTAATAAATCATATCTAAATTCAGCCTATATCACCATCACATATATAGGTTAGGGTTAGTCCCCAGTCCCTCAATGCTCCCCAAATACAGATGAAAGCTATGCCACATTCAGAATAAGCTGAATTGCAAGAGATGTCAACAATAAAGATTTGGGGAAAGTATTTTAAATGAAAGGTAAGCCAAAGGAAAGTGTAGGTCTAGTATGATAGCTCAGCCTGTCTTCTGTTCGAGAGAAAGTGGAACCCTGATATAACAGACCATTCCTCTCTGGGGGAATAAGACTTGTAGCTTAAGATAGATAAGGAAAAACTAAGAGAGAATTAAGTTAATTTAAATGTATTCAAGGCTCCAGGGTCATATAAGCCAGGGCACTGAAGGAATTAGCGGACATAATTGCAAAATCACTCTTAGTAATCTTTGAGATGACCAGTTTGGTGTAGTGGTTAAGGCATTAGGCCAGAAACCAGGAGACCGTGAGTTCTAGTCAGTGGTGGGATGCTGCCGGATATAGGTGAATACAGCACTGGGGTGGGCAGGCGGACCCACATGATCGTCAGAGAAAACCGGTTCGGTGCCAGCTGATCATCAAAGCTAGGGTTTCACCTGAACCTGTCTGAACTGGGAGAATCCCATCCCTGGTTCTAGTCCTGCACTAGACACAAAGCTAGCTGGGTGATTTGGGGCCAGTCATTTTCTCTCAGCCCTAGGAAGGAGGCAATGGCAAACCATTTCTGAAAAACCTTGCCAAGAAAATTGCGGGGACTTGGGCAGACAGTCTCTGAGAATTTGACATGATTGAATGCAAAGGGGGGGGGAAAGCTTTGAGGAACAGTAAGATCTCAGAAGTCTGGAGGAGAGCAAATGTCACCATCATCAAAATGGGGAAGGAAATCCCAGGAAAATACCAATCTGCCTATTGATGTCTACACTGGCAAAGTCTTCAGTCAGCTTATCGAATTAGAGCATGCTGAGAGGAGAGCTTCTAAGATATTGAAAGGTCTAAAAGCCAAATTCTATGAGGAAAGATTAAAGGATCTGACTAGATTTAAGTTGTGGAAAAGAACAACTGATGGGAGATACACTAGGAATCTTCAAATACTGGTATCTAAAGGGTTATCACACAGAAAAGAGAATGGAGTTACTCTCCATTGCCTAGAAGGCATGATCAGTGCCAATGAGTTAAAAATTACAAGGAAGCTAGGTCAGGCTAGATATCAGGAGGAATTTTTTGACTATATAAGCTGCCTGGAAGTGGAATACACTATCCCATGAAGTGGTGACTTCTCTTTTGTTAAAAGGTGTTCAAGCAAAGGCTGAATATGTCAGCAATAATTTAGTGGCTGCTGAACTGATCTCTAAGGTCTCTTCCAAATCTATTATTCTATGTATAAAATTCCAATGCTCTGTCCCAACATTCCCAGACTTTAAAAAAAATAATGAAATAAATAATGTCATACACAACATTCATTAAAGGCAGATTCAATTTATAAAGAGATCCAAAATGTGACAAACATTTATTTACTTCTGCGGCTTATCCTCACAACAGCAATTTTTCTGCTTCAAATTGTAAAACAAGCAGCCATAATTCATTCAAAAGAAGATGAAGAACAGCCAATCTCAAACTTTTCTTACTGTTTGTTAACTCAGAAGCAAAATATTCCCAATACATTTTTCTCAGGCCTTTTTACCTCCACTTTTTGGATTTGTGCTGGATTTGTGTGGTGATATTTCTAAATATAACTTGTGTTTCTCTAACTGTCCTCTTTTGGCTTGGCCCAATTTTGACATTTACTTTTCTTTAGGCTCTCTAAAATAATACTATCTGGCCCACTCCTGTTATTTTCACACAAGGTTCTCCCTCTTTTCACACAACGTTCTCCTTCTGAATTGATATGTTTGGCAGGATATATTTGAAACTGAATTGTGCTTCTGTGATTTTAATGTTTATCTGCTAGTATCTATAAGTGCAAATTTAGGATGGGTACAGATTTTGGAGTTGATTCAACCATTCAGAAAACTGTCCATCACCTCCAACTAATTTAGAGGCACAACTGGAGTCAGAATCTTCTACCTCCTTTAGGCTGTAACTGGAAATCAACAAATGGGTGCTTTTCTGCTGGATCCATTTTTTTCAGTGGATAGTATTACCTTTTAGAGAAATAGCTGCCCATGTTTTTATAACTAAATGTGCAATGTTTTCTTAAACAGAAATAAATTGCCAATAATTCTGGTTATTGCAAGTAACTTTTATATCCTTACATTCCTAAGACACAACCTACAGGACAGAAGATCTGTCTGAAAAATTGTTTACACCTCCAGCATGAGATTAAAAAAGGACATAGCTTTCCATGTATGTTTTTTTTTCCCTCCAGATAATGGTAAAAATGTTTCGGCCAGCACGACTTGACAGAGGGAAAGGGCCACATTGAGAAATTAAAAATTATTATGGGTTATAAGGAATTACTTAGATTGCTGAAGAGCTGTTCTGTGATTGGCAGAACAGCGAAAGTGATAGAGATGGTGGCAAGGGCTGAGATACTGGCAGTGTGTCTTTTGGGGCAGCAGTGATAGCAGCAATGGCTATAAATTTACTTTAAAAAAAATGATGGGCTGTACAAGGGTGCTTGGCAAACTGCAAACAGTCCTTGGGGCTATTTGTTGTACTAGTCATGTAGACAGTAACATTTTTTAAAGTGTAGAGGAATCGTTCTTTGTGTGTTTGTTTTAATGATCTTCATATTTCTGAAGAAAAAATGACTTGTTTTTCAGACCTCATCCATTCTAAAGGGCCAAACAGCAACAACATCACAGCAGTGCTGCTATATTCAAAGCAAACAAAAGATAGATGTAGAGTCCCAAAGGTGTTTTTCAAAAGGCAACTGGACTTCGTTTTCCCCTGAAGTCGTTTTGTTGCTCATCCAAGAAGCTTCTTCAGAGAAACATCTTCAAGGAAAAACAAAGTCCTGCTGCTTTTTGGAAACAACAATAACAACAACAACAAAACCCCCACCTTTGGGACAACCATGATGTGGATGACTGAGAATCTCCATAGACAGATAGATGTAGAGTTTGTGGAATCCTAATAATTGAAGAAATGGATATGAAACTCATCATCCTGACTTCTAACACTGGAAGTTTTTACAAAGAGATTGGACAACCATTTGTCTGAAATGGTGTAGGGTTTCCTGCCTAGCAGGGGGCTGGACTAGAAGACCTCCAAGATCCCTTCCAACTCTTGTTATTCTGTTCTGTTATACTTAGCTGAGTACTACGCCTGAGAATGCCCATAAATTTTGGCATTAACAAGTTGTCATTTTTGTTCTTGTCATATTTTCTTCTTAATTTACTGCTACCTGAAATGCAGATATCCAATTACTGGGGAAGAAAATATTAAAAGGCTGAGTTTCACTTATCTCCAATACCTAAAAATGCATGACTTTGCTTTCATTCTGAATCCTCCTGACTTTGGATATCTTAGCCTACTTTGAGTGTTTTTGTTTGGAATTCCATGGGTACAATATCGTTCTTCCCATTTGTTCTTCTTCTTCCTATTTCGTCAGTTTTCCAAATATACTCTTTTTTTATATCTTGTCAGATTTTGGCATTCTTATTCAAAACCTCACAAGATTTCAGAGAAGGACTTCAAAACCTATGAGATTTGCCAATAAGAAACTAATATGGGGGAGGGGGGGTGTCCAACAAAGGTATCTGGGTCTGCCATCAGAATCATGCCAATGGTAAAGACCCCTTGATTATTTGATTTGTAAGTTTTTAATTAACACCTTTCTCACAGGCAGAATTGCATGGCTACAAAATAGTCCTCCATAGTCTACAAAGCAGTGATGGGATTCAAAACATTTTACTACAGGTTCTGTGGGCATGGCTTGGTGAGCATGGTGTGGCTTGATAGGTGTGGCAGGTGAAGGATACTATAACATCTCCATTCCCACTCCACTCCAGGGGAAGGATACTGTAAAATCCCAATTTCCTCCCCACTCCTTGGGGAAGGTTACTGCAAAATCCCATTCCTTTCCCACCCCACTAACCGGCTTTCCAGTTCCGTTCTCCTGTGCAGGGCAACAAAAGAAGACCCAGCCGATCAGCTGGGACTCGGAGGCAGATGGAGGTGGGGCCAGTCAGAGGTAGTATCTCTGAACTACTCAAAATTTCCGCTACCATTTCTCCAGAACTGGTCAGAACCTGCTGAATACCACCTCTGCTACAAAGTATTCTACAAAGTTTTGAACCACAGATGGCGGTTGCCACATCCTTCACTGCTCCCAACACAAAAGCCCTGTATTATTGTGAATCACATTTGGACAACTGCTCTAAGATGGCTATCTTCGACAAATGTTAATATATTTTTTCTTCCTCCTCAAATCCTTTTCTTGTCACAACTCATGCATGGAAAAATCAACTAATGAAATAGCAAGTTATGGAAGATTAAATATTACTTCTGCAGGTCTCGTATGAATGGAGGAAAGAGCTATTTAACTTTTACCTCTTCGATGAAGTCAGCAATTGCTTTGATCTGCTATGATAATCATAGAAAAATAGATAAGACTGCATTTTTTAAGTGGCTGGCAAAGTGCAGAGTTACGCTAGATGAACACAGAGAAGAATATGACTTAAAGTTAAAATGTTCTCCTTCGCCCTTTCTTTCCCTCACAATGATTTTAAATGGAGCCACGACACTTTTATTGACTTTGATTTTCTGTTTTAAAGAAAAACTGCATAAGCATTATTTTTCAGGCTTATAGTATTCAGTCAATCATTTTATTTAGGTCGCTGACCAGCAAACTTATAGTAAAATAGTTGGGTTCCACTGAATGCAATAAGAGTTATTTTCCTATGTGTACAAGATAGCAGCCTTAATATAATTCAATAATTAAGAGCTTGATTAATGGATTAAAAACTAAGCTTACAAAGTTCCACTACTCAAAATAAAAGGCAGAAATAAAATCTCTGGAATTGTGATGATTGAAGAAATGGATATGGATTATTTCCTCAGCATGATATTTACTAAGAACAATGTAAAATAACATATTTTGGTATTAGTAGACAGGTTCATCTTTTTTTCCTCTAACATTTATGGTTTTCAGTCCTAATTTTGCTCCATCTGGTATTCTTTGTTCCTTTTTTTTTAAGTATAGACAGAAATTATAACTTTTGACATGCAAAGAAATGTGTGCTTATTTCTTTAGGCATTTTTCGGAACATATTCACTTTGCAAGAACTTTTCCTTAAAATATCTTTTTTTTTTTAATTTCTACAATGTATAGATTTTTATTTGAGTTTTAAACAGAGAACTCCATCCTCAAATTTAGAAATGTGTAAAGACGGAATATTTTCATGTATGTGAATTTCATAAAATAGTAATACAAAAATCAAACCAAGCAAAATAATTCTCATCTCTTTTTTGTTCAAGTTTGATTTTGAACTGCTACACTTCTATATAGCATGTTTATAAATGGTTTATTGAGGACCAAATATACATGATTTTTAAATTTTTACCTTCAACTTGAGCATATTTTTATTTTAATGTTGAAGATGCCTTAACGTTCTGGTAATTTTATTGTCATGTGAAAACCATCTTACAATTTTAAACAATCAAGAAAAGTAACTTTTAGAACACTGAAAAGTGTAATGATATAACACACTTGATGATATAGCAAAATAATTACTGCTGGTTTTGGGATGTTTCTTAAAAATAGGATAAGCAAATTAAGTTGGGCAATACGGAACACAAAAAAGATCTTACCAATCATAACAACATTTCAAATATTAATGTATACACTTTCCTGGGTTGATACTCTACTAAATCCTGAATAAGTCAAAAGTCCAGACCTAATCTGGTTCATGTTATAAAACATGAACTTTAAAATCTCAAAATCAGAAGTTACATGCCTTGGCAAAAGCCTGTAGCTGCAAAGATCTTGTCCCACTCAAATTGGTCTAGGAATAAGAAAAAAAATGCCGAGATATACAGTCCAGAAACAAACATCATACAGTTTGTATGGATTGCTCTTTAAAACAGTATTTTAAGTATGATAGTATTTAACATATGATAAAGACTGGAGACTAAAATATATAACATGAGGATTTGAATCACACAACCAGGATAAAGGTTCAACAGTGCAGTCCTAACTTCTATAATAAAACAGATTAAGGTCCTATGCTCACTCACATAACTGTAATTCCAGTTGAACACAGTCGGTACTACTAGTGGGTAAGCATATATAGGACCTCATTATTTAAATTGCAGTCATTAAAATTTTGATTGTACTCTTCAAATAATCTAACCAAATGGAAGCTATGTAAAAAAAAACTTACCGCAATTGTTTCATTTTCCTATATTATAATAGTGAAAGCACCAGGCTAGAAATTAGGAGACAGTGAGTTCTAGTCCCACCTCACGCATGAAAAACCAGCTGGGTGACTTTGACCTAGTCATTCTCTTTCAGCCCAATTCACCTCACAGGGTTGTTATAGTAGGGAAAATACGAGGAAGGAGTATTGTGTGTGCTTGCTGTCTGGTTATTTAGAATAATAAAAGGGAGGATATAAATAAATAAAATAATTCAGATCTTTGAAAGTAATATTCTTTTAGAATACTGTGGTAGCGTTAGTCTTCCTAGAAAAGAGGATATTTAATAGAATATTCTCCTATTCATCTTCAATACATTGCTCTCAAACAGACATATTCACTGTATTGTACCTGAGAGAACTACTCACACTTTAGCCCACTTGTCAAGTTCTTCATCCAAGTAAGTTTTAATTTTCTTTGGCTGTAGACCTAGAGAGTGTCCAGCCAAGTAGATGCAGTTTTCATCCTCTTTCACTAAAGTTGGATTGGCTAAAGGGGAAACAATTGAAGAAAGCCATTAAAATACTGCCACTGTTCTTTTTTTTTTATACTGCCACTGTTCTTATCTGTTTGATACAAATATGATAAATGGCAGTTGCATTTATAACCAAAGACATTAACATATGTTTACCAAAAGATTATTCTCCTGTTATGGGCCTTTGGTACGCAGAGTAAAAAGCATTTGTGAAGTTGCCAAAATTCTCTTCATTAAAAGACACAAAGATGTCCGTCAGTTCTAAGTTATGTGTTTACCAAAGACATACGTGTTAACATTGATTAAACTGTTGTATCATGCCCCACAAATATTAAAACCATGCTACTTGTATCAAACTATAGCAATAGTACGTTAATCCACTTCTCTTTCAACAGAAAAGAAGGTAAGCTGTATATATGATTAAGGAAGTTGTTTATAGTCTTGACCTCATTCTAGATATTTGTATTGTAACTCTCCATAAAAAAGATTGATGAGGAAGAGCCATAGTTCCAATTTTTTGAAGGAGAGTAGTAGCATTTGATTAAAAAGGCTGATACTTACTGCCAGGGGTTACCAAGGATCAGAGGCTATCAAGAAGATGAGAGACTAAAAACCAAGCCTAATGAAGAAAAGTTGAAGGAATGGCATATGAGCCGTGGTGGTGCAGTGGTTAGAATGCAGTACTACAGGCTACTTCTGCTGACTGCCGGCAATTTAACAGTTCAAATCTCACCAGGCTCAAGGTTGACTCAGCCTTCCATCCTTCCAAGGTTGGTAAAATGAGGAGCCAGATTGTTGGGGGCAATAGCTGACTCTGTAAACTGTTTAAAGAGGGCTGTAAAGCACTGTGAAGCAGTATATAAGTCTAAATGCTATTGCTATATGTTTAGCTGGACAGACAAGAAGATTGATAGCAGTCTTCAGATTTCTAAAGCTATTTCAATCCTGTTCCCAAAAGATAGGACCAGAATCAATGGGCAAATACTATGGGGAATCAATGGGGAATTAGATTCAAGATGTATATTAAAATTCTTGCAGATTGCCTCATAAAGTGTTATATTCCCTTTTCTTAGCAGGTTCCTCACTGAATATTGAACCGAATGACTTCTGATGTTCTTTCCAATTCTATGATTCCATGAAGGAGTTCCATTTGTGAAGCAGATTTCTTTTGTTACTAATCATTATGCAAGAACTTTGATCTGCATCAATAACATACTAGACATAAAGTATTGTGCATGCTTCAAAAATTATTTATAAGACATGCTTTGGAGATTGGAGAACAACTCCGTCCAATATTCATTTAAGTGTGTCTGTGTTTTTTCAGCCTTGAAGAAAGATTTTGTTGCCATAATGAACTGAATGATGAAAACAGTGTCTCTTTTTCTTTCAAATTGTTTTCAAAATGTGAATAATACAGAAGGTCCCTAAATTTGAATACACAGCTATGCAAAACACACTATATAATAGAGGGAAAAAATATGTTAGAGGTTTATATGGAAATGTCAAGAGTTTTGGATAAATGGCATGCTATTTCATTTTTTATAATAACTACATATTCTTGGAAAATAATTCTAGCACCCCCCTTTTCTCCCTGACTCCCCTTTCAAGCCAGCAAGAATTTTCAACACCTATACAATATAAAATATAAACACCACAAAGACTTTTTGGATCTGAGGTATAAGTATGACATTAAAAGTGCTGTAATCTAGGCAACAGGATATATAATTTCGTTGGTAAACTGTCTCATTTCTGATTCACAGTTAGTGACAAATATTATAAAGCAATTAGGAATATGGTGTGCCCATGAATTGCCCATGTCTGACTTTGTACTATTTATTTTACTTATTTATTTCCTGCTTTTATATTTTCACAAATAAGGCAGCAAATTTATCCTATGCACCTTCTTCCTATTTTCCCCACAACAACAACCCTGTGAGTTGAATTGGCCTGAGAGCGATTGGTCCAGGTTCACCCAGGTGGCTAAAGTTGGACTAGAACTCAGTCTCCTGCTTTTTAGCTGATTGCTTTAACCACTAGACCAGGAGTCTCCAAACTTGGCAACTTTAAGACTTGCGGACTTTAACTCCCAGAATTCCTCAGTCCACAAGTCTTAAAGTTGCCAACTTTGGGGACCCCTGCACTAGACTAAACTGGCTCTCTAGGTATCAATGACTGATTATTAAATGTCTAGTTTGGAAAATTAGCTTAAAAATCAGTTTAAGAATTAGACTTCTTTATACTTACTTCATATTCTTAATGGGATACTCTGCGTTACAAGCAGTATGCTAGTTCAGTTCAAAGAATCCACATTTAAATTAATGTATAGGCATTACTTAAGCATCATTAAAATGCACCAGATGCTACTGTTCTTCTGCGAATGTTAAACACCTATATTAATGTGGCTAACTTGCTCACAGGTTGATAAATTTTAGAGGGACTTCTGCAATGAATAGAGGATATTACTGGTCAGAGAAATTATTCCTGCCCTAGTTTCTTTATCTGTAGCAGAAAATAATCTCTATATGATCAAAGTTTGATATGTCTTATGCTACAAGGACACATAGAAAAACACCCTCATAGCATTTCAGCTATTAAGTGATTTTTAGCAGAAGTGGGTTAGATAAAGTGGAATGTGACTCAAATATCCATAAAAATATTTCATTTTCGTTATTTATTTATCAAATTTATTTAGCCGCTCACCTTGTGGAATGGGTAGGGGACAATAAAGCAGTTTTTAAAAAGCCTAAAACAACAACTAAAAACCACCAAACACAAATATAAGACATATGTATGGACCAGTATCCCCCCCTACAATTTAACTATCTTATGAGCTCCCTATTCCCATGGGATCCCTAAAACTTCTGGAACATCCATGTTTTAAGAGATTTCTTGAAGGTCAACAGGGTTAGATATTGTGGATATCAAGCTGTAATAACATATTAACACAGAATTTATGTTCACATTATTTTATATATTTTAATCATCCAATGAGTCTTTAGCCTCCTAATTAGCTTTGAAAGTATATTTATTGATAGGCAATTCTAAAACTATTAGCTTTCTTTACTAAAGTTTCCTTTTTATTCCCCCATTGTAAATATGTTTGAAAATATATGTGCAGGGAATGAATGTTAGCATTTAGGAATCAATAGCTTACATGATACATGATGCTCTTTTCATCCTCAATAGTCTGTTATCTGAACAGTAGAGTGTTAATATTTTTCAGTCAATACCGTACAAACCTCATTGACTCTAAAATAATCTATTACAATTACAGCAACATTTACAAAATAGAAAACAATATGAAAAAAGTTACATGACGCTCCATGTTCAGTCAGCGGAGTCTTCCCATAAACAAGCTCTCCAAAATATGGATAACTAAGTCAGTTATCTTATCTACAATAAAATGTCAGCTCTGGTCATTATTCCTGAAGGAATCTATGAGCAGCCATGTATTTTGGTTATGATAAACAGAAATATATTCTAATAAGCAACTTTAAAAAAAATGAGACCCAGTTTGGTTAAGGCATCACGCTAGAAACTGGGAGGAGACCGTGAGTTCAAGTCCCCCTTTAGCCATGAAAGCCTGCTGGGTGACTTTGAGACAATCATTCTGTCTCAGCCCAAACCACCTCATAAGATTGTTGTTCTGGGGAAAATAGGAGGAGGAAGGAGCATTAGATATATTTGCTACCTTGTGTTGTTTATAAAAACAATAAAAGAGGGATATAAATAAAATAAATAAATAGATACGCTTCAGGTTTTCCATAAATGTAATACAGTTCGTACAACTTTTGATGACTTCTAGAAGATATTAGATCTCTGCTCAGAAAAAAAATATATTAAAATGAGACATGTTTACTTTCTTCTTCTTGCCATGGTATTACATCAGTAAGGTGATAGGCTGTAAAGAATTTTCACTCAATAGGAGGAAAAAAATTGTGGGGGCATAAAATATGAACTGGAATCCCACGTTTGATAAACAGATATCCATCCACACAAGTTTTTACTCTCTCATTCTCTTTGCGTGCCCCTTTCAAATCTATTCTAGAAGGTTTCTCAGGAATAAATTAGTTGAGAAGCTGTGAGGAAGGAGAAATGCAATTGCTAGCTGACTCCATTCTGCTACAGGAAGGAATGCCTGAAGCCATAACGTCATGTCCCTTAATTAAACATGAGAAGAGGCGATTAGCCTGTTTCATCTCATTTCATTCCTTACTCTACTATTTTCTATATCAGGGTCATGAGGGATAATGCTCCATTTATTGGAAGCTCATGTTTTCGCATGTATCCGCCACTGATACCTTGTACTCGAGTGTGTAGAAGTAGACAGCTTGAAAAAAAAAGTCTATTAAAATTTACATAAAAACCTTATTATATAAATACAATTATATAAATACAACTAAAGCAATTTCATTTTAGGGCTGTGGGAAAACAGATTAAATAATTGCAAAGCATTTCGAAGTAGGTTTTTGTGATAGTGCTTTTAACTCAACCGCTAATGCATCTGCCACATAGAAGAGACTACTAAGTTCTTAATTAAAGCTTTAAAGGCTTTTAGAAAATTTAGAACACACAAATATTTCAATCTAATCTATAATACCAGCTTTTTCTGTTTTTTTTTTAAATCAGCATCTTTATAAAAATAAAAAAATCATAAGAGAGGTAAATACTATTTACACTTTTAAATTGGTTATGTCCACAGTCCTTTGTTATTTTAGAGGATAATAATGAAGTCTATAGAGATTATGAGTAGCAAATATTTTACTTGAGATTCAGAACAATAAATTTAATCAAGACTCTGTAAATCTCAGTCAAGCATTAGAGTAGGTAGTAGTGAGTAGGTAGTGAGTTAAAACCTGATTTTTTTATTTGCTCAATCTCATGGCATAAAATACCAGTTGAGTATTAAAACATATACAATATAAAATATCAAGAATGTTGTGATTAAGGCATCCTTAGAACCAAGGCCAATAATTCTTCTTAGGATTGAGACTAATCTGTTCCTCCCTATCCAGACCCTTGAAGCCTCCAGGCATCAGAATAATCAGGATGCAGAATGATGTCATGACACATACTGTATGTCATCAATTTGACATTCCTGTAGTTTGTTTCAGATATTGCTAACTGGACCCAAAGCCCGTGGGTCATTTTCAGACAGCACTAATAACTATTAGAGCAATAAAGAAGCCCCTCCATTGAATTTGCTGAGATGATGAAACAGTATATAGAGCAAAGAATCCAACATGAGTCACATATGAAAGAGATGATTCCACCACTGATTCAGCAAATTGCTCGAGGAAAGTCCAGTTGCCATAACAATCTCAATGGAGTCTCATGATTTGACATCTCTCATGACTAAATAAAGAAGAGGAGTAAAACAGATACACTGGGTAGATAAGTGTTACTGGAGGTACAGAGAGGATGTGGGAATTAGAGGAGGACTATTGTCTCTGGAACCTAATTTCGCAGTTTTTATTGAGATTTAGGTTGTTATCCAGTTTTATCTCGCAGTTGGCTTCTTATGAATAACAAGGGCCACAAATACAAGCCAATGGATGCATACATTAGTAATTGCAAGCTTTGGAAGCATCAATTAGAACTAGAGGTCTCAATCTCTTCCCCAAGCCAGTTTAAAAAAATATGCGTCATTGTAGGCAATCTTTCTGCCTCCTACTTGCCTAGGTCAGCCTTACTCAGCCATTAGACAAAATAAAGCTATCTCCTTAGGCACTTAATCTATGGGAGGATTGCATCTTTAGTTTCAGATAAAAGGAGAGACATTTCGGGGATTTATTTTTCTCAAGATTTAACTTGGCTCTTGCTTGTCAAAAGCTGAAGTTGGAACAAATATAATTTGTTCTCTGCCTTAATCCCTTCTTCTGCTACAAATACATTTTGGGATGGGAGGGGCCTTGAGAAACAAATCAACATATATATTGTATATATGGAAAACACCAGACCCTTTGTAGAATGAACAATAGTTCGTATGTTGATTCAGTCTAAATTCCAAAGTATTTTTCATGGCATGGAATCTTGGAAGAAAATTGTAAGATAAATTGTTTTGCAAATTTTAATAGTCAGATTAGGTAACCGGTTTATACTATGGCAAACCTACAAAGTTCACTTCTCTCTTGATTTCATCTCTAAAATCTTCAACACTTCGTTCCTATCTTAAATATATTTACTATTCCTTTAAATTTCTAATTATTATTTATTAGGTTTCTGGATAATGCATCTATATCTATCACCAGGGCTTTTTTTCAGCCGGAACTCAGCGGTACTGCACTCCGGCACCTTTTCCGAGTCCGCGTCACGTGACGCGTCTCGACCAATCGCGCGCTATCATTTCCGGGTTTTTTTAGC
>JAOYMU010000001.1:37063367-37075391 GCA_025802295.1 Psammodynastes pulverulentus
TCCTTCTCCTTCTCCTTCTCCTTCTCCTCCTCCTCCTCCTCCTCCTCCTCCTTCTCCTCCTCTTCCTCCTCCTCCTCCTCCTCCTCCTCCTCCTCCTCCTCCTCCTCCTCCAAAACCCTTCAAATGTTGCAGTGCACTCAAACATAAATTTGTGTATGATATGGAAAGATGCAAGTAAAACAGTTGTTGAGGTGCTGGTAACCCTATGACTACAACCTAATCCTTCTCTTCTACTAATCCATACCTTTTTCAAAGACATGGCAGTATTTATTTCAATCCATCCCACTGCTGCCTCCTTCATCTTCTAATCTCCTATTCATGCATCACTTATCTGTGTACAGGACTAGCTTTTCAATAAAGCAGTTTGAGGATGTGATTCTCCAACTGGCGATCAAAGGTGTACTGTCAAGGCAATAGTGCCTTATAGAGTTGTGCAATGCTGCAAACCCAATTAGCATTTCATAAAGGAGAAAAAACAGGGTCACAGCTCCTGCCGGTGACTCATTAAAGCAGCCCCAAGAAAATTGTTGCTCTCATGAGTTGCCAACAGGGGGCTGTATTTTCACTTTCATGTATTCTGAAATGTTGAGCAGTGTGGTGGCCTAGTGGTGATGATATCTCACCTCCCACTTGGAAGGTTGAGAGTTCGATCCTAGGTAACTGCAGATATTTCTCTCCTAGACACAGAAAAAAAACAAATCTGCTGCAAACTCCGCATAGGGATCAGGAAGGGCAGCTGGCCAGTAAATGCTCAGCTCCATCCAGTCGCCCTGACTTTCCCCCAGATTCAGGGGTTACAGGGTCATTAAAAATGAATTTTATGTATTCTGAAATGTGCTTTCCTAATTAGACCAGAAATCTAACAGAGGGATAGACTAATTCAAAAGAAACTAGCCACTACTTTTAATCATGTCTAACAACCTTCCTTTTGACACAGAGAAGTCAATTTTTTGTGGGCAACTGTTTGGTAATTAAAATAAACATATTTTGTTCAATTCTTTCTAACTGATGAGAAAGATGGAAATCAATAAATGCATTGGCGGAGGTGAAGCCTCCAAAGACTTTAATCATATCCATTCCATGTTACTGTATTTTTAAACAATCCAGATGCTTAAAGCTCCGTCAAGTAATAGAATACCTTCAGATCATTAACCACACAAGTCAGTAAGAAGCATAACGCAAGAGCTAGTGTGGAGGGCTGCACAGGCATTGTTTTCTCATCAAAAACAAATCGAAGTGGGGAGGATTATGTTCCCCTGAAAATGAGGAAAAGACATTTCCAGCAATTAATTGCTTTCTTTTTCCCATCCTGAGCTCTTGTTTGAAGGTCGGTTTTTGACGTCTTCCAAATTCGGTCGCCGTCTCTCAATCGGACCACAGAAATACTTACGTTATCGGACAAGGTTTCCTGACTTGTTTTCTGATCTAATATAGAAATGTTCATGCCTGAATAGCTCCAGACAGCTTATTGTGCTATCAAAATATCAACATTTATTGAATTTATACCCATCCCCTTCTGTTTATTCCAAGACTCGAGGGATGCAGTCAGCGCATGAGAAAAATTGAAAGGAATGAAAGCCAAAAAAAAGCAGCATGACCCTCCTACTAAAAAATGGATAAAATGAGGTCCACCTTCCAATTTCCAGGAGCAGTTTGGCCCTCCAAATAAGCCTAAACCATGTCTTTCATAGAAGGAATCATTTGCAAGGAGAAGAAAGGGGAACCAAGGTGTCTTATAGGATAAAAGGGTTGAAAGATGAACGATGAATATGACTCAGCGTCTTATCAGCCTCCGACTCAAGAGATTCTTCCTGCTTGTAATGTTGGATAACTTTTACTTCATCTTGTCTTATTTAGAACAGAACAAAAGGGACCTTGGAGGTCTTCTAGTCCTGCTCAAGCAGGAGATGCTATACAACTTCAGACAACTGGTGGTTCAGTTTCTTCTTGAAGGCCTCCAGTGATGAAGCAACCACGAAGTCTGGTGGCCAGCTGTTCCACTGATTAATTGTTCTCACTGTCATGAAATTTCTCCTTATTTCTAGGTTGCTTCTCTCCTTGATGAGTTTCCATCCATGGCTTCTTCTTCTGTCTTCAGGTGCTTTGGAAAATAGGCTGACCCATTCTTCTTTGTAGTAGCCCCTCAAATATTAGAAGAATGCTATCACGTCACCCCTGTTCCTTCTTTTCATTAAACCAGACCTACCCAATTCCTGCAACTGTTCTTCATATGTTTTAGCCTGCAGTCCCCTCATCATCTTGGTTGCTCTTCTCTGCACTCTTTCTAGAGTCTCAACATTTTTTCCATATTGTGGTGACCCAATCTGGATGCAGTATTTCAAGAGTGTTCTTACCAAGGCATTATAAAGCCGTGCTAACACGTCACGTGATCTTGATTCTATCCTTGTTTATTTTAACCTAGGGTCGGGTTGGCTTTTTTTGGTGCCCGAAGCACACTGCTAGCTGATATTTAAGTGATTGTCCACTAGGACTCCTAAATCCCACTTGCAATGGCTACTTTTGAGCCAGGTATCACCTATTCCAAGGATGTCCAAACTTGGCACGTTTAAGACTTGTGGACTTCAATTCCCAGAATTCCTCCTCCAGTCATGTTAGCTCAGGAATTCTGGGAGTTGAAGTCCACAAGTCGTAAATTTGCCAAGTTTGAATACCCTTGACATAAAGCCATTGAAGGTAAACGTCTTTGAGGCAAGCCTGGGATAATTCATGACCTCTGGTCTAAAAATTATTTCATGTTAGGAAATTATGAAATGATATACTGTAGAAAATAGAAATTATCAGATGTTCTCAGTCCATCACGCTAAGATCTTAGCACAAACTTATTTTACTTCTTAGAAACAATGATTGTACTAGAAAAAACAAAGCTAATTTCAGAGCACCTGCTAAAGCCACTTTTTAAAATTGTTTTATGAAACCATACACCATTCAGATAAGCAATGTTGCATCTTTAGTAGTGCATAGTGCATTTTGTCAGGAAAATGTGAAAAGTAAACATATGGAGAATGTTTTGAATTTGAAACATTTGAAGTTCAAATTCCTTTATTTCCAATTCAAAACCAGCTGTTGCGTGCTCAACACAGAGTAGCCCTGCCTACTCCAGATTTATTTCTAGCTGGTCAAAGCTCAATTTGAAAACAAAAATATACTTTTGAATACAAAAGAGTCTATTCTGGGTTTGAAGCAGTTGCAGAATGGTCTAAGTAGTCCATCTTGAGTGTGCAAACCAGGAGAGTAACCCTCTTGACTTTTTAAAATAAAATGATTCAGAATGGCCTTTCCTTAAAGAAAGGACAGAGTAGCACAATAATTTCCATTCTCATTTTTTAAAAAATCAATATGTGCAAAGCAACTTTTCTACACATCTTCAGAAGCCATTTTAATATATAAGTTGCAGCTTATTGGCAGAAATGAAACTTGAAGCAATTCATCATTATATGTTTGTCTTCATCTTGAAAGTCCTCTCTCTGCACCACCATTTGTTCATTACATTTAACCCACTTAAAACGACTGACTTCAGCAAGATCTATTATTTATTAGAGTTCTTTTGTATGCTAATATTTGCTGGAGCTTCCAGTAGAATCATTCATGGACAAACCAAGGAAGAGAAGTCCTCCGTTTTTCAAGAGATGATAGCGTGTTCCAATTCTCAAAACATATTTAGAAAGTGTGATGAAGAAACATCCTGAATTCACAGGAGTACGTATAAAACTGTTTCAGGGAAAGTCTCTTTATTATACCTGAATTTGGGTTGCCTATTGTCTGTATTTTAGGGTTTTGTGAATTATATTCACTCTAAAATAAAATGTCTGCAGTTTCTGTTGTCTGCCTTTGCAAATCTAAGGAGGGTTATTCTGGAGTGAGGCTGGTAAAGTTCAATCAGGTTACCTTTCAGTAACTTTGGACTTTCACTTAAAAGCTCCTACCTGTGAAGGAGCCTTTACATTTGGTGGGACCAGGAGAAGGGACTTTACTGCCATGGCACACACCCAATTGGAACATCACCTCCCTGAGGTGGCTCTGGCTCCATTTTTAAAATTTCTTTTTGAAGGTCCCTGAGAGCTTGGTTGCGCAATCAGGCTTTGGAATGGAAGGAGGTAGTGAATCAGTGGAATGGCTTCATTGCTACCCTGTCACTAGGAAGCCGGATTGGTGTTTTTAATTGTAGAATATTTTTTTAACTGCTTTTATGACATGTCTATGGAGTTGCTCCCCCCTCCGTTTTATGACATGTTTTCATTGTATACCACCTAAACACAGGTTGAGAGGCTATATAAATGTGATGGATGGATGGATAGATAGATAGATGATAGATAGATATGGATGGATGATAGGTTTATGCTGCATGTTATAGGTAGCCTTAGTATAAAGCAAGTCTTAACAAGTGCGGGGAGGTATAAAATGTCTTTAAAAACTGTTACTTTCAGATCCTTTGCAGGACTTAATGCATCTATCAGAGGCAGTGTCTCTTCATTTGCATTCCATCATGATACCCACATTTAATTCATGTGCAGTGTATTATTTATGAATGGTATGCCATTCTTCAATCTGATGATGATTTCACAACCAGGAACAAGAAGATAAAATATGTTCCCTTGCCAAAGGAGAAGAAAATTACATGCATCAAAGGGTAAATGGTTTCTACTTAGGACAAATGAAGTCACTGTGCTGATATTCATTTTTTAATTTTTTTTTTGTACTTTGGCTGCTTCTTACCCCATTGTTTCATTTAGACAGCTTGAAACTGTCATCCCAGTCTTTACCTTCCTAGTCTTTACCTTTCTAGCAGAAAGTTGTAGAAGTGATTATGGGTGTTTTTGTCAGGTCAACCTGGTCTACCCAAATATGGGATGGAGCATACTGCTTCCTCTTTCAGCCCCATTCCAGGAGCCTTCGCAGGCAGCCGCTTTTGCGACAGACTATTTTTGTGTTAAATTTCTATTTACCGAAAATAAATAAAGGCAGATTAGTATAGATCTATTCAGTAGTGGGATTCAATTTTTTTTACTACCGGTTCTGTGGCCGTGGCTTGATGGGCACAGCAGGGGAAGGATACTGTAAAATCTCCATTCCCTCCCCATTCCTGTGGGAAGGTTACCACAGGTTCTCTGAACTACTCAAAATTTCTGCTACAGGTTCTCCAGAACTGGTCAGAACCAGCTGAATACCACCTCTGGATCTATTTCAAGCTATTTAGCTCTTGTCAGATAGCCTTCTGGTATTCCAACCTGGGGTGCTTACATATTAGGTAGACATATTAACTTCTAAGCCATGGGCTCTCCTAGTTTTGTCAACTATACCAGGGGAGAGATTAAGTGGTTTTTATCAGAGCAACTTGGTCTACCCAAATATGGGACAGAGCATACTGCTTCCTCTTTTGTCGGTAAATATAAATTTAACACAGTGATTATGTCTCAGGGAGCCAATGAAATAGAAGTTCAATAATGCTGGAATGAGACATAGCTTTCTGTCATCCAATATGGAGAGATGACCTTCTTTTTGCAGTACTTGAGATCCATTGATCTAATTTTCTTCTAGAAATTTGTTCATTTGGGGAAAGACCAGCTCTTTTCAAAAGCTGCTTCTGCAAAATTCTTGGGGAAGAAAAAGTTTTTCAGTAAAATTGTCCTACAGAACAGCAAAATTGATACAAACTCTAAGCATTGTGCAGCAGCAGACTTCAATTGCTTGCTTTTAAATTATCCTTCTCAAAATCAAGAGTTTCTCTGAATGTCTCTGAATGCTTTTTTAAAATGTAAGCGATCAAAAAAGAAGCAATGTCCTCATTAATTTAAACTAGAAGAAAAGAAGTTGGTGAAGATGTTGCTCGTTGTTTTAATGCATCTGATTGATTCAAATTATTTAACTTTTAAAATGCATGCTCATGTTGACCTTGTTGTCATTATGATTGACCCATCTTATATACAAAAAAAGGGGGGAAATCTCTTAGCCCAAAATTATACCATTCTGGTGTAAAAAGTGGCCTTTACCATGATGTAGTATTCGTGCTAGCCATTTTTGAAGTCAAGGTCTGAAATGGAATATGGAACTTCATCTTCCCCAAAACCCTGCTTCCCCAGAATATCGCACCCAACACAGTGAAGTACTGCTTTTGAATTTGGCGGATGTATAATAATGTGGATAATGTGTGTTATATACAGCCTCTTGTTGCCAATCTCCACTTGCTACCTAAATAACTGTGGGGACCAGAGGTGGTATTCAGCAGGTTCTGACCAGTTCTGGAGAACCGGTAATAGAAATTTTGAGTAGTTCAGAGAACTAGTGGTAACCTTCCCCCAGGAGTGGGGAAGGAATGGAGATTTTACAGTATCCTTCCCCTGGAATGGGGTGGGAATGGAGATTTTACAGTATCCTTCCCCTGGAATGGGGTGGGAATGGAGATTTTACAGTATCCTTCCCCTGCTACGCCCACCAAGCCACACCCACCAAGCCACACCATGCCCACCAAGTCACGCCCACAGAACCAGTAGTAAATTTTTTTGAATCCCACCACTGGTGGGGACATAAAATTAATGTTGAGATCAATCCTAGAAGAGATTAAATGAAATGTCTCTGAGCAAATAGAGAATGCAATGCCTCAAGGCAAAAAATCCTATAGGAATGGGGTTCAGACAAGATGGAGTTCCAGCAGTGGCTCATTAGTTGTAGATCACATGTATAAATATTCTATATGGAATTCAGATAGTGTGGAGTTCCAACCCCCGCCCCCCAGATCTGCCCAGTTCCTCCATTCCCCACCCTCATTGCAGAATGACCAATGTGTTTGGGATAACATGAAGAAAACACAGCAAGCGGAAATATCCCAAAGGGAAGTTAGTCTCAAATAATGCTGAATCTTGATGTGTAGGTTTTCTCCTATAGCTGATTACAGTTGGAGAAGGGCATCAACAGTAGAGCCCAAGAATTCAAGGTTGTTGATTTGGACCAAGGATTACAACTCCACAGTTTCTTTCAACATACAGGCTTCAAATTCACACATAAAATTATTTGCATTAGATGCCCTTTCTTTATTAAAAAAAAGCATAGGAGTAGAAAAAATGACACATAATATTTTGATTAGCTTCCAGAACTGCCAACCCATCGTGTAAATGAGTTATGAGAAACCATATTTTAAATTCTTCCTTTGAAATGGCTTGCTTCTTTTGTTCACAACTCTTCAAATTTCAGTCAACATGTTCAATGTGGGTTATTGAGATATTCATTCCATTCCTGTTTTTCAAAGTATACCTACATTATATTTTCATCTCCTGAATTGTTAGAAGAAGCAGAAAGCACACTTTAAAGACTATTATAAATAGTTCATAGCTCAGAAAAATAGAAAGCATTTTAACATATAAGAAGTGTACATAAAGCAGGTTACATAAGAGGAAAATGGCTTTAAAAGTAGCACATGCAGGAAAAAATACCTGCGTATTGGTAAAAAAATCCACACAGAATGCACATCCCCCCCCCGATGGATATAGCAAGTGCTGTAAATGAGAAACGAAGCAAATGGATAGAAAAATCTATTTCCTTACTTATGCGATAGCTCTACAACTCCCTTCCTCCTTCAATATATTAACCTTTCTTGCCCACAGAAGGATGAGTGGCTTGACCTAAGTTAGCAAGTTAGCCAGACATCCAGGCTTAGAGGGGAAATAGGGAAAAGGGTATGTGGAAGCTATATTAGGAAAGTTGTTTGATAAATTGGCTGACAATTGAGGAAACAGAGTGCTGAATCCCAGTTGTAATTAACACATGGTAAAGAAGACAGCATTTAAAAGCATCCAAGTAACTCAGAGATGGAAAAGGATAACCTTAAAAGCAACTAATTAACCCATATATAGGGAAAAGCAAGGAGCTTTGAAGCATAGCCCTCACTGATAGAAGAACTAAGCAATTAACAGACTGTAAACGTAGTGTGTTGCTTTGCAAGTTGCTGCCATCCTCACCCCTCACCAAAATGTGTTCAGAAACTTATTGGACTGAGTTGCAGTATTTAAAGTATTTAACTTCTGTATAGATAAGCTTTAAAAGGCTCAGTGAGTTGCAGAGTGCACACTTTGAAGCCTTTTGGCCTCCTTCAGGGACAGCCACTGGGGGAGTGTCAAAAAGTCAAGATGGTGGCTATGAATGTGTGACATCCCTTTTTCTACATCCATTGTATGCGTGACAGAAAAAGTGAGAGAAACTCAACTTTACAGTAATGTCACGTCCACTTTGGGGTTTTTTAATCCTCCCTTCACAGTTGTCCCACCCTACTTAGATCTGATATTTTATTTTCATATATTTTGCTTTCTCCTTCTCCTTCTCCTTCTCCTTCTCCTTCTCCTTCTCCTTCTCCTTCTGCTTCTCCTTCTCCTTCTTCTCCTTCTCATCCTCCTTCTCATCCTCCTTCTCATCTTCATCCTCATCCTCCATCTCCTCCTCCATCTCCTCCTCCTCCTCCCTCACCTCCCCCTTTCCCCACACCTACTGATCATTAATAGCCTGAAATGTAAGTCCCTCCTAAAATATTCCTGATGTACATTTACATTTAGATTTGGGAGTTAAGAATTACTTTATCTTGTTTCCAATTATGCAGCTGCAATTTAGGAATGAATAGCCCATTGCTCCATTCTTTTTTCAGTTCCAAACTTTTGACACATCCATGTGGCACTGTAGATGCTTGTCTCATTTCCATGCTCCTGACTTTACTCTTGGGGTTGTGTCCCATGCTGATCCTTATCCCACAGTGCCCCCATGTCATGAATAGGTTGCCATCCTTCAAAATTCATAATTCTGTGCCATCAAGCAATAGGCTTCCAGTGTGAAAGCTAAGATGATCTGGATCACTTCAACTACATTTTTTTCCTTTGTTCCACTATTATCACATAAAGTATGATTGCTTAAGGCAGAACTCATTTTAGTATGGCTGTGTTACCATGACAAAATGACTTAATACATTTTTCAAAATTCAAGGTGGGCAGAACCGTAGAACACAGAGAAGAAGTAAACAAGCCAGCTGAGCAATCATGGCATGAAACAGCAAAGCTGTACTCAACTTAATGCTCTAAATTCTTGGAGACTTTTCTTATCAAGTCAGAGAGGGTGAAAGGAAGTTCTTAAATTACTAGCGGCTATGAATACTTTGCAAAAGAGGCATTAGTACAACTAGGTATATATTTGCAATTAGGTTGATTTTGCAGTCTTGCCTGTTTTTCCCTCTACATAACAACATGCTCTCAGAGGAAAAATTACCAATTTAACATTATGGCTTTTGTGAGTAGGAATGCCACAAGCAAAGCAGGAACAATCAATGGCAGCATATTTAACTTGTTCAATGACTTCCATAATTGCAAAGCTGTTACAGGCACTTTGTCCTATGCATAAATGAAGTCCTCTCTTCTTTCCATTCTCTCCCTTTCTCTCTAATCTTACCTACAGTATATTATATAGGAACTGGATTTGTTGCCGGTTCCTATATAATGTACCGTAGATACGGTTAAAAAGAAAAAAAAAGAAATATGTTGATCGGTAGATTGTGGAGTGGTTAGATTATGCAGGAGTTCAAAATGAAATTCATAGTCTCCTTCTTCCTATCTCCCCCATCCCTCAGCTCTGAGGTAGACTGAGCTGTGGACATTCTGGCCTGGTTAAGAGAGCTTAAGACTTCTTCTGGCCACAATTTCTTATTTAAAGCTATATTGAGTGTGACAAAAGAGACACTGTTATGTAACACATTTATGGGTGAATTGGGGGGGTAGGGTCTCACAAATTACCATCTCCTTTATTGGTAACCCCCCCACCTTTTGGGTAGTAGGCCATGCCAGTGTATTTAAATGAACACCGTATATTTGCCTCGCTGCTCTTGATGTATAGAATAGGTTTATAGAGAGTGATGTGAAGGGACATTAAAACGGCTTACCCAACTGGGATTAATTGCATGCTTTAACAATGTGCTTCTCACTGTCTTGTCCCAAGATATGACAAGGGCAGATGGATATCGGTGGAACGACTGAGGCTCAAAGATGCTGGCTTGCTTAGAAGCCATTAGCAATTATTCCTGTTTACCTATCACGGAAAACACATGAAGGAAGGGTGGAAAAGGCAGCCAATCAGTTGTGTGTTAAAAGTTAGGTGTTATCCTGGGTTATTAAATCAGGATGTGTGTGCTCAACCTGGACCAGTACATGTTTGTAAGAGGAATATATATACATATATGTAAACCCCACAATTCTGATTAACCTTTTCTCTAATTCTGTTTCACATGTTGAAGTTGGCTCGAGGGTAACATTTTACTGTAATTAAGCTGTACATTGATCACACAAAGTACATTGATGTGACAAGTGATCACAATAGTTATAGTTTTGTGAGAATTATATTAGCAATGTGTTGTATAGCCTTGTAGGGGGAGCATGCTGGTTTCAAAAATGTGGCTGTATTTCCAGATTAGTTGTATTTTACGATTTTATGGAAACGGTCTTGGGATTTGCACTAGAAATAAAAGAACAAAAATACATTGCATAATAGCTTTCAATATTTCAGAGGCTTGAAATATAATCCCTAGGCTCTGACAGCATTTAAGATGTATCATTTAATTGGGGGAAGATAGGATTGTATGGGTTCTATGCTTTGGCTTTTTTTTTTTAATGTTGTAAGCTACCTGGAGTCACTGTGAGTTGGGTAGTGATATAAATGTATTAAATTAATTTTCCTCATTTGGCAGATGATAGAATATAACGTGGAGGAAGAAATATTTGCCTATGGTCACCAGCAGGTCACTGTTTGGTTCAGAATTAGTTAGGAAATAATCTCCTACATTTTAGTTGTATTTACAATATGCTTAACTGGAACACAGGACTATGAATGCCACTATAGCACATTGCATACCAAAACAACAAGACACAAAGATTTTTTTTCCCCCCTCATGCCATCACTCTGCTGAACATGTAATTACCGCAATACTATCTTATGTCATGGAGTATTACTACTATTCTTTGCATTTTTTTATTGGTCCTTCTCAGTGGTAGGATTCAAAAATTTTTACTACTGGTTCTGTGGGTGTAGCTTGGTGGGCATGGCGTGGCTTGGTGGGCATGGCAGGGGAAGGATACTGTAAAATCTCCATTCCGTCCCCACCCCACTAACCTGCTTTCCAGCTCCGTTCTCCTGTGCAGGGCAATAAAAGAAGACCCAGCCGATCAGCAAGGACTTGGGAGGCAGAAAATAGATGGGGGCAGGGCCAGTCAGAGGTGATATTTGCCGGTTCTCCAAACTACTCAAAATTTCCACTACCAGTTCTGCAGAACTGGTCAGAACCTGCTGAATGCCACCTCTGGTGTGTGTGTGTATGTGTGTACGTTAAGTATACTTAAACTCTAATTCCATAAAATTTAGTCTTATCAGCCCAAGTGTTATAACTATTATCTTTCATACTTAAGTTGGTATAGTCTGTCTTAGGGACACTGTCTACCCAGTCTTATAAGATTTCCAGTAGGAAATTAAGGGACCAGTTAGATCTCCTGTCCTCCCAATCAGTACTTCACAGGGTATTTTCTCACAAGCTAAGTCATACTGTTTTATTGGTCTTTTATAGCGCAATTACTGTTGCAAAGGGTTTTCATTGTGCAATTAAGACAAATCTTCTGCCACATGTGTTAATTACCAGGACTCAAGAAAGACCAAACAAAACAGCACACTCCATCTTTAAAAAAATAATAATAATTGAAGAGCCATTTCAGCTGGAGCATTTTATGTGGAGGTGAACAGAAAAACCTTCTCACACCGAAGGAATGTTTTCAATATGCCAATTAATCCAGACAATCACTTAAGGGTCTGCCCCATTGAATTTTGTCTCTTTGAAGGAAGCCCACTAAACCACATTGTGAAAACAAATGGACAGTATTATACACAACCCCAGTGGAAGAGTTGCTTGTTGGCAGGGGGGAGGAAGCGGGGAGAGGTTGCATGTGTGTGTAATTCAGGGGTCTTCAAACTTGACAGCTTTAAGACTTGTGGACTTCA
>JAOYMU010000001.1:37447780-37458045 GCA_025802295.1 Psammodynastes pulverulentus
TCTCTCTCTCTCTCTCTCTCTCTCTCTCTCTCTCTTTAAAAGTTACACTTCATTCATTTTAATATGTACATGTCGGTAGGTAGGAATAGTTTTAAACAAGATGAGTTTTGTCCCTATTTAATTCCCTAATATCCCCTTCCACCATTCAGATTCAAAAAAGTAAGTGAAATCAAGACAACTAAACAGGACAAGTAGGAACAATAATTAAATTTACTTTTCTGTTAACTTTCATTTAATGAGCATTGCATTTCATTAAATATTTTTAATATTCTTATGCTCCATATATTTTATATTTTTTTCCACTGACTTGTATTAGAAATTATGATTGGTTTAGAATTTAGAGGTAATTAACTTAACCATATATTTACTAGAATAATTAAAAGATGAAAATATCAAAATATTAAGGCAAAGCAATTTGATTTTCTGTGTCATCTTTATCTACTTTAAAATCAAGGAAAGGGTGCTATTACATATGTGAAGACACCTTAAAGCCATGGTGGTTAGAATTCAATTTTGCAGGCTAATTCTGCCCACTGCCAACAGTTCACTCCTGACAGGCTCATGGTTGACTCAGTCTTCCATTCTTTTGAGGTGGTAAAATGAGGACCTAGATTGTTGGGGCCATAGGCTGTCTCTGTAAACTGCTTAAAGAGGGCTGTAGAGCACTATGAAGTGGTATATAAGTCTAAGTGCTATTGCTAAATATAAATTTAGGACCATTCTTCATTGATCACCTTTATAGAAGGTGCACAACAAGTACTCACTGAAAGAACATATGATGTGCTACAAAATGTGTGGTTCTGTGTGCTGCTCACTTTATTATTTTTTTAATTTTTTAAATTAAAGGGCAGGCAAATGTCTAAAAATATTTAACGTATAGTTAATCTGTGATTCAGAGCATAGTTTGAATGTCGTAAAATGAGTTGAGTAAACCATAGTTGTATTAATCCCATGAAGAGGTTATAGTTTAGTTTCTCTTTTTAGAATATCTTCTGTACATGGAATTATCCTCCCATTGATCTCTCTGTGGCAGTTACTTGCTTTGGTAACTATTAATTTGGCCATGTCCTCACGATAGCCTTTGTTTCTTCTCTAACCCATAGCTGAGGCAGTTTAAAGCCATATTTAGTTGCTCCAGTCTCATAATAGAGTTTTCCTTCCTTTCCTGGCACAGTTTTGGCACACCCATAATTAAGGATGCATCATTTAATGCAAACCATTTCCCTTGGGTTGCTCTGTTTTGTTTTGTTTTGTTTTTTAGAGAAAAGGGAGAAATTTTAAGTGGGAATTAAAGGAGAACATTAAAGTAGATCCCTGTTGCTTCCTGCTTACAAGAGCAGCCTAAAGTGGGTTTGTTTCCAATGAATTGTTAGAAGAACCCAGAGGTGCATCTCATGTTAATTTTGTTTTTGTGCATAAAGTTAGGCATAATGCAGACTTGGGACTGATGGTGGAGCAGATTTCCCATGAACCTCTGGCTTCAGAAGTTGGGACATGACAATTATTTTAATTATATTTGGAGTCCATGGAGCTTCCATTAACATTTGGGATTTGCACTTTCAACAACTATGAATCTGCCAAATCTGGGAATCAGTGGATGTTTTCATTTCTTCTGAAAACTTTAGCAAGTTTGTACTGTCCCTGAATGACCCTTTGTGCTTTGAATGGCTGTTAATACAGTTATTCTGAAACTTGTACATGGAGTAAATACGTGAAAGAACATACTGATACAATGCAAGATATTGTGTGTGTCTTTGTGTGTGATTCACAGCCTGGTCCTTAAAAGTCAGATATTTCATATGGTAGTAGAAATCTTATCTTTCCTGATTGAATGCCATTGTATGCTAGAGGGTTAAAAGGAGCTTAAAGCAGAAAGCACAAAGGTACCTTCCTATGAGTGAAAAATAAGGGCCAAGTCAAAGTTTTCAAAATCTGTAGTGATCTTTCCTGTATTGGGGTTATTTATACATTTCTAGATTAGGATTTACTTCTACTTCTAGATCAGTGATTGAGGGATGGATTGAATGTGTGCCATCCAAGCTGTACAAGTGGACAAGGCTCACAGGCTACCATACGAGGACAAATTATGCATTGTAAAGATTGCTTGGAGGTGGGAGCTACTTCCAATGTAATCTACCGGGTCCCCTGCATGGATTCCCCCTGTGACTAGGTAGGACAGAGGGGGAGGAAGCTAATGACCAGATTGCAAGAATACAAGCGAGTGGTCAGACAATGAGGTCCAAACTCATTGGTAGTTTCGCATTGCAATGAACAAGAACACACATTCAATTTTGCAGCTACTAAGATTGTTGGACCAGCAAGCACAAAAACAGCCAGGGAAGTGATTGAGGCCATGGGAAATGGACCCCTGCTCAGTGAATAGGCGTGCTGATTTATCACCGGCTTATCCAGTACTGAGGAGGGAAGGGCTTGGCAGCACAAGCAAACAACAGCCAATGACTTAATAGCCAGCCATCAACAACACCCCAATCTACATCTAAAAAGCCACCTACAATAGGTACCATATAAATACCACCCACAGAACACATGCACTTTGCTAGAGAGAAGTTCCCTGAGGATGGGCTCCAGTTCAAGTCCGAAATCTTGGAACACCAAACCTCTGGTCCTGGTGACCCACCCAGATTGGATCCTGCAACATTATTGTAGGATACATTTATTCACTTTCATTTGCCATCAAGTTGTTTTCAATTCCTAGCCACCACCTACATAGATTTTCTCTGTGATCTAAACCAGTATGGAATATGATTGAATATTGCACCATGATGAATAAGAAGGTTTAGGAGCTGTTCAAAGAAATTACTCTTTTTTAAAAAAAATATTACATTTTCATCAAATAGCATCATAGTAGCTTCCATCTACATTTGTTTTTGCCAATCCAGACAAACAGATTAGGCCCAAACACTTAATATACTGTATATGTGGGTCTGTGTGTGTTTGTGTAGATGTTTTGCAGTTTTCATTTCATTTCATTCCATGCCATATTTTGTTTGCAATGAGGATGGACTTAAGTATTGCAAAGTATTGATTGATCCATGGCATTCTCTGCTAGCATAGGCTTTCAAGCATAACGATACAGCATAATGCAATACAGGTAGTCCTTGACTTACGACCATAAATAAGCCCAAATTTTATGTTGTTAAGTGAGATACTTGTGAAGTGATTTTTGCCCCATTTTGCGGGTTTTTTGTCTCAGTTGTTAAGTGAATCACTGCAGTTGATCAGTTAGTAACCTGGTTGCTAAGTGAATCTGGCTTCTCTTTAGACTTTGCTTGTCAGAAGGTCACAAAAGGTGATCACATGACCTTGGGACACAGCAACGGTCATAAATATGAACCAATTGCCAAGCATCTGAATTTTGATCATGGGGTTGCTACAAAGGTCGTAACTGTGAAAACGGTCATAAGTCACTTTTTTCAGTGCCGTTGTAACTTTGAATGGTCACTAAATGTACCATTGTAAGTCAAGGACTACCTGTACAACATTGGCAGAAATAGGCAAATGGTGAAGACAATTGTTGGCTGATTCTGAACTCCTTTTGGGGTTCTGAAGATTCATACATTATTGGGAGATGGAATTCCTTCAACTGGCTGCACTATGGAAGACTTAAAGCATATACACACATTTTTAGAGCACTTATATCCCTTCTGTGATGATTAAATGTCATGATTGAATTCCTGCTGAAAAGTTTCCAGAGTTCCAAATAGGCAGAAATAACTAGACTTAATGATTTAAAATTGCAAAAATAGTCAGCAAATTGGTGCTGAAAGGAGACTGTTCCCTTTCGTGTTAAGTTGACTCCTGCTGACCACACGAACAGGTCCATGTTGTTTCCTTGGCAACATGGACAAGGTGGGTTACACTCCACCTTTATTTCAAGATTTGTGTTTGACTTCTCCATCGCTAATTATTCCCTTCCTACAAATTACAATTAAATTATGAAGAATGTTTGTCTGCAGCTATCAACAATGCAGCAGGAGATGGTTTGCACGCTTTAGATATTTAAATGCACGTCTGACCTTTTTTAATTTCTCTAATCGGTTTGGTAGATGAGGAGAAACGCTATTCTGAAACCAGAATAACTAAACGTAAGCGTTACGTTGCCTGTCTCATGGAGTAGAATTGAGAGAAAGGAGGATTTGCCCTCTAACACAGTGAGTGGCGTTTCTTTGCACCATAGTTAGCCAGTGGTAAAGATAAACCTCGGATCACCTCATTTTTCTGGGTCCAAGTTTATTTTGATACTACAAATATATGCCCAGCTCTTGCCAGCACATATGTCTTCAGACAATGCCTATCAAAATCTGCAAAACGCAATCCCTGCTGCAGATGCATTCCTTATTAGAAAAGTATCAATGCCTACCTACAAAAGATTTTTACTCTAAATGTGCTAAACGGATTTCAGTGCCACAAGGTTGCCTTCCATTTATAGGATGATAACTTTAGCAAGCACAACACTTGTTAAAGGTGGGGGGGGACCCTCCCTGATTTTGAAATGCTTTTCTTACAACTGTGCCGAATGCTTCATTATGAAACGGATTCCTTAAATCTAAGAGAGGCTTCTTTTCTATCCTGATCTCCTCCCTGAATCCTTCCTCCCCCCCCCCACCTTCTCACTGTTGTTCTTATGCTGCTTGTTCTGTGTCAGCTGCTGCCTAGCAACTTTTTTTAATATCTGGAAGGACAGAGCAGGACACTGGGCTATGTCCCGAAATGTTGCCAATCTAATTCCCTAGCAACTTGGGTAGAGAGAAACTTCTCCTTGTCAGAAGCTGCATAGATCAGCCCCTTGACACAGTCCAGTACCTTTGATTCGTACAATCACCGTCTTTTCTCTCAGTGTGGGACTGGCAGGAAGTAGGTGAATCGACGGTTGTGGCCATCAACCGTGCAACATAGACATTGACACATTCAGCAGAAGAAGAAACCTGATTTCTCAATACGCTAATCAAAACAAGTCCCATAATTGTGAAAGTAGAATTCACTCAGGGTGATAATTAATATTCTTCTGTGGCTTGAAAGTAGTAGGGTAAAGAATGATTGGTTCAGCTTTGTTAATTTATCTCAATAAGCTATTTCATAATATTCTATAGCTTGATGAATTCATTTATTTAACTTGTCAGTATTAATAAAGCCAATTAAGAAGAAGTTATAATACGCTGTAGGAACAAACTGGTTTTGAATAGCATTTGTAGCTTTGATCTCTCTGTTAGTTCTCTTTGTCAATCTCCTTGTTTTTGTAGCAATCTTATTAAAAAAATACAGTTTAAAAAAAGAGAAAAACTAATACAAGCTACAAAAAGAAAAGTTTAAAAAGGAAAAAGCGCATAAAAGAAAATAAATACTGGTAGAAAAGAAAAAGAAAACCTCAATTTATTGTTCGTATTGAAGACTACCAGTACTTTCAATCAAGATGGTTAGTAGCATTTATCCACTTCATAAAGACATTCAGAGGAAATCTCTACTTATATATTCTTGGGTATATCCGCAAGATATTTCTTCTTCTAAATGAAGTTGTATTGGGATATATATATATACCTGGAGAAAGCTGAGAAAGTGTATGGAAAATTGTGTTGTCAATTTTCAGCAATTGTTTTCTATTGAAGGCCCCATGGGCTTCAGAACTGAGTTTGTGGCTGTGTCCAACCTTGCCCTAGAATATTCCTTTTCTAAAGTAAATCTAGAGCACTCCTCAACAGAACCATTCTAGAATAAATGCTTTATAAGCGTACTTTATTAAAAGATATTGGAAGTGACAGGGATTCTAGAAAACTAATTATTGAGTTTGATTGCCTCAACTATTACTATTCTTGCTTGTTCCTTCTGAGCAGAACAGTATTAAAGTTTGCTTTACAATCAGTTGTTAGTTACATTGGAGAATGACAAAAAGATTGCTGGATTACCTATATTTCTTGCAGCAATTCTCTGTGGCTCAAATTTGACTTAACATTGTTTTGGCAATAGCAGAAGGGGCTTCTCAATGCAATTGGCAGCACTACTTTTAAAACGAATGATTAAAATGTGCAATTTTTAAAAATAAATTTTAAAAATGAGCTTTCTCTTTATAAAGAGTTATAACAACCCTTTTGTAAAATCCATATCCAGAATATTTTAAAATTTTTAAATGGGTTTATCATTTACTGATTTATTTTCAGGACTTATAGGCTATTCCAATCAACCAAAAAACATTCTCAGGTTCTATTTATTATCACCTTGTATCAGTGAATTAAAAATAATGGTTTTTTTATGGTAGAAAGTAAATAATATTGATTTTACAATATATTTGCACTTCTGTTCCACATTCATAGTTTCAGTACATAAATTTGATTTCATAATGGGCAATGCTTAATGGAAATGAAACTGAGAGATAAAATAATTTCGTAAAAGTGAAAAATATTTATTCAGTGATATATCTTTTAAAATTATCCATGATAATTCCCTTTTAGCCACATTTCATTTATGGAACTGGTTTTAACATGATTCCTTAAAGTTAATTGAATTTTTATTTATAATCATTAGAGCGTATTATGTATTGTTACGTCCTATAAATTCTCCAATTCAATTTGAAAATACTTAAAACTTAAAATTAGAATTATTCTTTTATAAATGCATGTAAGTGCCTGTATGATATCTAATATAGATTCAGAGCCACTATCTTCTTTGAAGAATCTTCTCAATGGTAATATTAAAACTCAAACTCTTTTCATTATAATAATATTTCAATGGGAATAAAAAGAAACACAATAAATAAGTTAAAAAAAATACTTGTGATGACTGGGAACATTTTTTAATAGATGTAATTCCATAAAACAGATTCAGGTTTAAACTAAATTTATACACAAGTAAATTATAGAAGTGCCAAATTAATAGGCAGGTTTCAGAAAACGTAAATGGACCTGAAACCAGCTCACTTTGTAAAACAGATAATAAGAAAGCAAGAAAAATCAGATTAAGCTTTGTTTTACTTTATGTTATTGGCTGCAGCAAAGCATATGATGGTGTGGATTCTGCCAATGTAGAATATATTATGGCTAATATAAATGCTTGAATAGAGGTCCCCAACTTTTTTGGGTCCATGGACCGGTGGGGATGGCTTCAGTAGCTTCGCTAGCGGTGGGAATGGTTACACATGCACAACTTAAATCCCACACGTGTGCAAATAAAACTTTGCATGTTCACCCACCGCTTTAGTGGCCTGGTTCCCAAAGGGCTGTGGCCCGCGGACCCCTGTGCCAGAACAGTTCATTATTCATTCAAGAAAACTTTACAATGAACTCGAAACACCTGAAAAACAGGAATTTAAAAAACCCAAATGGTTCCAATTTAGATCTTCTCCTGATTTTATTTTACATTCTCCTTGACAAAATTCTGGTATCTCACAATATGTTAGCCATTTGTGTTTGCTTAATATTTCTCAACTATAAAATCTTTTTTGTGCTGAAAGCCACCAAGGTGTTTTGGAGCACAACATTGGTTTGAATCTATTCCATGTTATCAATATAGCATGTCTAGCATCATGATTTTTAAAATCAATCCTAACTTTGATTTTATCATAGCACAAATATCCATGCCAACCAAACCTCTGGTCATGCTCTTCTAATTCCAGAAGCCTTTTATTTCTCAGCAGTACCCACAGCAAGCTGCAAAACACAATTTCAAATGAGCAAAAAACAATCCTTCTCTTCCCTTTCCATCCTGTAATACCTTATATTTAACTCAAACAAGGGACAAAGCAAGGTTCTTCCCTTTTTTCCTGTGTCTTTTATACTTATTTCTCTAGTTACTGGCAAGATCACAGCCCACATCTCCATATTTATGGCTAGTATCACAGTCTGGCTTTTATTACATGTATCTTTTGTTTTGTGAAACACATCTATTGTCTGCACTGTTTAATAATAAACGAAAAACATTTCCACTGAGGTCCACTTCATTTGTCTAATTAAATTGCTGTTTATCCAAAAACACCTTCATTAAATTGTTATCATTCAAAATAGCAATCCCCTTTATCTATTTGCATATTTTAATATCAATTCTTGTTAAGCTATTTGCTCAAAGTTCTTCAGTTTTAAAAAAAACTATTTTTAATGTATTGATTTATAATCCAGAAAAGAATGATAAATTACTAAGTGAAATCTTATTCTGACACAAAGAAGATGTCTCTTTAGTTGGAGATTAATTAGACCCAGATTAAGAAATGAGGTTTGGCTGGAGTTTATGTCCATATAAGATATTGTACTGTCAGAACCAGCCCAAGAATGACATAGAATAATCTAGCCACACTTCAGTGCTTTTTTTTGCTCACACCAGATATTGCCAGATTTATATCTATATTACTCTAACCTAACAGATAAACCCTGGAAGATTCTAGGGCAAGGGGTCTTCAAATTTGACAGCTTTAAGACTTGTGGACTTCAACTCCCAGAATTCCTCCTCTAGTCATGTTAGCTCAGGAATTCTGGGAGTTGAAGTTCACAAGTCTTGAACTTGCCAAGTTTGAAGATGCTGGTTCTAGGGAATTGCTTTCCTATATCTCTTTCCCTGGCTCTGATCCAGCACTGGGTTACGTTGTCTCTTGTCTCCTCTCTCTCTTAGAATATACTTCCTGGGAGACTACCACTTCATTGTGGCCTCTCATACCACCTCTCCCTTAGCAAATAGAATCCATCATATCTATGGCTGTAAACTTAGATGGAACTCACAACCATTGAGTCAATTGCAAAAAGTTCCATCCCTGAAGCTTACTCATGAGAAACAGCATCAAGCAAGAAAAGGACAAAGAAATAGCTGCTTTCAAATTAGATTTGGAAATGGTTAGTAATAGTGAAATATTGCAAGAAGAACCAGTCAATTCCTCTTGGCCTGAATAAACAGAATTGGCTTCCTTGAGATAATTATCAGTGAACAAAAATTCTCAAACTGTGAGTTGTGGAGCATAGGTGGGATAAAAAAAATCAGCAGAACAGCTGTAGGAGATTGCTGGATGCAGGTAATGTTGGTAAACATTTGTTTATGCAATCATTGGAAGTCAAGCTGAACCTGATGGCACCTAACTACTTAAAATAACTGTAAGCATTTCTTGTTTGTAGGCTTAATCTGCCTTCTTTTTGTTTACATCATAGATAATAATTGTGATTATGTGTGCTCTGTATAAAGGTCTTAGAAGATGGCATTGCTGCAGGTATCAAGACCATTGCTTCTTTCTCTCCCTTGATTCATGAACCTGTAGCTGTATTTAACATAAATGACACCACAATCCTATTTCTGTCTCTTCAGATGTCAGTTCTACTGAGTTTTGGTGAAATTTACACCCACATAAGTATATATAAGATAGTATTCTTAATCCTATGGTTGAATCATCACTCAAACAGAATCGGTAATACTTCTCATTACAGTTTTGCCCATTTTTATTAAACTCACATCATAAAAATAACTTGGTAATAAAGCAAAAAGGTTAAGTTCAATACTTTTGAAATATTACCAAATGATATAAATTAATTAGAAGAATAAAAATTGTTCATCATGTGATCTTTTTCAGGAATGTAATTGCACAATATGTTTATAACTGTTTACTGTTAAGAGTATGAAAAGAAATTATGAAATGCTTCTAAATTGCATCCTGTGATCATCGGTATCTAAACAAATATGTTTGTCTTGGAGTTTTTAAAAAATGTAGAGATTAACAGAGATTAATATATTTGTCTTGAAGGATTAAAAAAATGTAAAGATTTATTTACATTTGAGCGTCCTTTCCCAAAAGGAGAAAATATTAAGCAGTCCGTACTTATTTGGTGTCAAAGAAAATAAAATGAATGTAATTCTCTTAGTTCTTCCCTGCAATCAGTTGGGTAGATATAATTTGGAAGATAGTATTGTCAGGGCCAAGCCCTAAAGCTGACACAGTGAGATTGCCTCGAGTCCATTTTTTTATTTGCTTACATCAATAGACAGACTCTTGCCAGACTAAATCCATAAACTTTTAATCTAACAAATACCGTATTTTTTGGAATATAAGATGCACCTGAGTATAAGACGTAACTAACTTTTGGGGGAGAAAAACAAGAAAAACAATCTTACCTCAGCTTCTGCCTCCCAGTAATTTGCCTCCGTGCAGCAAGCAGAAAACTGTTTCAGTTTCACTTTCCCAGCACAGCCTAATTAGCACGTGGCTTGGCCCGTTTCAGGCTGCAGGGATTGCTATAGCCTATTGGCAATCCCTGCACTCTGAAACAGCTGATGGTCGGAGCCCG
>JAOYMU010000001.1:37479623-37501545 GCA_025802295.1 Psammodynastes pulverulentus
TTGTTGTTTGGTTTTTATTGTTGTGACCCGCCCCGAGTCCCATGTGGAGATGGGGCGGGATAGAAATCCAAATAAATGAAATGAAATGAAATAATGCCTAATGGAAAATATACACATTGGATTATTTGTGATGATATCAGAGATGTTATCATTTGGTCCCTGCTCTCAACTCAGGTCTGTAATCCTACTTCAATGTCCCTGAGAACACAGGACAGAAACAAATGGGTTTGTGCCTTTAGCCATTCTTTAATTTCAGAAGAGTGTAGCAGCAAAGGGAAGAAACAACTTTCATAATAAATAAACTAAATGCATAGTATAGCAAAATTAAGACAGGTAATTATTCTCCAAGTTCTAATGACTATTCTCAAATAGCACTTTTCCAGTATTAACATTGGAATAACTTTTCTTCTCTTTTTCTAAAACTTAAGTTAAAGCAAATACCAATCCTCAGGTTGATAGTTCAAAATCCAAATCACCTATCAAAATTATATTTGAAATATATGTTGTCAGCAATTTATTGATCTCTGCCTTCCATTTAAGTTTTCTATTCCAAGTTGATATTTAACAGATCCTTTAATACGGCATTAACACTTGTGATTTTTTTTTTTATTGTTTTAGCCAGGTTTAGAAAGAACTGATGTTTCATCATGAAAAAAATAATTTCTTTAAAGACAAAACTTAAATTACACCATTTGCTGCCCAAATCTAATTTAGTTTTGATTTATACATGGTATCAGTGCTAGCAATGGTTTTCATCTGGTGGGGAAACTATGTGAAGTTACCTCTTTCTACTTTAAAACAACATACTGTGCATTAAGGCCCATTAAGGCTGAAACATCCTTTGTACAATGTCTCCATATTTACATTTTTGTGGTTGAAGATACACATATGTACAGTTACTAGCAAAAAAGGCAGAGAAAGAAAGAAGCAAGTAGGTTTAAAAACATGTTAAAACACTCTTTAAAGTATTTTTGGAATACCAAAAGTATTGCAAAGTTTTATTTCAAATAATTGCAACTCAGCTTTCCTAAACCATACTAAGTTATACTGCTCGTGTGTGACAAAGAATGCTGCAAGTCATCAGAATATGTGTGTTCTGATAATAGAAAAATTGTCATTACTATAATATGTCTATGCATGTGTGCAAGAAGCCACACAAAGATACTAGAACCGTGATGGTGAACCTATGTCACGTGTGCCGGAAGTGGCATGTAGAGCCATCTCTCCGGGCATGTGGAGCCATCCCCCTCTTCCGGGTTCCGGTACACCAGCCAGCCAGCTTGTCTTCACACATGGGGGAGACTCAGAAAGCGAAAGAGCAGCCACCCCGATGCACATGCATGCACCAAGAATATGTTCTTCCAGTTTCCAGAACTCCTGCACATGTGAAGACCAGGTGGTTGGCATGCCAGAACCAGAAGAGCAAGGGAAGAAGAACTGCTAGCCAGGATGCTCCCCCCCCACTCAATGCCCCCCCCCCACCGACCCAGGCAGAGAGCAGCGCCTGCCTGGCACCCCAATCTGGGGGTGACATTGTGATGCCTCCACCCATTCCAGGAAAAAAAGGAGTAGCTGGACGTAGTGAGGGGGAAACCTCCCCACGGGTTTTGCAGGGCAGGAGAGGGGTCTTGGTGCAAACGTGGAGGGGCTGCCATGTATCTCTTCATGGAAACTTCCAGTTTCCAATCTGTGCACATGCACTGGTCAGCTGTTTTGCGCACGTGCACTAGAAACCGGAAGTCCAGGTGGCCAGGGCGCATGTGCGCACTAGAACCAAGCTGCGCTTCCAGCTTCTGGCATGTGGGCTTGTGCGTTAGTACAGCCCCCCCCCCCCTTTTCAGCATTTGGGGCAGAAATGTATTAGCACTTAGCCATAAATGTATTAGAAGAAGAAAATTGTTTCCAATAAATCATCTTCAGCACAGTTGGCTAAATAGAGTCTTCAGCTGAGATTTTTCCTAATTGATATTAAATGAGTTTGGATTGTATTTGGGGGTACAAATGGCCTTGGATTTCCCAGCAGGTTCTGATGAACTTCTAAAGAGCTTCTTGTACAATGGACCATGGTATTTTTTGCAAATATCTTTTAAAAATGCAGCTTGGGGATTGTTGTTGTTAGTTGCGAAGTCGTGTCTGACCCATCATGACTCATGGACAACGTTCCTCCAGGCCTTCCTGTCCTCTATCATCTTCTGGAATCTATTTAAGCTCATGCCTACTGCTTCAGGGACCCTATCCAGCCACCACATTCTCTGTCGTTCCCTTCTTCTATTGCCTTCAATCTTTCCCAGCATTAGGCTCTTCTCCAGTGAGTTCTTCCTTCTCATTAGGTGGCCAAAATATTTGAGTTTCATCTTCAGAATCTGGCCTTCTAAAGAGCAGTCAGTTTGATCGCCTTGCAGTCCAAGGGACTCACAGGAGTCTTCTCCAGCACCATAGCTCAAAGGCCTCAATTCTTTGGCACTCAGCCTTCCTTATGGTCCAACTTTCACAGCCATACATTATAACTGGGAAAACCATAGCCTTGACTCTATGTACTTTTGTTGGCAGGGCGATGTCTCTGCTTTTTAGTATGCTCTCTAGATTTGCCATAGCTTTCCTCCCTAGAAGCAAGTGTCTTTTAATTTCTTGGCTGTAGTCTCCATCTGCGGTGATCTTGGAGCCCAGGAAAATAAAACCTGTCACATCTCCATTTCTTCCCCATCTATTTGTCAAGAATTGAGAAGGCTATGCCATGATCTTAATTTTATTAATGTTGAGTTTTGGGATATAATGGTTTAAATCCTAACTGAAAGAGCAGCTTCAGAAATCTATTTGACTTTTGGTGTCCATTAAAGTTTTACTGGTTCTGCTATATATTTAATGTATATTATAAATAATATGGCAAGTCATTTAAATTTGATACATGATTAGCATCTGACTCTTATCTTTTTTCTGCTACATTCCAGTGAGATTACTGAAATCCTGAATTGCCTGGATCTAGGAATAAAGTCAAATGGTACAATAAACTGAAAGTGAACCAGATGAGACAAACCATTCACAGCCCAAACTTGACTATTCTGAAGAACTATAATTGTGAGCCATTTGCCATCAAGAACAATTCACTTCATTGTTGAAAAAGTCACCATCCACTGATATTTTTCATCATTGAAAAAGTTACTTTCCAACATCTGTATTAGGAGAAATAGAAGAATTTGGAAAAGTAGCAGAATTCAAAATAAATAAAAAGAAAACAAAGATATTAGTTAAAAATATGACAGACTATCAAAAAAGGGTTGGAAGATAAATTGGGATTACAAATAGTCAAAAAGATAAAATATTTGAGCATTTGGTTAACAGCTGGATGTTCCTCAATAAAAGAGAATAATTATAATAAATTAATGATACAGATAAAGAAAGATTTGGAAATATGGGGTAAAATGCAAATTTCATTAATGAGAAAGACAGCAACAGTAAAAATGTTAATATTACCAAAAGTACTATATCGGTTCCAAACAATGCCAATAAAATTAGATAAAATGTTTTTGGGAGAATTAAACAAAACGATAGGGAAATTTGTATGGGCAGGGAAAAAAATGAGAATTAAGATGAAAGTAATGCAGGATAAAAGAGTTAGAGGTGGCTTTGGGCTCCCGGATTGGGAAATTTACTATCAGGTGGTAATTATGATGTGGATAAAGAAATGGATCAACCTAGAAAATAAAAGAATACTAACAATAGAAGGTCATGACTTGCAAAGAGGCTGGCATAGTTTCCTATGGGAAGGCAAACATAAAAACCACACATATTTTCAAAGACACCAGATAAGAGACTCACTCATCCAGACATGGGATAAGATCAAATGGAACCACTATACTAAAATACCCAAAAGGCTATCAACCATGGAAGCAATGGCACATCCCAATATGATGGACATCACTAAAATGGTGAAATACAAAGATCTAATAGACATACAAAGAAGACTAAAAACATTGCAAGAACTCAAACAGGTTACAGAGATAGATTGGTGGCACTACACTCAAGTTCAATCAAGATATGGGTAAGATAAAATAGAGCTTGGATTTGAACAAGAGCAACAACAATTAGATAAAATCATATATGGAAAAGCGGAAAAATGATCTCTAAAATATATAAATATTTACTAAAATTTAATATGGAAAAAGAAAGTGTGAAGGAGACAATAGTCACTTGGGCAAGAAACCTAGGATATAATATTGAATTGGAATACTGGGAAAAATGTGGTGGGGAGAATTATAAATTGATGTATAAAGAAAATAAGTACAAAATGTTTTAAAGGTGGCACCTACCCCTCCCCACCCGCTAGATTAGCAAAGATGTTCCCCAATTGAAAATCAAATTGTTGGAAATGTAAGGATAAAGGGGGAACATATTTTCATATGTGGTGGACATGTCCAGAGGCCAAGAAATAATGGAAAAAAATCAAATTATGGATTGAAGAAATGTTAGAATGGAAAATTGAATTTAAACCAGAATTATTTTTATTGGGTATATTAAAAGGAAGATATGATAACAAAGATAAATATATCATTTTACATATTGTAACCTCTGCTAGAATTACATATGTGCAAAATTGGAAACAGGATACCAGGTGTTTTGGTTGCTATGTGCCAATGTTTCCAGGCCTGCCAGAATTAAAAGCAATTAATTGAACCTTTTATTTCTGTTTCTTGGTTTTGGAGAATTGGAACATGACAACAAGGTATATTGGATCCAGTTATGTTAGAAGTTTACAATGAAGTTCTGCTAAAAGTGAAAATACCAGACTCATGGATGGAAGCAAATATTGCTCTCATTCTGAAAGATGATTCAGGTTTAATGCAGATAAAAATTTATAGGCCAATATCCTTATTGAATGCGGACTATAAAATATATGCTTCAATAATAGCAGAGAGATTGAAAAGGTTTTTGAATGAATTTATACATAAAGATCAGAATAGATTCTTGCCAAAGAGGCAGATTAAAACAAGATGAGAATGACTTTTAAACACATTGGAGTATTATGAAATACATCCTGGAAAACAAATGGTGTTGATCTTTTTAGAAGCACAGAAAGCATTTGATAATGTTAATTGGCAATTTATGTTATTACAATTAAAATATATGGACTTTGGAGAGAGATTTATCAATATGATTAAATAACCGTTGCTACTTTCCTGCCTATTTTACCTTGCCCCCTGCATGCGCCTGCCCCACACAAATGGCTGTTGTACTTCTAGAGAGGCCTGAGAGGCCTGGAATCTTGCGGTTGGACCTAGTTCCTTCTTCTGCTGCCGGCCTGCTCTCCAGCTGATTGTCAGCCAGCTGTTTCTTTCTTGTCCACCTCCCACACCATGAGTCTACTGTTTTTCATTATCCCTATAATCCTTCCCCCCTGAATGGCAACCCCAAAATGGTCCACTGGAGGCTCGCTGTTTTGAGGGTTGATACTTGTAGGTGTTTATAAAATTCTGCTGGTAGTCCATCAGGTCCTGGTGTTTTATTATTCTTTTGTCTCTTAATCGCTTCTGTCCATTCCATCATAGTTATTTGCTCATTCAACATGTTTCAGGTACTTTAGGAAGTACAGATTGTTCCAGGTATTGTTTTCTATTTTCTGGGATTTTTTCCTGATCATACAGTTTCCCATAATACTCTTGAATTATTTTTTTATCCTTATTTTGGTAATAAAGGGTCCCTTTCTTATCCATTAGTCGATTTATCTGGTTTTTTTCCTTCTCTTTTTTCAATTTATATGCCAACCATCTTCCTGGTTTATTTGCATTTTCAAAAATTTTTTGCTTGGATCTTTTAATCTGTTGTGCAAGCTCGTCCTTCTCCAATAATTCCAGCTTATGTTTAATTACGTCCATCTGACTTTTTATATTATTTCGTTGTGAGTTTCTTTGTAACTTTTTCTTGTTTTTTATATTCCTCTTCTAGTAACTTTTGCATTTGTCTCTTTTTTCTATTTCTCTTTCCCACGTATGTTATTGTTAACCCCTTATGTAAGCTTTGGCTGTGTCCCATGTGTCTTGTAATGAAGTATCTTTTTTTTAATTTTCCTTAGATCAAGTTCAGTTATGATGTCAATACTTAAATTAAATCAAAGTTTGTAAGACACTCCAATTTCAGAAGAAATTTTTTTGTTTAGCAGCAGCGTGTTATTATCAAAAGGGGGAAAAACAAAAGCTTTCAAGTCCCAGCTGTTTAATTTCCTGTCCAGAAGCTGCACTTTATATTAAAAACAAAGTTCCAGTGCCTAGCTTCCTTATCTTGTGAAGTCTAAACAATTTATTCAAGGACACAATTCCTCTTTCTGACCTGTCCTTAGATGTTGCCTTGCTTTTCTGATTCTTCTTTACACTTTCCCCATGAAATATGCTTCCTTAATCCTTTTAAATATGGAAGAGTCCAAGAACAATAAAAAAGGAAACAAATAATCCCAGCCTTAAATTCAGTTATCCATCAAGTCCAATAAGTCCAGTCCCACTCTCAGTTTTTTATTCTTTTTTTTTTTAAAAATGTCAATAATGTCTTTTCAATCTGTCCCTTTAAGAAGCTTTCTTTGTTGCTTTTTTCCAGGGAGGGGTGTACAAATGCAACCCCTCTCCTCTGTCTTTTGGACTCCCTTCTAATCCACTTTGTTAAAAGGGGGCTCTTTCTTTGTAATCAAAAGATTATCTCACCCAGTCTGCACACACTTCTTTCTCCTTCTTTCCTTCAGACATTGCGCCCAGCCATGCAGCAGCACACAGTGGCTGCTTTCCATCACCAGTTTGGAAGGCAATCCTGAATCAGGATCAACAGGGGGTGCCTTCCTCACTCATCATCTGTACGGGATAATTTAGGTCCATTGAGACTACCCAGCGACACGGATATCGACGTCTTCTCGGGAGCTCCCAGGGAGCCGTTCGTCTTGCTGTGATGTTATACCCCCCTCCCACATGGGGTGTCCTTGAAGAGCATCCAGAGGCTCCAGTTGGTGCAAAATGCAGTGGCCCACATGGTTATGTGCAGACCCCGGTGTGCACGTATATCACCTCTCCTGCGGGAGCTGCATTGGTTGCTGATTTACTTCTGGGTGCAATTCAAGGTGCTGGTTGTCACCTTTATGGCTTGAGACCAGGTTATCTGAGGGACCATCTTTTGCCGGTCACATCTACCTGACCCATCAGAACGGGGAGGCAGGGAATGCTGCAGGTCTCATCCATTCAGGAGATACACCTGGTGGGACCCAGAAGAAAGGCTTCTCTGTGGTGGCTCCCTCTCTCTGGAACATCATCCCCCCAGAGATTAGACAGGCCCCCACTCTAATTCTCTTCCGGAAGGTGCTGAAGACCTGGTTCTGCCAGCAGGCCTGGAAAACCCAGAGTGGGATGGAGCCCCTCAAATGGCTCGTGTGATCTGCTGTCACTGGGGTGGGAAGTGGGAGTGATTTTATTATATTAACATTCGATTTTTCATGAGTTTTACTGTTTTAATGTGAGTTTATACTTTTGTAAGCCACTTTGAGTCACCATGGGCGAATAGGTGGCAATATAAATCCAATAAACAAACAAACAAACAAACAAATAAATAAATATTAAAAATAGTTGAACATAGTGCGACTTTCCTTGGCAATCCTTTTTGCCATACAGACTATAACCTAAAACTACATATAACAATTGATCTTTCTTTTATCTTACATTGCTAAATTAGTACTAATTACATATTCTTTTATACTTATATTCATATTTACAATTTAACTTCCTTACAGATTCTCCCCTCCCACTATATTTCATTATCATTAACCTATATATCTTCCACCTTTAATCTTATAAAGCATCAAACTTTTTCCTTTTTCTCGACTCCAACCATTGGTACATTTTACTCCAAACTTCATAATACTCTGTCTCATCCTTGTCTTTAATTTCTAATGTTAGTCTATCCATCTCTGCACAGACTAATTGTTTTTTTATTATTTCACTCTCAGTGGGGGTGTTCCCATTTTTCCAATTTTGGGCATAGACCAATCTTGCAGCTGTTATTACATGCAACATTAACTATATTGTTCCTTTGCTATATTTTCCTTCTATAATTCCTAATAGGAACGTTTCCAGTCAAAACTCTATTTTTGGGCTAATCATCTCTTCCAACCGGATCTTTATCTTCCACCAGAATTCTTTCATTTTTTTCCATGACCACCACGTGTGATAGTAAGTCCCTAGCACTATGTTGCATTTCCAACATTGTGGTGATATATTTTTGCTCATTTTTGCCAATCTTGTTGGAGGGAGGCACCATCTGTAAAACATTTTGTATTGATTTTCTTTGTATGAGATTGCCAATGTTAGTTTTCTGTTTCTTTCCCAAACTTTTGCTGTTTATCCAATTCAATGTTATAGCCAAACTTTTTAGCCCATGTTATCATTACTTCTTTAACTCGTTCTTCCTCAATTTTATATTTCAATAAACATTTATAAGTTATCTTAATTGCTTTTTCCTCTGTTCCTAGTAATAATTTGTCTAATATCGTCAGATCACTCTGTATACCCCATCATTTTTATTTTTCTTGTAGCCTGATTGGATTTGTAAATATGTCCACCATTCTAGTTGTATCCCTTCCTCTTTCAGTTCTTGTCTGGATTTTAGTTCCCCTTGTTCACTTAGTATTTCTTTATAGGTAGTAACTTTCCCCAAATTGATAAAATTTGGATGCACTAATGCTTCTAATGTTGAGAGCCATGCCGGAGCCTTTATATAATTTTGTTGCCTAATCTTTATCCATACCTTGAGCAGAGCTTGTCTTATATAATGCTTCTGAAAGTACTGGTGACTTTATATCTTTCATCCCACAAGAAGGCATGCCATCCTAATTGTAAATCGTGTCCTTCCAGTGTTAATAGCCTTCTGTTTTTTAAGTTTATTCACTTTCGCACCCAAGTGAGTGTAGCAGCTTGGTAATACAGCTCCCAGTCAGGCAAACTGAACCCCCTCTTTCCTTAGCTTCTTGTAAAAGTTTTAGTTTAATTCTCGGTTTCCTCCCCTGCCAAATAAATTTCAGTATTGTTTTGTTCAAATCTTCAAAATATTTTTTCTCTAATTTTATGAGTATATTTTGGAAAAGAAAAAGTATTTTTGGTAGAATATTCATTTTTATTGCTGCAATTCTCCCCATGAAGGAGAGTTGCAGATTTTTCCATCTTTCTAATTCCATCTTTATTTGATTGTTTAAGTTAATATAATTGTCCTCCTTAATTGTTACACACCTTACTGTTAGTTGTACTCCACTTTTTTTTACTATTTGAAAGTTTATTTTCTCAACCAAATCTTTTTTCTGTGTATTTGATGTATTTTCAACTATCATTTTGTCTTTATTTATTTTTAATCCAGCTACTTCCCCATACTCTTCCAGTACTTTCATAAGCCTTAAACCCGACTGTAGTGGCTCCTCTATGATAAATATAAGGTTGTCTGTAAATGCTTGTAGTTTATAGGCTTCTTTCTTAATATTTAATCCTCTAATTTGATTATCTTTTCGAACCATTCTCGTCAATACTTCTAGAGTCAGTATAAATAGTAGCAGTGATAGGGGGCAACCTTGTCTTATACCTTTCTTAATTCAGAAGCTCTAGTATCAACAGTAGAGTCCTTCAAGTTTCTAGGTGCCATTATATCTCAAGACCTAAAATGAACACCTAACATAAAAAACGTCATCAAAAAAGCACAACAAAGAATGTTCTTTCTGTGCCAACTCAGGAAGCTCAAACTGCCAAGGAGCTGCTGATTCAGTTCTACAGAGGAATCATTGAGTCTGTCATCTGCACCTCTATAACTGTTTGGTTTGGTTCTGCAACCCAACAAGACAGACACAGACTTCAACGAATAATTAGAACTGCAGAAAAAAACAATTGCTACCAACCTGCCTTCCATCGAGGACCTGTATGCTGCACACGTCAAAAAGAGGGCTGTTAAAATATTTACAGACCACTCACATCCTGGACATAAACTGATCCAACTCCTACCCTCAAAATGACGCTATACAGCACTGCACACCAGTACAACTAGACACAAGAACAGTTTTTTCCCAAAGGCCATCAATCTGGTAAACAAATAATTCCCTTAACATTGTCAACTACTACTACATTGACTGCTTATTGTAACCTATGACCATTACTAAGTGTTGTAGAATGTATCTGTTGTTTTATGTACATGGAAAGCATATGCACCAAGAAAAATTCCTCGTGTGTCCAATCAGACTTGGCCAATAAAGAATTCTATTCTATTCTATTCTCAACTAAATGCTTCTTATAGCATCAGTTAAAAAAATGGAACATCCTCATTTCTATGTCTTGTAAAAAATGATTTCTACTGAGAAAAAAGTACGGTAGATAGTGAAACATATTTTTGTTCTATTTAAGGTTACAAGTTAATTAGATATCATCTACAGAAAACCTTTCTTGTGTCTTTGGGTTTTTTAAAAAAAATATTTTAAGAAAATAAAATCTTTAGAGCCTGATAATAATAGGAAAAGGTTACATTTGTCCCCAAGAATAAAATAAATATAGAACTTTGCATCAAAGCAAACTCTTCATTTTCTCAGCTTCCCTTTGGTTAAGCACAGTCCAAAGATAACATAGATTGGACTATAAATACAAGATTGGCCAAGGGAGTGCTCTGGCCTGTGATTTAAGCAAGAATAGCAGGATATTTAGAGAATCTTTGGTGATAGCTGTTCACGGCTCTAAAAATATACAAAATGGAGTATTTTATCTTACAGAACTGTTTTAATGATTATACTTATTTTTGTTTAAATATTTAAATAATTGTATCTGTCCTGGAGCATATTATGTAGTGTTACAATAAGAAAAATGAAATATAAATGAGCAAGTATTATAATGTCAGGAAAGATGGTGTTTCCATAGATTATCTGATTCACCAAAGTTCAAGCCCAGCATTGAATAATGAATTGATCATTTTTATTAAGTCATCTTCTTACCTTATCACATATCACATATGTAGTAATGGGGAATTAGGAGGTTGCATGGCATTCATATAGGAACATATTACTTTGCTCTCTCATCCAGATACTTGACCAGTATATGAAGAGAATGTAAGCTCTGCTTCATATAATTTGATTGTAGATAAGTAAGCAAATTTCTTTGCTTTCTATACTGTTATGTTATCTTACTAATGTATACACTAGCGATTCCCAAATGTCTCTAGATGGCTAACAAAATTATAAGCAACAATATTAGCATCACAGCTATGACTAAATTCCACAGATATTCATTTATGGCACAATCTAACTCTACTATCAGAAATAAGACTGTCATTTCACATTTACTGAAAATCAGACACTGAGGTTTCTTTTCTACAATTTTGTTCCAAACCTCTTTTGAATGTTGTGTAAAATCTGAAATATTCTTTCTAGAATGCAACAAGACAGCTGGTGGATCTTGGAACCACAAAGAGTTAGGTCAAAGAGCTTAGTGGAACCTCAATTAAGTCTTCGTACAAATCTGTCATTTAATCTGTTTTGATCTTCGTCTCAAGTCTCAACTAGGTTTCACATTGTCCTCAAGTTAAACGGAAGACGACTTTATTGGTAATCTTGTAGCAATGAACATTCTATCTGGCATGGGGGGTGAAATATCTGGTCAAAAGACTCGCTTTGTCTCTGCTTGCATACCCTGTCTTTCATCCTTCTGCCAGTTAAAGAAATCCACTTGTTTGTCAGGGGCTGCTGAAAATCTTAAATGGATATATTTTTTATTAGTAGAGGCACAAATGGTATGTTGAAATCATCTGTAAACACCACATTTTAAATTGATATAAGATCTCTCTCTCTCTCTCTCCCCCTCCCTCCCTCCCTCCGTCTCTCTCTTCCTAAGACATCATACTCACCAAAGTAAATTTGGATTTTCTCAGAGGAAAGCTTACATCAAAATCATTATGCAGAAAGATACATCATTTGCCTGATAGTTGTATGAAATATGGAAATACTCCCTGAGTGATTCTGCCAAACAGTCAGCAAGATGTTTAACTATCTGCTCTTGTACATTTAAAAACAGCTGGTACACCTGCTCAAGCTAGAATAATGTGAGAAAATCTTTCCACATAATGTGAAAACGCAGCATGTTGACATATGGTCTAATCCTATTTGGTGCCGTTCTGGGAAATAAGCATACGAGATTAGGAATTTGCAGCAGAAAATCATAAACAACTTATGGCATTGCAGGATGATTCACCATGTATGGGTAAACGAGTGCTACTTTATTAGCACAGCCATGATTATCAATGATGTTCTACAGATGGCAGGCCCACAGAGAATAGGCTAAGAGCTCATAAAAAGTGCTAAAATGTGGTAAGCACATCGAGGAGTACAGCTAGTGCAAAGTACCGGAAGAGATACTTAGAGGTTCTTTATTCATTACATCGCAGTTTGGTCCACTTCTTTATAAAGCTCCTAAAACCTTGGAAAATTGTGCTAAGATTAGCTCCTGAAGCCATACTCTTGATGTTTTCAGGATATACTTCTAGGAAATATGATAAAAGGTAGAAGTCTATTGAATTTCTCTTATTTTTTTTTCTAATCACCTTTTAAAACTATATAAGCAATCCATGTTTAGTGACTGCTCATTTATAAGTTTGTGACTATTCCTCCCATGTTCAACCTTCGGATGACTGTAAAGCAAGAGAAAGCTGAAGTAAGATCGTGAGTACCCTCATGATTTCACTCAGTGACTGTTTCACTTAATGACTGAGTTGCTGATCCCAGTTGTGGTAGCTAAAGGGACCTTGTATGCTATGGAGGGGCTTCCTGTGTTGCCTTTATTGCAGGGGTGGGATCTAGCTGGGTCTGCCCAGATCGGGCAATCCGGTTGTTAACAGAATCCTCCGTTCCTCTGAGAGGAACAGCAAGCAAAAAAGTTATGCTCCCACCCACCCTTATTTACCTGTCCTTTATCCGCTGAAGCTGCTCATAACTGCAAACCCCAGCTGGGCCCTTGGAAGCTGCACACATGTGTTTTCCCAGTGCGCATGCGTGTTCCCGAACTGGTAGCTGTGCCGGTTACATCCCATTGCTGCTTTATTGTAAATAAATACAAAGTAAATCTATGAAATGGATGGGTCAGACCTACTGTATAGAAGAGGATTGCAAGTTTGACCTGGGATTAAAGAAGGAATAAGCTATTAATGAGCCATTAATAAGGGGACCTGCAGAAAAGGTTAGACTGTCCTGAGAAAGATGAAAGTGGGAGAAAGAAATTCAAAATAATACTGCCTTTTCTTTAGCACAAAATGGGATAAAAAGAAGCTTGGACAAATTTTGATGATTGTGTTATTTTACCACATTACAATAAAGAGCATCCCTGAAATTCCTGCCATGTTTGGTGCTTGACCTGGCCTACCTCAATAAATCTTCCAAATTTCTCTTTGTCTCATCTTATTTATTTATTAGGTTGATACGGTTGCCCATTTCAAATACTTGACTCTGGGTGGTTAGTAATACTAAAATAGTAAAACCCTCCTTAAGAGACAGCAGGACCACCCCTCTCTTAAATATGGATTAACCAACACCAGGCCTAGCCACCTTCCTGAGTGATCTGGATCACTCACAGAGAACGTGAGTCTAACCCAGAGGCTGCCCAGTTAACAGCCAGGCTGATGTTTGTTCCAGCAGCAGCAACAAGATCAACATACATTGCTCCCTGCTTCTCACAGTGGTCCTACATCTAGCAGATTCTCCAATTCTATCCTCTTCAAATAAAAGGGCTGTCTCCAGGGGTGGGATCCTCCTGGTTTGGCCTGGTCCAGGTGAACCAGGAACAAAAAGAAGCCTCCACTCCATGGAGAGGAACAGGAAGGGAAAAATGCATATTGGGTCCTCCCACCTGCCCTTTAGCTTTATCTGAACTTCAGAGAATTGTTCAAGTATATTTTTCTCATTTAACAACAACTTGTTACTTTCAGTAATTCAGTAAGGCAAATTACAAGATTTGAAATTTAAGAAGTTCATCAGGGGATACAGACTTTTCCCCTTTATTCTGAATTCTTAATTCTCAGATCTATACTTCTCTTCCACTAACATGTCAGTAACAGAACCCCAATACCTGGAGTTTTACATTCCTGCAATTTGCAGCCAAGAAGCAGATTATTATTGTTATACAGAATGTTTAGGCAGATTTTTTTATAACACTAACTTTTGTAGCACAGTCATACATTTGCCACAGTTCTAATAGTGTTACTGCTGCTTTTTACAAGTTTGTACATTACCATCAGTTTTCATTAGAGGAAAAGGAAAAACAAGCTTTAGTTTAAAATTTGGGACACCAAAGAAAGCCAATTGCATCAGATACAATACTAGCACTGTAGTACTTTGCACTAGATGATGTCCGTGACAATTGAAGACATAATTTTAAATTATTCTAATTAATCAGAGAATACTCTGTCTTAAGCACTTAATATTTAAGAGATGTACTTTCAATCTATATACTTCAGCACAGACCATATTCCATTTCTCAAGGGGCATGGTATTGCCACTACATAATTAAGTACTGAAAAAAATAATTCACTATTACATCTCAGCTTCAGAATTCCTTAATTGCATAGAAATCAACATCCTGTATAGCCAGGTCTGACTAGTATAGTCTTATGGCTTGATCAGTTTACCACGTAGGCATCATATCAGGGAACCACATTCTTCCAAGATGTTTGGAAACTTCAGAATGGATTTGATCCAGATTATAGTCATTATCTGGAATGAGCACTTCTTCCATAATGGATAGCTGGGTGAGTCTGCCTCCACACATCTTTACAAATTCAATAAAGCCTCGACAGGTAACTTCACATTCACCAAGTCCCATGGCAGTTAAATTCTTACAACGTTCAGCAATGCGAATGAGTTCGTCATCCAAAGGCTGAAGGCCATTAGCACAGACAACCAATTCAATAAGCCTTGGGCAGTTCAATCCAATGCGGCCAAGCATTGATTTACTTACTGCACGGCCAAAGTAAAGATGAGTTACAGGCGTTTCCTCTCTGAAGAATACATCAAACTCTTCCTCGTATAGGTAGAAGTACATCACAATGTTGACTTTGGGGGAGTGCTTAATCAGTGCATCCCAGCTTTGCTTTTTGATGGTGTGAAATTCAGTCTGTCCAGGATTCTCGCTTACAACATCTATGCGGAGATGTTCCAGGTTAACATGCTTCTCACTTGAAAGAGCCAGCAACAGTTCATCACTTAGTAGATGGTAGTTAAGAGCCAACTCCCGAAGGCCGTGACACTGGTCAGCAACACAAAGAATTCCTAAAAAAGACAGAAAATTCAACATATGTGTATAAAATATACTTCAATTTGTTTTTTTATGCTATAGAGCTTATATGCCCAGCAAAGTTGCAAATGATTTTACGTATTCTGAATGCGGAGGGGGGGGGGAGGATCATAAAAATAATGGGGAGAAGTTCTACATTAGAACACAGAACAACAGTTAGAAGGGACCTTGGAAGCCATCTTGTCCAACCCTCTGCTCAAGCAGAAGAGTCTATTCCAAATATTAGCCTCTATCTAGGATCGAACTCACAGCCTCCTGATTGTGAGGCGAGAGCTCCACCTCTAGGCCACTGCTTCTTTGAGTTCATAGATTGCATGCATGGACATTTTGGGCAAAGAAGAACAATATACAGCTAATCCTGTTGATGGGATGGGATATTCCTCAGGCTAATTACTTCTACAAAAGCTTTTAAAATAAATTGTATCTATGTAGGGTTAGGAAAGAGATATTTTTTCAGATCGAGACAAACACACATTTCTGTAATTTTTACTAACTCTGTTAGTAATCTGTTAACCCCCCTTTCTTTATCATTCTGTCTATCATCTCCATTTCATCTCTATCTTCTTTTATCATCTCCATCTCTTTCTACCTCTACCTGTATTTCTGCTTCTACTTCTGCCTTTACAATCTTCATTTCTATCCCCACCTTCATCTCCATCTCTATCTCTATCATCTCTCTCTCTCTCTCTCTCTCATTCTATCATGTCTATCTCTATATCACTATCACTATCTCTATCATCCCTAACCCTATCGTTGTCCCTGAATTTGCTTGGCGAATTATTTGATGAATTTCGTAATAAGGATGAGGCTATTAGCACTATTTTGGGAGACATAATTAAAAGCAGTCTTTCTCTCAAGTGCTGAAGCAGCAACACAGAGCTGAATGCGGTAGCAGATGCATTTACTTAGATATTTCTCAGTAGATGGTGCTCAGAGGTAAAGAAACTGATACGAATAACAAAATGCAAAGCAATAGTTGGACCTAAAGGCACAAGGTCATGATTTAAACACATAATTGGATTTTTTTAAGCCTACCTTTAGATACAGAAAACATGCTTTTAATGGTTCTTGGACTGCAGGTCTTCAGTTTATGTAACTGTGGATTATTTTTTTTAATGATTTAATAGGATTTGTAAAAAAGCCAACACATATCTCCTGGGAAGAAAATTGTCAGAATGTATTTTTAGTGATATTTCATATTGCATTGTAAATAAAAATGTATCATGTGCACATCCAAAGTACTCTGTCTCATCATTTATTACCTCCAATTTCTGATCTCCAGAATGTGTATGTATAATGTTTCTGCTTGTCCAGAGGCTGGATATTTTATTATGTCTATGAATAAGTCTCCTTTTACTAAATGTGTCTCATGGATGATGTGGATTAGATTGGGATACCTTATGATTCACTAGTCATGTCAAATTCAATATTATCAACAGCTTAGAATTGGGCTTTAATGATAAACACTCAATATATTAGAATTATCAGCCTAGAAACTAAGAACTTGCTCTTGAGTATATCCTATATGCATTAAAACATATTTTTTGCTATTTTTTAGTCTTGAGGATATTTTTCCTCAGCAAGCTGGAGATTCCTATGAATGGAGTTATTCTCAGAAAATATGGGGAGAGTTCAGATTCTTTTTGTTTTAACAAGTCATTTTGGTAGATTCTGTTGTCTGAGTGGTTTTTTCTCATTCACAAAATCAAATTGGCCAGGGCTTTTTGTGTTATGCCTATGAGAACAGAAAAGAGAAGAAAAAAAAGGACATCTTGTTCTTTCCATGTGTATAATCAAACTGGATGGGCATCTGCTAAGGAATTCAGAAGGAAAAGTAAAGAGCTACTTGTATACTCATAGCATTTTGCCATCCAAGATAACTGCAACATTTGGCCTAACAATCCAGCCATTCCTGGATCTACACCATCTCTTTCACAAGGGGTCCCCAACCCCCAATCCATGGACCGGCACTGGCCTGCGGCATGCCAGAAACCAGGCCACTCAAACAAGTGAAGCCCCATCCGTGGGATGCAGGCAACACATGAAACCATACCCCCTTCAATCCACAGAAACGCCTCTCTCCACAGAACCGGTCCCTGGTGCCCAAAAGGTTGGAGGCCGCTGTCTTACACAACATCATTCTCTACACTACACTACAACGAGATCCATTTTATTTCTAAGGATATTTGTGGCAAGATTGATTTTCTGATTGACTGAATGAAAGATTATGACACATTTGATAGATACGTATTAGAAAACAGCATTAAAAAAAAATAAAGCACATCACTATAATTGAAGCCGCGTTACAAATTCAGTATGGCAAAATGTAATTAATGGATTAATGGATCATTTTGCAGATGGGGGGAATTTCAAGGTTATAATTTGACGAAACCAACAAGGGAATACTTGAGCGATTTGAATTGGAATCCTGTGTTTTCAGCCACTTACTGGATCAATTTATGAAATGCTTATAACCCAAACAAGAGTATGAGCAAAGCTAGTGAAGGCCCAACTGTAAGTTTGGTATGATTTTAGATGTAATCATCTAAAATCTGCTCTGAATTTATTTAATGCACATAAGATGGTTTGGCCTTGACATTTTATAGAAATGCAAGGGTTTTTAAAGAAGTTTTCTCATTAAGTGATTTTTTCCCCCAAAAGTCAGAAAGCCTGGTGATATATAAAAGTGAGCAAATAACGCATTTAATATGCAGATACACCGTTTTGGAAAAAAAATTTCTTTTTAGTCAAATAAAACTTTACTACATAAAACTATTTGATTTACTTTTAATGCTTAAATATTGTTTGAAACATTACTGCCAGTGCATGCATATTACTGTAATATATTCTTATTGCCAGCATGATGCCCCTAAATATCTTTTCATATAATTCTTCCTCTGGAAAGATTTGATGTTCTGACAGCACTGCACAGTTTTGAGCTACAGGTTCACTACAGAAAGAAGGGCATGTGTCTATCTCCCCACCCTTCTGCAGAGATAAAAGTACCCAGGAAGGTCTCTTGTCTTGTTCTTGTTATCAATAGAAGTTTCCTTCACAACTTCTCTATACACCACAGGGTGTCCGATGACTAAGAAGCTGAACAGGGCAGGGCCCTTGGGAAAAAAAAGTTTAAGAAATAAGCAAATATGTAAAATCTAATATATATTTTTTACCACTATTGAGTTTTTATCTAACCACAGGTTGAAAAGCTTCATTCTCTCTCCTTACAATGAACAAAGATAACTTAAGAGTTTTAACTTTTCTATGCACTTCTACACAATAGAACATTCTCTTCCTTTGAATAATTTTGTGAAATCAAATTTAGGGGAAGAAAAGGAAAAAATAAACTCTGTGTGTGTTTGTGTTTGTGTGTGCTTATAGAAATGTTCAAACAGTCCATGGAACAAAGGTATCGCACCATAAAATGTATCCCTAAAGTATGTACCAATTATAATAACTTCTTTAATTAAAAAAAAAGAGTTCCTGTAGCCAAATCTGTACATCTGCTTTGATATGATCACTCCCCACACCCAAGACCATCTCAGAAATGATGCAGATATTGCAGGTTCCTCAGAACTAACTTACTGCATAGCCAGAATAATTCTGTGGCACCTTGCTGTCCATCCACCTTCAATGCCCAACATTTCAAAGGCTGTGTTTGGTGATTCCCTCAGATAAAAAAATTCCAGCCCTGCTCAACATCCATGAGGGCAGAGGTCTCCAAACTCGGGAACTTCAAACTTGTGGATTTCAAGTCCCAGAATTCCTCAGCCAGCCATACTGACTAGGGAATTCTGCGAGCTGGTGTCTTGGGGTTGCCAAATTTGAAGACATCCTGCATTAGAGGATGGAAAACCTCTAACTGACATGCATAACTTTTTGGTTGCTTAATGCTGTGCAGCTGTTTCATTTTTTCTATCCTGTGGTACCGTTGATGGAAGGGTATTTAAAAAAAACTTATCATTACTTAAAATTGTGGATCAACCAGTTGGATCCATTGACCATGAAGTGGCGATGAATTGTTGGGTGAGTGGATGTGTATTTCTTGGCTACTATTGAATGGTTTTCCAGATCGATGTAGGTAGTGAGCATGTGCAGTTGAAAAGCTAGAATTAGATCAAGGAGTCTAACTGTGTGGACTGGGAACTGTAAACTACCCAAAAAATATTAAAGGAGAAGAGGAAGGAAGGACTCAGCTTTCTTGGCAAAAGCCAATTGGAAAGGGAATATTGTGCCAGACAAACTGCAGATTTACAAGGGAGAGTCAATGGTAGGTAGGTATGTGTAGGGGGTGGGATGAAAACAGTGTTTGAACCAACAAAACCAATCCTCCACCAGATGTCCCAGAGCAGGCTAATCATTTCAGAACTTCACACATTCTATGTTGGCCAGCCAAGTGGTTGACCAATCCACTTAAAAGAAAAAGCTGTTGAAAAAGTTGAGCTTCTTGAACCCCTCATGCCAAAAGAGGCAGAATCATTTGGAGCCACACGTTTGTTGCCACAAAAAATAATCTCAGACCAGTTCCCCCACATGCACTACTATTCTTGTGTGCAGTGTCTAAAAGTGGAATAAAGAAGAAAATACCACTTCCAGAAGGTGGTACCTTAAGCCATCCTCCAGCTGCTTTAGTTGTGGGTGGAAATAAGATGCTTACTAGTGGGTATATGTCTTGGAAACCCTAGTGGATTCTTTGCAATGGCTCAAGGGGGCTGTGTGGATTGGCCTTTTATGAGCTTTTTGGAAAGATCTCTGGATTAGAATTGATTATGCCTATACATCTATAAATGATGTCTTCTGCTCCTTGGATTTCTACTGTCTGCCTTGCACCAGCTGTATTTGGCAAATGTGGTTCATTCAGCTGCATTCTTTCATGACCACAGAATTTAGTGAGCTAGTAGATTAACATGAGAACTGCTATACAACTTGTGTTGTATAACAAATTGTGGTAACTTGTACAAACTATTACAAATCAACACCAACACTGTTTTTTCCCCCAGCCAGCAATGTTTTTAGACTCAGTGCATAGATTGAGCAATTAATATTTTTGTTTCTCTTTCTGTCTACAGATTGATAATAGTTCTCTGCGATAACATACAATACTGTGCTTTTGCTGTTATGCCTTTAAATCTTACAAAATCTATTCTGTCTCTAACCTATAATACATACTGCTAATTATGAATGTTTTTAATATATTTCACTTGGTTTTTTTTTTCACTTTTGCCACTGCATGAGAAACAGCAGCCTTGAAGTATGAAAAAATATGCAGACCAGTGAACTACCTGAATTTGCTTTTTTCTCTCAGTGTGCAGATTTATTAAAGCAATTATATTAATGGCCAAAGATCTACAACCATTTAACCTTAAACTATAACAATGTACTATTTTCTATTTTTAATTAAAGTAACCATACAAATTCATTATATGAATATATACCAGGGACATATGCATGCATATTCAGGCTTACTGAAGTCAGTGGTGTATACTATTAGTTTGAATAGGATGAAGTTGAATGTTTGGTAAGCATTTTATTTTTCAAATATATGAATTACAAATTGCTTTTTTGATTAGCTCTTAAGAATACTTAAATACAAAACTAATGACCATTTGTAGCAAACTGGGCCACATTTTCCCCCCTTTTGTCACTACTTCTAGGCTGGAATTGTAATAGAATGTCAGAATGCTTATATTGTATTTTTCTTTTCTATTTAGACTATACAGTCTCCTAGAACACTATAATATAAACCCTATGCCAGTTCCAGTCCGGTGTAGTGGTTAAAGACACTAGGCTAGAAACTGGGAGACTCAGAATTCTAGTCCTGCCTTAGGCACAAAGCCAGCTGGCTGATCTTGGGCCAGTCATTTTCTCTCAGCTCTATAAAGCAGGCAATGGCAAACCACTTCTGAAAATTCTTGCCAAAGAAATAGCGGGGACTTGTCCTGTCAGTTGCCAGGAGTCAAAGACTGACTTGAAAGCACAAAATCAAAGCCAAGCACTCAATGCAGCTGTGTTCCTTCCCACATGCCCTCCCCCCCAAAAAAAATCCTCCCACAGATTTGAATAACATAGCTAGAGAACTTTCCATTTTAAATCTGTTAACAATTGTAATGCCACTTGAATGAGGCACACTCACTCATATTCCCATCAAGATGAACACATTTTTCCAAGAGGCTGTACTATTGGAAATTGTTGTTGAATAGTGCCCTAATAAATGTCAAGGAAATAAAATTATCCTTACAATATGTAAACTGGGAATGTTGATCAGATATAGATATCTATAGTACTTGGTTGGTACTCAACTGCTTTGAATTTCGTAAAATTTGTTACTCAATGCAGAAGCTAGAAATTTTGTCCCAATACTCATCATTTGTTTGGTACTCAGTGCACAAATTAGAACTTGTCAGTATCGGCTGTCTTGCCACTCACTAAATTATTCTGTATGGGAAAAAAATATTTGTTAATCATTGTTTTTGGTACTCATTTTACCTCCTAGAATCAATTAACAATGAGTACCAAGGTACCCCTGTACAGGGCTTTTCTTCGGCGCCGAAAGGTGCCGGAACGCGCCCCCCGTCGCGCGCTAAAAAAACCCGGAAGTGATA
>JAOYMU010000001.1:37509318-37519906 GCA_025802295.1 Psammodynastes pulverulentus
ATCTTTCTCCATCTGATATTTCTTTGTGAAGCTTAGGACATCTTAGGTAATCAAAATTGCAACATTCGCTGCCTGTTATAATTTGCAGGATATGAATATCCTACAAAGAAAGTAATCTCAGCTCTCATCTTTTTACGCACGTACCCGCACTTAAGTGGATGCACTAAGCCTTTAACATTTTATGTTGCAAAAGATACCGCCATGAAATATGGTTAATATTAGAAACCATCAATAAGTGGAAACATTCTTGTCCTCCTTCTCTAATGCACAAGAACTGCAGTAGCGCTGTGCTAAGAAACAATAAATAAATATGTGGGAGGAACGCAGCAATAAAGACCAAGTGATAAAATTGAAAATAAGACCTTTAATCTTAGTGTCATAGAGTCAAAAGGCTCTAGGAACTGGAAGGCATTGTAGTCAACCTGCTACGTAGTTCTTTGAACTGTCTTTCCGAGAAGTTCAGCCAATGTAGAATCACATATAACAGCCAGCTGCTCATAGCAGGGACCATTCTGTATGATTAAACAGGAGCAGAGCTGCACAGAGTACTGTCAATTATAATTAAATGACACTCATCCCACAGATTGGGTTGAAGACTCTGTAATGCTTGATCATTAGAGAATTGAAGGAGATGATACTCTGTCCCTGCCTCACCACTTGTCGAGGTCATTAATTTCTTTCTTAAGAGTGCCACGCTGAAGCCCTGAAGATATACAACCATGATTGAAACCACGTGGAGTCCAGATTGAAGTCAAATTGGATGGCACCCTAAAAAAAATAACTCAATTTTCTTTTTTAGATTCTGGGCTTCCTAAATCCGATGCACTTTCCTATTTGAAATATGAACCAAGCTCTTCCATTGGCAAGGAGAAAGGAGAGACTATTCTCCTATTATCCCCTCTTTATATATCTGTCAGAACATTTTCCCTTGTTATTTCTGAAGGTTGCACAAAACTATTGAAAAAACTGTTGAAAAAAACTATTTGGGGAATATGACAGGCTGCAGGAGGTGATGGGTCCATAAAGTGGCTTCTTGTAGCATGCCACCCATGGAAATACTTCATTCATTTGTAGCTTTTTTTACAGAAAAAAGGTAGCCTTTCATTTGGAGAAGTGAAGGCCTCTGGAAAGCAATGATTGTAAATAAAATAACATCCACCATTGCTTAGTGTTTATCTATCCTGAAGAAGAATAAAATAGGCACATCCAAATCGAACAGTAATAGAGTCACATGGAAGCTTTCACATTTATGCACTTTTTGGTGATTCTGGATGCTGGTATCAGTAAGGTATTTGATGCATAAATCTGTCTCCTGGTTGCCTTCATCCAGAATATAAACCCATGTAAGGACATCCTCTATTAGACTAAAAAATAATGGACATACATGAAAATCATGTATAATGGAAGCATGGTTAAAAACAAACAAACATTAAGTTTAATTATTTTATCCAGATTTATTTAGATGTTGGATACTTCCAAATAAGGCTTTTAATATGAAGCTGCCTTGCCCTGAACATGAATTTTATTGGAGTTTTGATGGCATTGTCTTTAATTGCAGCCTTCTTATGTTTACTTTTTTTTTTCTATCTAATTCTTATGGTGAGAAATGAACTAAAGACAAAGAGAGAAAAGCATAATTGAAGAATGCTGTTGATAAGTCTCTATTCATCTGGAACAATTCATCTTCAACATATCCAAATAGTTTTACTATCCAGACTACTATGGCAACATAATTAGAAGTGACAAAAATGTATACCTGGCAAATTCAAATACTTTTATCTTCTTCAAGCTATAATAGCCATATGGGCACATCATTTAAAATCCTTATGCCTTAAAATGTGATAAGTGCCAATGAGACGGTAATTGAAGACTTTAAGGGGAGAAAAAGATTTATTTTTTTGGAAGGTACATTATTCACAAAAGGATTGATAAGCAAGGTGGAATGTTCTTGTAACTAGAACTCTAAGGCGAGATTTTGAAAGAGAAGGAAAATAAATCAGCCCTAAACAATTAATTTTATTGCATTGTTCAATAATCATTAGAGCTGTTTCAGTAAGTCTGGTCAGGATTCTATCCGTACTTGTACAGTTGAAAGGTTAATTACTCATTTACTAAGCAATGCCATTTTCTTTCATTTTTCTTTTATGATTATCTCCACTCGTTATAAACCCTACAGCTACTTCCAGAATGCATTGTACTCATGCATTATGCCTGTCAATTAAAGTTATTAAATCGTACAGTTTAAATAATGAAATCCAAATATATATTAATATACTTCTGTCAATGAATGCCTACTGTTCTGCATTATGAATGTGACCAATCTGATTTCAGTAGCAGATGAGCCTTTCCTTGGCTAACTTCACAATTCAACAGATGTTCCTTTTGGGAGATGTGGATATTGGACCAGTATTCTACATTTAATGGATTTCTTACTAGGATTTTCACAGATGGAAATTTTTTTTAAAAAATGAAATATTGTTCTGTAGCAGTAGATTTGGTATGGCAACAGCAATGAGCTGGTTATGTACAGGGAAAAGGTTATAAATTTATTAGTCAGTCAATGCTGCTGGTGCTTAATCACAACCAAAGTTGAGTTACAAGCTATATTTCATGTACAGAAAATTCATTGCTCTTACCCAAAGAGTCTTCTTTTAAAAATTATTAACAACATCATCATCCAACTGTAAAAATGATCAACATGGACACATTGGCAAGTAGGCTGCATCATAAAATGAAAGTTTTAAGGGTGTTTTTAGAGCAGGGGTGTCAAACTCAAGGCCCGGGAACCAGATCCGGCCCGTGAGGTGCTTAGATCTGGCCCTCGGGGCTGTCCTGGAAATAGCGAAGGACCGGCCCGTGGTGCCTCTGTCAGCCATGTGTGCCCTCCTGAACTCTGTTTTCACTGGAAGAAGGTTGCAGGAGGATGTCGCAGCCGAAAATGGAGCTTGGGAGCCTGTTTTCACTGGCAGAGTGCTCAGGCTACCACAGGTGCCCCCCCCCAGCACAAGTGACATCATGCTGGCCATGCCCACCCTGGTCACACACCCCAGCTCTCCTCAGGTCAAACACAACCCTGATGCAGCTCTCAGTGAAATCAAGTTTGACATACCTGTTTTAGAGGACATGATTGTGAGAGGATAAAAGTTCAAGAAGAAGATAATCTTTGAAGACAAATTAGTCTGATGGTGATAAATTATACACATTATATAAATACTCATGTACCAGATCATAGAGATGAAATGACTTTATTTCTCAGAACTATTAAGGAGTGTTTATGGATGAGGAACAAATATATTATTTGCATATTTTGTGGAAAGACTGAAGTTATATTTTAAGAGCACCAAGAGGAAGTGTAAGGATGTAAAGTGGAGCTGATATGACCAGATGATAGCAGACAAGTCCATGAAGTGAGTAAGAAATGGTAGCCAATTAGAAACAGTCTTCCAATTTTCTCTTGGTGACTCCATGTAATTTTCTTGACCATTATATGGAATTGGTTGACCATTCCTTCCTTCTGGAATGGTTTGTGACTCCCTAATCTATCCTATAAACCTGTACTCCTTGATGGTCTTCCATCCTGATGATAATCAGATCCAATTTTATTTAGCTTCCAAGACCAAGAATGTCAAGCAGGTGTTACTACCTCTTGAGGGTCATTCGAAGAGACTGGAATAAAAAGCTACAAAGCCTTATTTTCTGAACATCTACCGGAAGCGAAGCTTGGAAGTATTATGGAACTAAAAATGTGATAATAAAAGATGAAGATGCTGGTTTGACTTGTTATAAGAATACAGCAAGAGCTCAGATATGTGAAATATCTCATAGCAATCAAATGTCAGAATTCAAAGATCAGAGAGACATATGATGAAAATTTTTAGTTACAGTAGGTTTTATACAATTGATAACCTAGCAATGCATGGAACGATCTTTCATTTTTCCCCCTCATAATTTAAATTAGCAGACTCTGTACATTGACTTCTTTTTTACTGCATGGAACATTCTTATAAATGACATATTTCTAACAATGCAGGTGAGCATCCCCAAATGTGGGGCTTTAATGAGATTGTCACTATAGCAACTTGCTTCAGATGACACTATATGTGACTTCTTTTACGCAGATGTACCTTGCCACAATATAACTATGGGCTGCTGTTTCATGCTTTTCCCTTAAAATCATGATTTTACCCCTTATACAATGTTTCTGCTTGAGATGCAATAGTTACAATATAACAGACAATGTTTCCATCATGTTTGTCTAACTGTGCAAATAATTTCTCTAGATTTAAATTTAAGGAAATGCGAACAGAATAAAAGTAAGCTACCAGTTCTATTTAAACAATTAATGCTAAAATAGAGACGTTGCATAGTAATTGTAAAGTCATTATTCGATCAAGGGTTTGCAACTCTTCTAAAGTTTAAAATTTTAGAACATTCCCAGGGGTGGGCTTCCAAAAAATTAGCAACTGGTTCTCTGCCTGGTTGCTGGGTGGGCATGGCCATGTTGGGTGTGGCCTAGTCAGCCTCCTGCAGGGAGGCATTTTCACCCTCCCCGATCTCCAGAGGCTTTCTTCGAGTCTCCAGGAGGGCAAAAATGGCCTCCCTAGGCTCCAGAGTCTCTCTGGAGACCAAAAATGGGCCTGTTTCTGGCCTTCTGGAGCCTTCAGGAGGCCCATTTTTTGCCCTCTCCGAGCCTCCACATGGGCCCTGCACTAATCTGGGATCCAAAATGGGCCATGTGGGGACTCCTGAAAGGAACAGGGTGGGACCAGCCAGGGGTGGGATTTGCTGGTTCGCCAAACCATCCATAAAATCAACAACCGGTTTGCCTGAACAGGGGTGAACCAGTATCAGCCAATCCCTGCATAAGACTAAGAATATCATATATCTGGAGTAATTAGATGTGGCTCATTGACATTGGACTGAAGTCTGCTTGCCTGAGCAAGTTGGATAAAACTGGTGTATGCTTTAATGAGTCCTTATTCTGTACAGATTGTCCTTGACCACTGAGCCCAAAATTTATGTTGCTAAGTGAAACATGTGTTAAGTGAGTTTGCCCCATCTTGCGACCTTTCTTGCCGCAGTTGTTAAGTGAATCACGGTAGTTGTTAAATTAGTCAAATTGTTGTTAAGTAAATCTGGCTTCTCCACTGACTTTGCTCATCAGAAAGTCATAGAATCTCTAACTGATGATTGAGTAACACTACTGCAGGAAAAAGGAAGAATTAAAAAACCTCTTCATCAAAACATATTAGAAAGATAAACTTTAACATCTAACATTTAACAAGATAAACACAACATTCTTTTTCCATAGTTTGCATTTTGCACAATGTTATGCTATTGTGATTAATCTCCATAGCAAACTAATGAGTATTGATATTATGATAATATGGTAATTTATATGATTTGTATTTGAACACTGTATTTGTATTTCTTCCATTACTAAATTAAAACAGAACATAGGCAATATTTATTTTAACATTTATAGTCACAGCTTTAAATGAAAGTAATTTTATGTTCCATATACTGTATTACAAAACATCTTAGGTATTATACGTGTTCAACATTTTTAGGTTATACTATTAAATTGCTTTGAGCAATTTAAATTGAGCATAGAGTGTTGTAAAACTTTTGTTTTCTTGCCAAAAATATATTCTCAAAGCTATTTTCAACTTTATCAGATCATGGTAGGTGAGACATGCTTCTTCTTTGCATTTGAAATAAGAGGGATTGTTGTGGAAGACCATAAGAACAAAATGTTAGCCTCAACTAATAAAGCATCCTTCTAGCTCCAGGGAACACCTCGGCAAGAAGATTACTATGAGATGGTATCATACTACCAGGGCATCCCAATTGTTAGTCCCCATGCACCTGCTGGATTTGTGGAACCATTATGATACCTTATCTCAATTTATTGTATCTTTTTGTGATTGATGCCCATTGCTTTGATATGGTCAATTGGCAGATCTGTAGTTCTATTTACCGTATTTACTTACTTATTTACTGGTAGTCACTGCTATTTTCTACTCATCAAAGGAGTTAGGAGCAGCACCCACAAGCCTTACTGCACATTGTGTAATTTCAACTTTCTTGGTTGGTCCAAGATACTTTTGACCTGGCTTACAATTATGAACCATTCCCAGTTTAGCCTCAGTTGTAGACCTAATGGTTCCCTTAATTCCATATTAAGCAAACAACAAAAAACTACATGTTATGGAATAACTCATAGAGACAAAGGACATCTCTATGGAGAGCTTTCTCCAGCATCAATACCCATTGGTTAGATCTCATGTCATTCTTTGTGCTGGTAGTTGAACTGATTTATTTATGGCTTAGCTTCAAGTCACACAGAACTCTAGCTTTTGCTTTGCAATGCTGAAACACTGCAGAGTTTGTAAGCAGGTCATATCCCATGGCTGGGAATTTGTTTCTACTTACCTCTCAAACCTTGGGTTAAAGTCAACTTTTCCCCACACCTCAAGGAGGCTTAATCACTATGGATCTTCAAAGTGACACTGAATGATAATGCCCCAGTTTCTTCACTTGTCCCTGTCACTGCAAGACAATTTTTGCATCTCTTCCTCCAGGCACACCGCATGAATTAAAAATCTGGTGAACACCATTGATTGACTGTCATTCTTTGCACTCTCCTCAACTGCAGGATAAATTCTGGCCTCATATGGTTGGAGTTTTTTTGTGTGTTTTGAGGTTGGCAGCATTGACTGTGATTGAAGATCAGATTGAAACTGTTTTTAGAAGAGTTGGGAGTAGAAATGGTGGCTACCTGGAAGTGCTGAGATACTTTGCAATAATAATTGGTTTTTTAAAAACTCATTGTGTGTGTGATTGCATTAAGCATATTTGGCATGGTATTGTGAAAATTATTAGGCAAAATGTAACATTCCTAAAAATAATTTGCAGGTGCAGGTTATCTTTGTGATTTTTTTTTAAATCATCAAATATAAGAAGGGGCACATCAATGGGATTAGTTGAGTTAAGATTGAAAAAGCAATTGGAAGGATTGCTTGGATGATATGTTGTATTTACCTATATTCATTTATTTACAAGATAGATATATAGATAGATGAGGTAGGTAGGTAGGTAGGTAGGCAGGCAGGCAGGCAGGCAGGCAGACAGACAGATAGATAGATAGATATGGTAGATACATAGATAATCTGATATATTGAGAAACAATGTGATTTAGTGGTTGAGGAAAATAGACTAGGATGAGGTAGACGCAGGTGCTCTGTCTTAACCCAACCAACATCCCATTTTTGGTGGTGAAAAATTGAAGTAGATAACAGAAAGAGATAAACCTAAAAAGAAAATTAAACAATCCTTTGGAAACCGATGGGAAAAGCAAGGGAAGGTAGCTACCTTGCTTCTATTTTGACTTCCGAGTATTTTGAGAAATTAATTTTAAAGCACCGTAGACATTGTAGACAATAAAATATGCTTTTCCCCAAGGTTTTTCGTAGTTCAGAGCATTTCAGAATTGATGGTCTTATTTTTCTTCTTCTTCCCTTGGCAGCTGTTCAAATTATATTTAAGAGATGGCTGAATATGAGCTCCCTTCTTAATAAATGAAGCTATTTGACAGGGTACATTTTAACTTTAAACTAAATGTGAGAACTATAAAAGGAATAATTAATCAACTGTGATATAATTTGTACAACCGTCCATAAAGCAAGGTTAGATATTTTCAAAATTATAGTAATATGGGGGGAAAAAAACCATTATCTTTCCATGAAATGTTATTACAGTTTTTTTCTAATATCTCTGTCTATATTGCTAAACCGCCTGTCTGTTATATGATAATTTATCCTTCTCTTGAATTACCTGCAAAGGCTATAAAACATTCTGCTCTAACATCAAATTGCTAACATGATGGCCAATCCTACCAGCAGGAGCTCATCAACAAATCAGTGAGTAAAATCATTTGTAGGGGCCTTCAGGTTGGTTAAGTGCCACGGAGTCATTTCTACAGAATGCGTGCACGAGATTTGGAATTTATCCAAAGAATATCGCAATAGAATAGAATAGAATAGAATAGAATAGAATAGAATAGAATAGAATAGAACAGAATAGAACAGAACAGAACAGAACTTTCTTGGCCAAGTGTGATTGGAAACACAAAGAATTTGTCTCTGGTGCATAAGCTCTCAGTATATATGCAAACAACAAAGTGATATGTTATAAATCATAAATCATAGTTACAATCATTAATCATATGATACAAACAACAAATGATAAATCATAAGATACCAATGGGAGAATTTAGTTGGAAAGATGAGAAAAGATGAGAAATGAGAAAGATGAGAAGGAAAATAGCAATACAGTCTACTTACTACATGGGTAAGTATCTTGAGGCATAAGACAGTGCTGTGGGAATTAGGTGTTCAGCAAGCGATGGCACGGGAGAAAAATCTACATTAAATGAACATAGTGTTGTTACATCTTTTACAGCTTTTTAGCACTTTTACACCTCCTACCTACCTCCATGCAATTTATTTCAATGAATAGGAGGCTAACTTAATTCTACAATTCCCTACCTACTTACTGGTTGGTCAATGACCGAAACAAAAGATCTTTACATTGTACATAGGGTTAGCAATAGTCCATCACTGGAAATTTTTAAGAAAAAATTGGATAACCATGTGTCTGAAATGGTATAGGGTTTCCTGCCAGACCAGGGGGTTGGCTAGAAGTAGAGATGTATTCAGCAGGTTCTGACCAGTTCTGGAGAACCGGTAGCAGAAATTTTGAGTAGTTTGGAGAACCGGCAAATACCGCTTCTGACTGGCCCCGCCCCCATGTATTCTCTTCCTCCCAAGTCCCAGCTGATTGGCTGGGTCTTCTTTTGTTGCCCTGCACAGGAGAACAGAGCTGGAAAGCACGTTAGTGGGGTGGGGAGGGAATGGAGATTTTGCAATATCCTTCCCCTGCCATGCCCACCAAGCCAAGCCCACGGAACCAGTAGTAAAAAAATTTGAATCCCAACACACACACACACACACACACATACACACACACACGTGTGACAAAAATTGTTTCTAGGCTGTAAAACCCAATGTGAGAGAAAGGAGAAACCGATTTAAAAAGGGAAGTAAAGTCCTTTTTTTATTAAGTAGAATTCATTTCAATGAAATGGGATACGGGATTTCATTTAAATTTTTCATCTGGCCCTGCTTATTGTTTCCGGCAGCGCAGCCCTTCTCAACCGTTAAGGGTTATTTCTGTTCAGAAAAAAAGTCAAGAAATTTAACCAGTAGAGAAAGTAATTAGCCCACCGATAACTTCATGAGCAAGGAAGGATTGATATTTGATGACGGCGTTATTAGAAAAACCAAGGGAAATTAACATCCAACTATGGAATTGTTTTCTGTTTGGTTTTTACACTTTGCTTAGTTTATTGTTACAGTCGACATACAAGTCAAGATTGTTCTGGGAGATGGCCAAGCAGAATTGCCTTGGCTGAGCTTGAAAGAAGTTAAAGTAAAAATTCTCACAGAATTTAAGGATCAAAAGGAAGCTTGGAACTCATCCAGCCCAGGGGTACCCAACACCCGGGCGACCTCCCACCACCTGGCCTATTCAGAACTGAGCGGCACAAAAGGCAGGCTAGTGTGCACATGCGTGGGTGCGCACACACAGCTCCATTTTTGCAAGCTGTGTCCTCAAGGCTTCTCTTCTCTCTTGAAATGAATGGAGCTGTGAGCGCACACATGTACACCAGCCCGCCACTCGCCCTTCCTCTCACCAGCCGGGCCACAAATTGCCTTTTTACTTCAGGTATGTAGCACCAGATGTGGGATTCAGCAGGTTCTGACCAGTTCTGGAGAACTGGTAGCGGAAATTTTGAGTAGTTGGGAGAACCAGCAAATTTCACCTCTGACTGACCCTGCCCCCATCTATTCTCTGCCTACCGAGTCCCAGCTGATCGGCTGGTCCTTTTTTTGTTGCCCTGCACAGGAGAACAGAGCTGGAAAGCAGATTAGTGGGGTGCAGAGGGAATAGGGATTTTGCAGTATCCTTCCCCTGCCATGCCCACCAAGCCACACCCACCAAGCCACACTACACCCACCAAGCTACACCCACAGAACCGGTATTAAAAAAATTTGAATCTCACCACTGGTTAGCACCCACCCAATTCCTGGAAGAATGAAATATTTTGAGAAATATTTTTTAAAAACTCAGAATATTATATTTTCCTGGATGATAAAAGAAGAAACATGTTTTAAAGACAGAAAGCAGGTGCCCATTAAGACTGGGCCAGCCTATCTTCAAGACAAAAGACCTTCAGCTCCAGGGTGATGGGATTAAGATATGACCCTCCAGGATATAAGAAGATTAGCCCATCTAACAGCAGAGCTAACCACATGGCATAATCTCATAAAGACATTGCATCAGCCAAGCTTCAACCAAACCTAGGAGGCAACCTCAGCCATGACCCCTGCATAGCCCCATGGGAGGCTGACAGATACCAAATATCTGCATTCAGGTTTGGTCGCCACGATGTAAAAAAGATGTTGAGACTCTAGAAAGAGTGCAGAGAAGAGCAACCAAGATGATTAGGGGACTGGAGACTAAA
>JAOYMU010000001.1:37570719-37586015 GCA_025802295.1 Psammodynastes pulverulentus
CTATCTATCTATCTATCTATCTATCTATCTATCTATCTATCTATCTATCTATCTATCTATCATTTATCTATCTATCTATCATTTATCTATCACCTAACTATAAACCTAAATCTATATATTCCATTTAGATATTTAAAACAAATCTATTTATTAGTAAAAGTCTCATTGTCATTACTGTTAGCTATGTAAAACAATGTATCACAGGGCAACAATTTTTGAACCAAGGTACTTCCAATAAACCAAAATATAAAATGCACTCAAAATTTGCTATCTGTGGCTCTTAGGGAATGAATTTAGGGAAGTTGTGGCTGCTTCATTGCTATTGGCTGCAGCTAGGATGTTCTCCTGTGGCAACACCCTTTGCTCTAGTACTGTGGCAAAAGACTAATGAGCACTCAGGAAGCCACAGCACTAGAGCTCAGGGTGTTACCACACAGCCCATTACCTCCCTATCAGTATTTATAGAGAGATGGCAGCTCCAATCGCGCTTTGCTCACACAGGCATGAAGCCACAAGCACCAGCCTGAAGATGATGAGTGGGACGTCGTCGAAATGTCACCAAGTTACTTTCAATCCTACACGGGAAAAGACCCAAATACCTATACCCATGAAAATCTACAAAAACAAACACACACACACACACACACATTATTTGGTTTCTTTGAAATGACAAGTTTTAAGTACTGTAAGAACTGAGTTGTTTTTCCATCATTCAAGGGAATGGCAGGCCAATATTAGGTAAGAAAATATAATTTAACCCCTGCTGTCATAATTACCTCTTTGGAATAATCGTATGAAAATGGTGAGTAAAACTTTTTTTAAACTATGTTCTGACAAGACAATAGATATCCTCAATCACCTAATTACTAAACAGCTGAATGGCATAAATTCAGGTAAAACATTGGTTAATGCTCTTTGGACCACATTAATTAGATGTCCTGGAAACTCCTGCAGTTTTGAATGTATCAGCAAAACTTTGTATAGGTCAAAGCAATAATTCAGTTCTAGTGACCTCTAAAATCTTTACTAAAGTAGATATTTACAACACCCCACCAATTTAATACCCAGAATTTTATTTTTGTATTTTACAAAATCAACGATCGGGTTTTTAAAAGTGTGCTCCTTATGATCTTTAAAGACGATTAATTATTTTAGGCTCTGTTGGACTCATTAGTAGATGTTTTTAGAAGTCTGATTATCTACCTTCTAGTGTTGGAAATATACTTTGACTGTATCCTTATGGCTTTTGGCTGTTATTGCTTAACTACTCTTACAATGGTGAACAAAGTTATTGAAAGGAAATCAAGGTTTAAAGATGTTAATATATTGCTAAATAAATTCCAAAAATTTGGAATTTGTCTATTTTGGAAGAAATTAGGATTTTTCTATACTTAAGACTGTTGATAAATTATTGTCATGTGACTCTAGAAAGATGGTTGGGTACTAGATGCCAAAGTCTGGCTTGATTAATTTTTCCAAGAGTGAGTACCATGGCTCTCCTCAATCTTTTTTTCCCCATTACTGAACAATTTCTTTAGCCTGTTCTCTTAGAACATGTCCTCAACTCCCTGTATCATCCCTGTCACCTCTGCTGAATCTGTTCTAACCTATCAATATCCTTTTGGAAATGTACTCAGAATATTAGGTCATTTTCCAGGTATGGAATCAGTGCAGAGTGAAAGAAAATAAAGACTTCATATATCTTTGCTACAGCATTTATTATAATATAACCCGGAATGTGTTAGCTCTTCCTCTGTTGACTCACACATCTGGTTCATGTTCAGCATGTGGACGATGACTTCACCCTATATAGAGTTTTCAAGCCACCTTATATGTAAGTTGCTCTGGTGGCCTAGAGGTGGAGCTCTTGCCTCACAATCAGGAGGCTGTGAGTTTGATTCTAGGTAGAGGCTAGTATTTGGAATAGACTCTCCTGCTCAAGCAGCGGGTTGGACTAGGTGATTTCCAAGGCGCCTTCCAACTCTGTTATATTCTACGTTTGCCCTGTAGTTTTCCTCCTTAAATGTTATACTTTACATTTCTCTCTGTAGAATGACACATAGTTCTTATCATTCAGTCTCCTAACTTTTCTATATTCAATTGCAATCGTGTTCTATCCACTTGAAAGTTGAAAAAACACTCTCAGTTTCTGTCCTTTTCAGATTTGGTAAACAGCCCCTTGACTTCATTATCAAGGCCATTAATAAAACTGTTAAATAATTCTGGCCTCAACTTGGATCTCTGCAGGGCCCCATTGGTTACTCCTTTACTACTTGTTGTAGTAAATTCACCTTATTGGATGAATTGTTACAGCACACAGCTTAGGAACCAGGATAGCACAGTGGTTAGTACTGCAGGCTACTACTTCTGCTGACTGTCAGCTGGCAGTTCGAATCTCACCAGGCTCAAGAATGCACTACCTGATGTAGTCTCTTCCCCAAACCCCAAAAACTTTAACTTTAGATTGTCTACTGTTGACCTCACCCCATTTTTAAGAGGTCTGTAAGGGGTGTGCATAAGTGCACCAATGTGGCTACTATCCCTGTCCTAATGTCCTTTTTATTGATACTTGTTTATACTTACATGTTTATATGTTATATGCATAAGTATACTTGTTTTTTTTTCATATATGCTTGACAAAATAAATTTACAATTTACGAGGTTGACTCAGCCTTCCATCCTTCCAAGGTGGGTAAAATGACCCAGATTGTTGGGGACAATAGGCTGCTGTAAAACCATTTAGTGGGGGCTGTAAAGCACTGTGAAGTGGTATATAAGTCTAAGTGCTATTGCTATTATTGTAGTGCTATCCAAGCCATTGAACAGCATGTTCAATGAGAATGTCATCTGGAAACTTCTCCAAAGTTTTGTTGAAATCACTGTAGATTATCCACAGCAGTTCTCTTGCTCACTAAAATAGTTACCTTGTCAAAGAAAGAGGATTTTTTTCCCTCACACGAAAACCACGCTAACTCTTAGCCATCTTCAGGATCCTTACACATGGCCTGCTTTATTATCTGTTCTAACATTTTTCCACATGTTAATGGTATGCACACTGGTTAATAATTACTGGGGACTTCTTTTTTCCTTTTGAATGAATGAATGAAATATTGCTATTTATTCAGAGCCTTTGATATAGAGCAGCAGAGAAATTGAAGAGGGTGCAATAATGGAGCATAAAAATTTCAACACTCTCCCGAGAGGAGCCATCACAAATATAGTAGCAGCATTTCTGGTTTCCCTCGAGTATATGCGAAGGCATCTGAAAATGCCATCAGACCAGCATCTTCATTGACAGAGTTTCTTAAGGGCTTGGGAAAACTAAACATAGAACAGACATTTTAAGTAATATAGGAGCTTGCGTGTCAAACCATTATGGCATACAATGGTCTGACCTCTCTTCTCGAGTCAAAGCAAAATCTGTTTTTAGTGCCAGGGCCCAATATATGATAAATGAAGATGTTTTAAAGCGGTCAAAGAAATTGGGGCAGCAAGGTTAAGAACCAGAAATATAGCAGTCTCTAGACAATAGCCTTCATTCGTGCAATGCTTTATTTGATGTAGCATCAGGTCAAAACTAGAACTAATTATGAAATGACAGAAAAGAATAGTTTCTGCCTTCATACTCCTCAACTATTTTTATTATGGTACCCAGGAGGCATCTGTTTTCTTTGCATTCTATTTGCAAATGCATTTTTATATCCACGGGTTTAGCAAATAATGTGATTCTGACCTTTGTCATTCTTTGTCAATGCTGATAAATATTATTCAATATACTGTCCAGGTTGAAGTGCATTATTAGATTTTTAAAAAGTGATTTTTAATGAAAACTATAAAAGGGGGTAGATAGGTAGGTAAATAGGTGGATGAATAGATTTATGGATGAATAGATAGCTAGATGACAGCTCGAGAGCTCAATATTAAGAAAGGAAAAGAAAGAAAGAAAGAAAGAAAGAAAGAAAGAAAGAAAGAAAGAAAGAAAGAAAGAGAAAGAAAGAAAGAAATTGTTGCTATTGTTCATTTGTATGCTACTAACTCCACTGATTTTAGTTGTTCAAACTCCAAATAATTTGCAAGTCGGAGTACAATATATAAATTAACCACAAATGTCATAATCTCTGAGACATCTAAAAATGAGACTCAGGAAAATTGCCATTTAAAACTCCCAGACAATTACTCAACTATTAGAAGTGGGTTTTTTTCTTTCCATGAATTGGAAGCTCTAATATGGGAAATCACAGACATACTATATTCGTAATTGGCCAACTGCTGGAAGAGAGCCATTTGGTACAACAATTAAGACATCAGGCTAGAAGCCAGGAGTATGTGAGTTTTTACTGAATTCCCTTCACCTGACGGTATAAATTGTCCATATTGAAAATTATAGAAGTTCCTACTCATATTAGGAAATATCTGTATTACATTATCTGTCCAAGCTAAAGTTTAGGTTTGTGAACATTTCCAAGTGTCTTAATGCTTTTGCAACCTCTACTTTAGTAGAGTGCTATGGATCAAGTATGTCTTCATTTGCTAAGCTAAAACCTATAATCAATATGGCCTACTTCATAAATTGTATTGTTTGAAAAAATAGAACTTGTATTTAAGAGTATGTAGAATGTTTCAAAATTTATCCCTGCTACAATGTCCCCTTTTTAACCCTAAACAGCAATTCCAAGAACTTTTTAACAATATTCTGAGCTTGGTATGATGTTTCAAACTCAAAAGAGAGTTCTATTGAACTGGAAATCCATCAAAAATCTTGAGAGCAGCATATCTCATATCCTGTGAAGCTGTTTTGCGTTAGAAATAGGGTGTTTCAAACTCAAAACAGGATGCTTTGAGTTTAAAAATGTTTGGATTTGAAAACTTTTGCATGTTGTACATGGATATGCCCTGCTTAAAATATATTCAGTATATTGAATACTGAATTAGATGCTCATTTAAATACTTTGCAGGGTCCTTGCTGCTTTCTGAGGTTGGTGGTTTTCTTACAGACATTTTATTACTCAACTAGGTAACATCAACAGGAGAGTGTTGTTTTTACTTCAAGGGGAAGATACTCTGGGGCAGTCACATCTTCCTTTCATTCAGACAAAATGGCACCTGCCAATAATCAAACTCCCATGGAGCATAATCTTCACCAGCTGTGACTTTGTCAGTTCATAGTTTTCACAAATATATATCCATATATATATTTTCACAAATATATATTGCTGAAATGCTGTTTTGGCATACTGTGTAGGTGAACATACTTGATGAAAACATTTCAGGTTATCTGTATTTTTATACCTTGTTGTTATCATAAAACTCAAGTGAGTTTTTTGGGTTTGATTTCTGATCAAATCCAGATCCAGTTCATGTTGGCAAGATTCAATATTAAGTCATTTATTGAATGTATCTCATGGATGCATTGGTGGGAAGGAGAGGCTAGGATTATATAGAAGGAGATGAAAATTTTGGGGTCACACAACAGTTGCCTTTGAGGAATAAATGTAGAATGTTTTGATTAAGTTCAGGCATCATGTGAAGGCAAACACCATATAGCAGAGGGCTATCAAACTAGTGGTTCGTGAGCCTGATGCATTGCGCGTTGGCCATGCCCATGCCTGGTTTAGCAAAGGAAAAAAGTAATGATACATCACGTGACACCTCTGTGATAACACAAGTTTGACACCCCTGATATAACATATTATGTAAGCTCAGCTATTATTATTTGTAAATCATATTTAATGGATTGAGTGAAATCAACTAATTATGATTATTCCATAAAACTTGGTTATGTGATGTGTGAATGTGAAAGTATGTGAAGGCAGTCACTGGACTGGCTTTGAATGTATAGGTATTTTATAAGAATCTCTTTATTAAGAAAATACTTATTATTTTAATAATTTTGGCCTCATTATAACAGACCCTCATGATCTTGAGTGTCAAGTAATAAGGAAAGGAAAGCTTTATTTGATTTTTTTTGTAGCTGTATTTTATAATGTACCAAATTTTAACTATTTGCCTGTTGTGAAGGCATGGAACTGTTCATGTTATGTTAATTGTTGTTGACAAGGTCTGAGCATCTGCAAATTCACTGAAACACCAATTTTCTAAAGTTCTTTACAACTTTAACTTCATCTCAATGTTAACTCAGATCATTACATTAAAACCTTTCCAAAAGGAGTGATCATTAGGATAGTGGTATTTTTGTACATGCATTTTTAAAATAGCTATTGAGCACGTTCAACAGCAACCTAATTTTAAAAGCTAACTCTGCCATTAGATAGGACTCCTAATTTATTCTTTAATCCTAACCTTGTTCAACATATTTTACCTTCCATTGAAAACAGTGTTTGAGTGCCTAAATGGATCAATTAATATTGACTTTTGCACAGCAAGCAGAAGCAAATAATTGTCTAAAAGAAGATATAGTCCTAGATTAGGAGCAGAAGAATTGTGAGGGTTTTTATCAGTAGGCTTCAGTTCATATATCATAGAAATCATGAGTAAAGGAAAACATAATTGTCCTACTTCTTTTTACCCAGAGCAATGTATTTAATTCCACATGGATTTTTTTTTTAAAACACACTCATATTATTAATTTCAGAATCTGGTTTAGGATACACAGACAGACAGGCAGACACACCGAACTGGGAGAACCTAGAAAAGAAAGAAAATTCCCTTTTGGATTGCCCTTGAATCTGCTTTTCACTTTGCAGGCTACAAGTGTTGACATTATTTCATCAGACGGGGCAAAAAAAAATCATGAATATGGCCAAAACCACATTCTACTTTTCCCAAGTATTGGCTTATGTCAAGTTATGATGATTTACATTCCGTCCTTTGAATCTAAAGGGATGCTGGCTGTTCTTATTGAATCCCTAAAGAAAGAACAGAATAGTACAGCTAATTAAAATTGGGAAACTTCTAACTGCATTAGGCCTTGTTTCTCATGATGGTTACCTGAAGAAAAGAGCTGGTGATGTTTCCCTGCTGATCTTTCTAGAAGCAATCAAGTTCTTGAATTAGGAGGAGGAATGACATCCCCCTCAATGTTCAAAGAGCTGTTCTTTCCAACTAAAGCAAAGATTGTTGCTTGGCGCTTGGGTGTGGACTCTTTTGGTAGGAGGAGAAGATATTGATTTGCCTTCAGAGGAGGCTTTCCGTATGTATACACAAGATAGCAATAGCACTTAGACTTACATACTGCTTCGCAGTGCTTTACAGGCCCAGAGATGGGATTCTAGCAGTTTCACTACCGGTTCGATGATCATGCATGTGCCTAATGTGTGCTTCATGCACATGTGCAGCTTTCCCAACACCAGCTGGGGCACGGCAATCTGCTCTGCTGTGCCAATCAGCTGAGAGAATAAAGAAGAGAAAAGCGCAGGGGCAGGTGGGAGAGTCTCCCCTGCACTATTCTCTTCTTTATCCTCTCAGCTGATTGTCGGAGGAATCGGTTTGCTCCCCGCTGATTGTTGGAGATACCGGTTCGCTCCAACCGGTCCAAACCGGTAGAATCCCACTCCTGTTTACAGCCCTCTCTAAGTGGTTTACAGAGTCAGCATATGGCTAATGCTTCCTGTTTAAAAAGTGATTTTTTAATGGCTTCTAGTGAGCAATCTCTGTGATTTTAAAATAGAATCCAAAAAGCCAGATGTTTACAATCTTTAGGCATTGTAAGTTACTTCTTCTTTTTTTAAAAAATATACTTCATTTTAATTTTTTTCCCCAAAAATTATCCCCCTAATATTTGCCCCATTTCATTTTTTTGGGGTAAGGGTACCTCCCTGAACAACTTTAGCCCAATTTTAAATTGCATGGGGATCTACCAAAGAACTTTAGGCTTTAAGATGGATGGAAGACGCATACGTGAAAGAGCTACAGCTTAAGGTTAAGCATGCTCTTGTTTTTTTCACTTTCCCTCTTGATTTCAGTAGTAGAGAAAAAGACAACAGAAGGATGAACCTAATTGGGGGACGGGGAATCAGAATGAATATATAGAATTAACCCCAATACTTTAGAAACATTCTGCTTTTTCTATTCCCATATAACTAGAAAAAGTGGAAAGATGGAGACAAATGAGATTTGTGAACGGAAAAGCCATGCATACTTTCCTTTCTATCTGTTCTACCAATTGAACATCCTTGCTCTCAGAGAAGGTGACCTTTGCATGTACAGGAACACAATGATTGCAACTGCCCACTATTGTTTCAGAGCATTCTAAAAAAAAATTAGTACAGGTAGTCCTTGACTTACAATAGTTCGCTTAATGACCATTAAAGTTACAATGGCACTGAAAAAAGTGACTTATGATCATTTATGACACTTGTGACCATTGCACATATGACCCATGGTCAAGTGATTTACATTTGCATGCTTGACAAATGACTCACATTTATGGCGGTTGCAGTGTCCCTGGGTCATGTGAACCTCTTTTGCAACCTTCTGACAAGCAAAGTCAACAGGGAAACCAGAGATTCCCTGAACAACCGAGTTACTAATTTAACAACTGCAGTGATTCACTTAACAAATGTGGCAAGAAAAGCCATAAAATGGGGCAAAGCCCATTTTAAAAAATTTCTCACTTAGCAACATAAATTTTGGGCTTGGTTGTGATCATAAGTTGAGGACTACCTGTATCTACCTTAGATTTTTCTCATGTTTAGTGTATAATGGGTCTGCAGCAAATATTTTCATATCTCAGGATGTTATTGTTTTAAAAATAGTTTTATTGAAAAATATTCTACATGTAATTCTGCCGTTGAGTTCTCTTGTGCCTGTTTTCACAAATCTGACAATGTGGCAAGTCTTGTAACTATGAGCTGGACTCATGGAGAGTATGTGGATATAATTATAATCAGGGTTTTTCTTCTTCGAAGAAAGGTGCCGGAACGCACCCCCCGTCATGTCGCTAAAAACCCGAAAGTAATAGCGTGCAATTGGTGAAGTCCGTACCATGTGATCCGGACTTCAGAAAGGATCCGGAACGCGGTTCCCCCGCGTTCCAGCAGAAAAAAAGCCCTGATTATAATGCTTTCTTTCAAACAACACAGAACTGGTTTGAATATCTTTTTCCCAAGATGCTTACCAAAGTGGGATTTCCTGTTGATCCTTAGACACTGGAAATCTGCCATCCTTAGATATATTTTTTTTCAAAATCAATGAAGCTTGCGATGTGCTGGGGCACTGAGAACATTAACAGGGAAAATACAGTGTATGGTGTAGCAGGGGAAGAAATTTTCTGCAATACATCTAAAGTGTCATCAGTATGCAGGGCTTTTTTTCTCCCGATAAAAGGTGCCGGAACGCACCCCCCATCGTCACGCTAAATATCCCGGAAGTAATAGCGCGCGATTGGTGGAGACGGAACACGTGACATGGACTTCCAAAAGGATCCGGAACGCCGTTCCCCTGAGTTCCGGGAGAAAAAAAGCCTTGCATTTATGTATAAGTTGTACTGCGTTATTTGCTTCGAAAGTGCTGGGATTTTAAAATGAGTGCTTTTGTCATATGGCTTAAAAGCCATCTCTTTGATATTAAATTGCTTGAAGGAAGATATTGCAGGAACTTAATACAACTAACAGTTATGAAATATGACATTCTAATTCTTAACACATTGACTTGAAATAAATCCTATTAGACTCCCAGAGTGGTATTTTTAATAAGGATGTATATAGACCATAATATTCATTTCTGATCATGACTGAGTGTTGGAAAAACACTCCGCTCACCTCCCGGCCAAATTTGAAGCGAGGTCCAAAAATGTTAAACCTTGTATCCCTCACTAATTATCATGAGAGTTCCCAGAAACCACTGTATGTTGTAATTATTTACAAAGTGTGTTCTAAACTTTTTTTTAATGAGGGCTGACGACAAAGGATCCTAAGTCTCTAAGGCACTTTGTGAAAACAATTTGATTAATGAAAATTTGGAAGTAAGAAATAAAAGAAGAAGAACCCCAAACCAATTCATGTTTCACATGAACAATGACAGTTTTTAAAACTGTGAGTGACATTTTGGGGCTTGGAAGGAGAGGGTGGGTGGTACTATTAATTTCAGCTGCCTTGTGGTTGCATAAGCATCCAGTGAAATGCAATCTACAACATACTTGTACTGACATTTCTACAGAAAGAAGTGATCGTTGCCTTGATATGAAGGAGTGCCCTATAATCCTCCACTCCTAGTTCCAAGAGACTGCTTGCTTCCCTCCCCCAAGCTCTCAATTATGTATTATAAAGGATAGAAATGTGGTACTTACTGTGCTAATATCGCAGCTCAGTGGGCAGAGGATGAGGAAGGGAAGGGTGTTTATTACTAGCTAGGAGTTATTAAAACTAAACGGAACCCCGGGGTTTAAAAGCAGTTTATCACAGAGATCAAATTGAGTGAAAATTGCTTCAAAAGAAAAAAAAAACTTTGCAGTGGTTTTCAGTATAATACTACATCATATAAATGTGTTGTTAAGTGGGTATAAACTAATCCATTATTGGCTTTTCATTGGATGGGATGGCTCACAAGATCCCATTAGATACATGATCATCAGGGGTTAGAATAGTACCTTGAAGAATGTTTGTTCCTGAGTTTTTCATTATTCAAGGAAGATGCAGGACAAATTGTAAATAAGCTAAGAGTACAAAATGCCTGGTTGGAATATCATTTGTGTGCAAACATCATTTTCCATGCTTTCTTTTTCAAAGTTACTGTGATTTTCTTATTTAGGCTAATTGGTTTCTTTACCAGGTATTCCGTTTGCCTGTCCAAGACTGTGTTAGTTACTCCACCTGTAACCTTTGCATCCAAGCACGAGATCCTTACTGTGGCTGGTGTGTAACAGAAGGAAAGTAAGTATTGTAGCAACAGCTAAAAGAGAGAGATATCTTAGTATGCAAGTTAATTCTTTTCACAAGACCAGGACATTGACTAATTTCTTCAAAGCATTTATATGAGAACTGAAAAATCTTCATCACAAATTATCACAATATAAACATATAATGAGCAGCAGGGTGGAAACCAATTTACATTTTTTCCTGTATAGTTTGAATATAATTTGCATGAAAATGGTAGTTGCCAAGCCACAGCTGGTGAACATTTAGTATTTATCTAGTGATAGTCTTATTCTTGTGTTTTAACCCTAAATGGCCCTTAATATAGCTCCAAAAATGATGCTTATAATTCATTAGAGGCAGAAGGGATAAACGCTATGCCAAATTTTGCTTTCTTTTGTCTATGTTTTTCTAGCTAAAAGGTTTTCATGTCTGCAGCATTTTCTAACAAAAAAAATTGCTACTGAAGGATAAACTAGAATTTGTAATGTTCAGCATGCAATGACAGAGACTTATCCAGGATTATGTCTGTAATGTGTTGGATGCCAGGTTTCCAAATCCTTTACACTTGGCAGTTCCTTAATAGGGACAGTTTACATTAGTCAAAATTAGAATTTGGTTCTCCTGAAGCCTAGACATTGTAAAACTGAGCTAATGACAACAACAGAATTCTTGGGGGTTTTTTATTTGTCCATTCAAGCATAGATACTTATTTATTATTTATTTACTAAATTTATATAATATGCAATCTCACCTAGATGGGACTCTAGATGACTTACAGTTCAATTCAAGCAACAAGACAAAAGATTAAAACAATAAGTATTAAAACATTACCTTTAAAATCAATAAAGATTAAAAGTTCATAGAATAACAGAGTTGGAAGGGACCTTGGAGGTCATCTAGTCCAACCCCCTGTTCAAGCAGGAGAGTTTATTCCAAATATTAGCCTCTACCTAGGTCCTAGGATCAAACTCACAGCCTCCTGATTGTGAGGCGAGAGCTTCTCCTCTAATGTTTTCAAATACATTTCGAAGGAACTAGAAACTAACTGATAATTTACTAGAAACATAAGCCCATTGATTAGAAAAGTTATCCTTAGCACATTAGTTTTGGTTTTATGTTTATGCTTTCTTAGATTTACAGTATATATCAACTGCCCACTGGAAATTCAGTACCATTTCTCTTGATTAAATTGTGCAGCATACAACATAAAACATAATTAAAAGGTGAACTATTTTAGCTGCCTACACAATCTCTGTGATTTCAGATAGGTCTCTTCTGGGCTAATTGGAGATGCATAGGATTAAATCCTACTTCTTGAAAAACCTGTGCCAGAATACCAAAGAGCTGTTTCAGAGAGAGGATCTCAACATACCACAAACAATAAATCCCAGTAGATGTTGTTACAAACACAAAATATACAAACACAACCTATATATGCATATGTAGGTTATTTCAATATACAATTGTGAGTGGAGAGATTTTAGGAAAACTTTTAAGCAAGATTTTATTTCCAACTAGAATAAGTTTTCATTTTGTATACAGTACATTACCTTTCCAGACTGTATCTTTTCTCTTTTTTATTAATATTAAATTAATATTTAATATTTTATTAATATTAAAGGTATTATGTAGAATTGCATGGCTTTTTGTTGTTTCTCAGTTCGTTTATTTCTAGAGTTCATAGTCAATCAGATGAACTTCCTAAGCTTTTATATTGCAATTTTGAGAGAGAGAACACTAGTTCGTGTTATTATTATGTTTTGTCACACAGTCAGCCAGATGTTTAGACTGGATTTGGCATTTTTATCCGCCGTACCGTAGGCAGATGTTACTATGGTTCATCATACAATCAGTCAGATATTCGTACTCTATTTGGCATTTTTGTCCACCTATTGACTTTTTCTTCCCAAGGATCTGGGATAGGCAAGTGTGGATGTCTGATGCTGTTACAGATATTATCACAAAATATAAGCTGTTCTGAGTTAAGCTGCCTTTTGCAGTTGACTGATGGTGACTGATTTTGATCAATGCCAATGGTGTTCAAATAGTGCTCTAGATGTTTTGGGATTGCACCAAAGAGCCTATTACTATTGGTATTATCTTTGCTTTATTTTAGCACAATTGTTCTACTTCTGTTTGTCGGTCCTTGTATTTTGTGATTTTTCTCCAGTTCTTACTCTTCCATTCAGCTATCTGCAGGTACTCCCATGTCATCTATCCAGTTTCGTTATCCATTGTTGTTAAGTCTGGAGTGTTATATGGCAGTGCATGTCTGTTTGAATTCTAAAGTCTCAGAGCGCATTAGTTTGTCCATTTTCTAATACTTTGTCTATCTGATCCCACCACTTCTTGCTCACATTATTATTATTATTATTACTGATACTACCATTAATTCTGCCAGTTACTGAACAATCTATTTATCACTTGACTGAAGATCAAGCATAGTAATTAAATGATATTTCAGAAGTATGCTTAAAATTTGCTGAACCAAAAGTTTTGAATGTCTCTAGGCTTATTTTTAATCAGTAACAGAAGGAAGTCTGGGTCTAAACTCTGTTTTTAAGTACAAGTTAATTAACCCCATGGCAGAACCAAATGGGATTTTATGATATGAACTTCATAAACCTGGCACACAGTTTACTTAATTATAGGAAGGGGCTGGGTTTTGGGGATCCTGCTTCCCTTCTAAATATATAGAAGATTTCAGTAAAATTACCGAAAAGCTTACAGTAGTACAGTGCCCAATGCATATAGTCTGAAATATTTGGTCATTGCAACCCATAAAATATGAATAAAGCAATTACATTTCCTGGAAAAGTAGCTTTTATTTTGGCTTCTGGTGATGACTTTTTCTCTCATTATTTTGTGGTATCAAAGATCTATGCAGGAAAATGTATGGTTTGATACGTGTAGTAATACTAAGTCAAATCTGTAAGTGGCACCAACAACCATAAAAGAAGAGGGTATCGCTGGTGTTGAGGAAAGATTTAAGACCAGAGGACTCCAAACTTGGCAATTTTTAGACTTGTGGACTTTAACTCTTAGAATTCTCCAGCCAGCTATGCTGGATGGAGAATTCTGGGAGTTGAAGTCCACAAGTCTTAAAGTTGCAAAGTTTGAAGACCTATGTTTAAGACAAAATTAAGAAGCGCCACATTAAAAAATCAATTGCAACATAGTTTGCTCAGGGATGTTTCAAGAACATACTAAAAGTTAGAACCTTAAAGCAGAACCCAGTGAACATAACATTTATTTCTTGTAGCATTGGATTATTTTATTTTGGTTATGATGGTATAGTCAATACACTACATAGAAAACTTGTAGTATTCCAGTTGATCTATAACTCCCAGCACACGCCAACCTTGTCTATGTCAGGGGTCTTCAAACTTGGCAAGTTTAAGTTTTGTGGACTTCAACTCCCAGAATTTCTCCTCCAGACATTAATTCTGGGAGTTGAAGCCCACAAGTCTTAAAGCTGACAAGTTTGCCCACCCCTGGTCTATGTCATAATTCAAATATTGGACTAGGACTAAGATTACCGGAATCAAATTCTTAAACAGTTATGAATATCCCTTGGTAAACCTAAAATAAAAAGACAAAAATCTCGCAAAGACCTGTAATAAAGAGGAAAAAATGGATGCAACATATGCTGGATACTTGGAAAAGCATAAAATACAAATGTTAACAGTTAAATGTGAAATAAAAATAATGGAATGGAGACATGCTTTACCTTTTAAAAAATATTGAGGAATTTTGTGGCATATTACAAATTTCCTATCCTGTTAAAATAGGAAATTTTGAGCCTAGAGCTCAAATTGGGGATTTCATTTGCCAGTAGTAACAGCACTTTGGTGCAACACAGTATATGGTAGATACTCATTAGTCTTAAGTATCAATAGTGATAATGTCCTAATTCCGAGACAGCTATTGTACACTGCCAACATTTTATTTTAGTGTCACATTTACATAATCCCAGATTACATGTGTCAGATTCCTATGATTTGGCAGAATGATGCAGATCATTCATTCATTCATTCATTCATTCATTCATTCATTCATTTTATATGCCAGCCTTACAAGGTAAACACTACCAAATCAGCTAATTCAACTTCATTGTAAAGTTACATTAACAAGTCTGAAAGTACAGTTCTCCTGCTGTCTTCTTTACAAAATTATGGAGGGTTGCTTCTGAGTCTTTTGCTGTACCCATTATACAGCTGCAGACTAGTTGTATCTTATCTGATCATTCCCTAGGCAGAGTTTCATGGCCCATTCTCACAAGGCCTTTCCCACACACCATTACATTATACTCATATATCTCTCATATGTGACTCTGGGCAGCTCACAGATTTTAAAACAGAAAAAAATAATAGTTGCAAATAAACAATTAAAACTGTTAAAAACCACCCAGAATTAATATAAAAGCGCTACAGGATTGCAAAGGTAGAGGTGGCTTAGGGCTTCCAAACTGGGAAATGTATT
>JAOYMU010000001.1:37597978-37615700 GCA_025802295.1 Psammodynastes pulverulentus
CTGACACTGACTCTGTGAACCGCTTAGAGAGCGCTGTAAAAAGCACTGATAAGCGGTATATAAATCTAAAGTGCTATAACCATTTTCTTTATCAGGGAAAAACAGCTCTCTTGAAAAGCTTATGAAAGGGGCATTAGTTCTTTTTCCTACTTATGGATTTTACGGTAGCACTTGTTTTACACTCTAGGCAATAATAAATAATGAAATGGTAGCACACTTTAACCCAAAAAACCTCACTGCAAAATGCACAAACATAGACTGGCATCTAGGAATCTATGCCAAGCAGTAAACAGAAGATGAAATCACTTAAGAAGGTATGTGCAAGGACCTGGGATTGGTGCTATGAATGCCCTGGTTTGGTATGTGAATTAACAAGTAATTGAGTTTCAAGGAGGAAGTCTTTAAGGAATGCACCCTGCCTGCTCTAAATGGAAATGCCAGTTTGAAAAACAGGCATTGACACAGATATACAGAGGTCTATTCATTAAGAGAAAAATAAAAAATGGCTAGCTCACCTTTTATTCAATTCGATTTCCTGGTTTTCCCATTTTTCATACTGGCTTGTCACATCAGCAGGAGCCCGAAGGAGGTCCTTTACATTTAAAAAGAACTCCTAAATAGGGAAAGAGCCCACAATTTGTTACAAAGTGTACTCTTCAGATAGTTATTTCCATACTCATTTTTCAGTTTAAAACAGGACTAACCCAGCAAAAAAAGCAAAATTTTATTGCCTGCTATCAGGCTGCGTGTGTGCGCGCCTGTAAAATGTTTTTGCAGAACATGGTGGAACACATTAACAAAAAGACAATTGAGTTAAAGTTAAGACCCTGCCCAAAAGAAAGATGATTTGAAAGAGTTTTACTTCTTTCCCTACCTTCATCTTGCTTTGTATATTGATTTAAATTGTATATTTGTCATACTAACAATAAAGAAAATAGGCCTTTGCAATTAGCCTTTTAAGGAAACCCCTCTCCACTATAATATAGATTAATCTTGGAGGATATTGTCACTTGAATTAACCCAGCAAGTTAAGTGGCAACCAGCAGGTTTTCAATCTATGGCAGGGGAAAGGAAGATGATAGGATTCTCCTTGATTTCTTCCAATAATTAATCAGTCCTAGTTGCTTCTACAAAGTATTGCTGTCATTACCTATCATTCATGACACTGGCATGAGGGTGAGGTTAGGGCAAGTGATGACATGTAATGTCATTTTTTTTTTCATAATCATTGCTAGTAGTACAGGTAGGTTAAACATAGTAATTGGGTCCAGAATTTCCACGGCTAAGCAATATGGTTGCAAAGCACATCATCATGCAACTGTGCCACTTAGCAGTGGCAGTCCCAGCATTTCTGATTGCTGTCATTGAGTACAATGGCAAGTGGTCGCTATTTGCAATTTCCTGTCAGCTTCCCCATTGACTTTACTTGTCAGAAGGTGCTAGTGAAGATCGCAATTGAGATTATGTGACTGTAGGACAGTGCAAGTTGTGATTGCAAGCCAGTTGCCTGGCACCCAGAGGACAATGGGTGTTGGGATGTTACATTGGCTGCAACTACGGTACAAGGACTTGTCATAAGTCCCCCTTGTTCGGCACCATCATAGTATGAATGGTCACTGAACAAATGGTTGTTACGTAAGGATTATCTGTAGATGTTTATGCTACTTTGTGAACTGGGCCCACTCCAGTTTATGAGCCTGCATAACGGCCTCTGAAATTCTGAGCCCCAACCTCACTACTCCCTCTTTGTTGTTTTTGACACACAGCAAAACTAAGGAACTCATGAATGACTACCACATATAAGTAGTGGTCTGATTTTGGTTTGGTGGATCAAGGCGTGTAGGCCTACCTTATGATTTTGTGCCATAATCTTGCATATGAAGAAAGGAACAAAAGAGCACCTGGAATTTTTCAGGAGTATGTCCCAACATCTGCACAACAGAACAATGAGAAGAAAGGAAAATAACTTACGCTTATGAATTTCTCATACTGGATAGCAGACTCCATGGTGTTCTTTGAATAGTCTAGAGTATCCTTCCAAGAATGCATAAGAAAAACCAGCCTTAATTGCCGTGCTGTTGAGAGTTTTAAAGAAACAAATGGAAAAATACTGCATAGTAGGGAATCATAGCTGGCAGAGGCCATTTAGGCTATCGACATATAGCTACTCTAACCCCCCCCCTCCCGAAAATACTAATTACAGAATAAAAGAAATAATCTTAAATGCAAATGGAGATAAGCTAAGCAACAGCTAGCACCATTGTACCCACCAAAAAATGAAATGTTTTTAAATTAATAGATCTTACCTGTATGCTGTTTTAATGCATCTTTTATTGTAATAAAGTTTTTCAAAGATTTGGACATTTTACAGCCAGCAATTGTCAAATGCCCAGTGTGTAGAAAATAGCGCACCCAGTGATCATTGTCAAAGTATGCCTACAAAATTAACGAGACCAAAGAACTATATTATAAAATGAACCCCCATTAGATTGCAGCAATATTTAAAAAAGAGTGATATCTATAATTAGATAGGAATTAATAAAAGAGCATTTTAATGGTAACAAATGAAGATTAGTTAGTAACATTTATTTAGGAAGATTATGGCTGCCCAACTTACATACCATGATTCTAGGTAGCTAATAATACAAATGTATTAGAAACAGTAAAAAAAAAAAACCAACTAGCACTTAGCAACCAGTGTTACAACTGATCCAAAAAAGGGGATTTATGATGAAGATTCAAACTTCTGACAGTTGGGTCCTCTCCACTGTCACATAATGAACTTTGGCCCCTTGGTAATAGAACCTCATTTACAGCCATTTGCAGTATCTCATGGACATATGATCATGTTTGTGATGGTTTGGCTAAAAACTGAGACTTACTTCCACATTCAGAAAAATTGTGTCCATAGCAAAATATTGGTTCGCTTAACAATTGTGGTATTTGCTTAATGACCATGAGTTCATTTAATGACTGCCACCCCAAAGGTCATAAAATAGGGTTGGTGACATGACCGACCCACTTTATAACCATTTTGGTATATATAAGTGTTCTCTATGCATATAAATGTTCTTGGAAAAAGTATTTTTGTTCCCAGCTTGGTTGGGCCAAGCTTTTTTTTTTTTACGGGGATATACAGGATTTCGGGGGGGTGAAGGGGGAAGGTTGAAAACTACTGGTTTAGTGCCTCACACCACTTACCTCAGATTGTGCCAACTCATTGTCATGGTGGGGGAAACGAAGATCAAAACCTCCTCCGTGAATGTCCATAGAGTCTCCTAGAATGGATCCAGCCATTGCAGAACATTCAATATGCCACCCTGGACGTCCCTATTAACACAGGTTGATAACTATTTAATCATGTAGATTAATATCCTTGATGATTTAATACTAAAAGCTAACATGCACCATATTCATTAAGTGATTTAGCTCAGTCAGTGAATTCTGGAGCAGTACGGAATGACGATGGGCTCAAAACTTGTTTAAGGTGATGTCCTTCAAACAGCAGGATAGGTTTGCCTTTTGCTTAGGAATTAAAGACATTAGCAGAGAAATATTTCTAAAACCTCCAATCAGCTGCTGGCTTAGAAAAACATTAGGATGAACGGAATATATAATTGAAACCTAAAACTGTAAAAACTGAAAAAGTCTGCTAAGTCAGCTGTGAGGCCAAAGAGAACAAGATTCAAGGTTCAGGTTATAACCAGTTCAGATGGGAAGACTGTTTAAAAAAAGGAAGCAAATAAACCTCATCTATACAATTATTGGTTCACAGAGGAAAAATATTCCAAATTGCATCTTTCTAGGGCCATTATTCCACAGCAATACTAGACAATTTTAAATTGAGAACCTGATCTTAATTAGGTAAATATCACAGCTGAAAAAAACAAAAGGTTATTTAGGTGCTTTATGAGCTAGCACCGTACACAGCTATACAGGTAGTCCTTGACTTACAACAGTTCATTTAGTGACCATTGGAAATTACAACAGCACTGAAAAAAGTGACTTTTCATACTTACAACTATTTGAGCATCCCCATGGTCATGTGATCAAAATTCAGATGTTTGGCAACTGGTTCACACCTATGATGGTTGCAGTGTCCCGAGTTCATGTGAACCCCTTTTGCAACCTTCTAACAAGCAAAGTCAATAGGGAAGCCAGATTCACTTAACCGTGTTACCAATTTAACAGCTGCAATGATTCACTTAACAATTGTGGCAAAAAAATAATAAAACGGGGCAAAATTCACTTAACGAATGTCTCATTCAGCAACAGAAATTTGGGCTCAATTGTGGTTGTAAGTCAGGGACAGTATTTCCTGAATTTATAAAATTAATAATGGGTGTAGTTGCTAGGCACTATTATTTATTACAATTTAATGGTACCTCAACATTCATCATTAATTGGTTCTGAGAGGAGTGATGAATATGCAAAACAATGAGTACCAAACAAATTTTTCCCATAAGGAATAAGGTAGTGAGTCACAAGGCAGCTGATATCAACAAGGTCTAACTTGTGCATCGAGTACCAAACACTATGAGTACCAGGACAAAATTTTAGTGTCAAAATGCATTGCGTACCAAATTCAATGAGTTTCAAAGCAGTTGAGTACCAAGATACAACTGTATACAGATTAAAATGCGTATTCATAATATTTTATCTATTCCATTAAATTTAAATGCCATCCATCTCACTATTTCAAGTGACTCTGGGTGGCATAGGCAATAATAGTGCTCTAAATCCAAGGATTTTGCTATACAAGTGAAAATCATGGACAAGAAGGGGCACACCGTAAATTTTCCTGCTTTGCCTGGTTACAGAAATGGTATTGTAGAATTTTTAAAAAAAAAAACCTTTCTCCTCTCCCAAGGGAGTAGCTGTGTCTGCTGATCACACAACTGATTTGTCAACCTCAGCTATCCTTTACCTTGCCCCAGGGAGAATCCCATGAAGGCTCTCCTGGCTTGGAGGACTTCCACAAAGCAAAATCATTTGGCGATCGCTTTTCATTTAAACGATCCACTGAGATACTCAGGTCACCTAGGAGAAGCAGGAGAAGGAATGGTAAGAATCGGTAACTTTATCACTGTCTCCAAATAATCTGTGGAAACTTATGTAATGAAGTTAAATTACCTTCGCCCTCCTGTAATGCTTTTTGATCTCCTACAGCTTCAGGGACCAATTTTGCATAGGTGTGTTTCTCAGATGCATCGAATTTTAGTGTATCAAAATAAACAGATCCATTGGACACGTAACTAGAAGATAAAACTAGAGTTTCAGTAAACAGGAATGTTGATGCTGTTTAATGTAAACAACATTCTTCAACACTTTTGCATGGCTGATTTTTATATAGAATTCAAGAAAGTTAGGCTAAGCAGGGGGTGGATGTTTGGAATTGTAGCTCAGCTCATCTGGAAGTCCCAAAGGTACTTTTAAAAATGCAGCTGGACTCTCTCGGTTTTTATTTTTCCTTGAAAAACGTTTTCCTTGAAAATCAGAGTGCAAATAAATGCAGACTCAGTCTTTCAGCAGTTCCAAGCAGGTTCCATACCCATTTGCACTCCGATTCGAGTGACCCTGAGGGTACAGATAAAAGCCAGGGGTGGGTTGCTACTGGTGCTACCACCAGTTTGGTGAGTGCGCGTGCAAGTGCGCACACACCCCTTCCGTGTATGCGCACGCACGCACCTACTGTGCACACCTACCATGCATGCATATGCCAATCAGCTGAGAGGAACTCTTTGATCCTTTCAGCTGATTGTCGGAGGTTTTTTTAGCTACCAGTTTGGCTGAACTGGTAGCTCTTTTTTTGCTACCGGTTCGGCTGAACGGCAGCTTTTTTTGCCACCAGTTCGCCTGAACCGGTGCAAACTGGTAGAATACCACCTCTGGATAAAGCCTCATGTGGCTTCAACAACTCTCAGAGAGCTAAACACCGACCTTCAGAGTGCTAATTACCAGATGACGACAAAGAATATAAATCCTTCCATTCCCCACCATTCAGTCAGAACTTAAGAAGCTTCTTGGACGAGAAGCAAAATGTTTTTCAAGAAAAGAACCAAGAAAGTCCAGTTGCCTTTTGAAAAGCACTTGTGGGACAATCATATCCTGGATGATTGAGAATTGTTATTCTTTGCTATATAATGTAGTCAAAAGTTAGACTATCTGAGATAAAAAGGACATTGGAAATCTTCCTTTATAGGGAACCCAGTGAATTACTTATCAGATACTCAACCTATTACTCTCAGCACTTTAATATATTACAGAGATCAGAGGAAAAATGTCAAGTTATACTCACCCATATCCATTATCTACAATCTTCTGAACAAAGTCCACAATTTCTGGTACATATTCACTAACACGAGTTAAAACATCTGGAGGTAATACCTGGTGGGAAAAAAACCAAACGTTTTCTCTTTCACACCAAGATCTCAAAATATATTCCGCTTTACAATTAAAATTATATTAGTAACACAATAATAAAACTTGGTAGGAAAATCTTAATTAAACCCAACTTAAAAACAGATAGGAATTGATCTCTACAGACCTACTGTTCTTGGGCTATTATTCTGCTTAGTGAAATCAAGAAATATCTAACTGCCAAAAGCTAAACCCGAAAAATATCCTCAAGCTAAAATAGAAACTAACATTGCTCCAACTGTTGGTGAAACACAAATGATTCTTGATATGGATCTAATTATAATTCTGATTTTCTAGATGGGAACAAATGGAAGATAGTACTACAAACAGACTTTCTGTTGATTTTGCCTAAAGATCTCAGCTTATCATTTTAATATTTGAAATTGTTTCCTAAATTGAAGCTTTTAACTACATATATGACACATTTCCTTTCTAGTCTTGAAAAGAAGAGGAAATCTGAAACAACAAAGCATGAACAATACCATTCAGAGGTGTCTTTTTAAGTTTTGTTGAATAAGCATCTCTACTTACATTCAGAGCTGCCATATCCTTATGATATTCTTCTTCCCAAAATTTGGGAAGTTTGGAAAATATAGAGTTGTCAGTCACTTGGCTACCCAACTTAGTGTCCAGCCACTCAGAGAGTGTATCTTTTGCTTCTTCCAACAAAGTCTGAAAAATAAATGTTATTTAACTCAAGCTGTTCATCATAACACACAATTTCCACAATTCTTACAAATTTCCCCAGGGGCCCATGCTCAAATGCTCTTCAAGATTCAGGGGAAAGACACTTCAGGGGAACCTTGCTTTGGGAAATGAATGAGTGACTGAGAATGTGTGCACATGTATGATGTGTGCGTGTGTTTTGTGTGTGGTAATGTAACAGAAGGCAATGACTGAAATGACCTGTTTCAAAAAAGCGTACCAACCTCAGCATATTTCTTGATTTCTCCCTCGGAGAGCTTCTTTTGAAGGCCATTCTCTAGTGGTTCCTGAGCAGCTCTCACTGAATTTTGCATCCTTTCCAGCATCTGTTTCTTATCAGGATCAGAAGTTTCTTCCAGCATTGCTGAAAAATGCTGAATTAAGAACGTGGATGGAAAACATAAACAAAACCAGGTGAATATTTCTGTCAGAGCACAAATAATCATGAGCATGGAAAAAAGAGAGGTTTAAAAGTAGCTATGAAAAGCCTCCTTACATTCTCATTCTCACTCTCTCTCTCTCCCCCTCCCTCCCCCTGTGTGTGTGTGTGTGTGTGTGTGTGTGTGTGTGCACCTGCAAACAAGCAACATGGATGTGTAAAATGAAGAGGAGAATGTCCTGCTCCCTTTTGGTTGCGGTCTCCCCCATTGTTCTTGTACAGCATTCAACCTCTCTCTTCCAAGAGACCGTGACTATCTCCCTAACCCTATCCATTAGTTATAGGGGTAAGATGCTAAAAATAAAACTATTATGTAAGCAATCATGCTTTAAGTAAGAAAGTCATTTGAATTTTAGAAGAAAGTGGAAGCAATCGCAGCCGGGCTGGCCAATGCAGAAAAGTACGTACATACATACATACATACATACATACATACATACATACATACATACATTATTAATTGGGTCATCCCTATGAAGGACCAATTAAAATAAGTGTTTTTTTTCCAGTGAGACCAGTCTACTTTTGCTTTCACCTTTTAGCCCCAATCCAGGAATCTTCGCAGGCAGTTGCTTTCGCGACAAACTATTTTTGTGTTGAAAAATATTTATTTCATTTATTTCTTGGTCGGTAAATATAAATTCAACACATACAAAAAAGAATGCCTGTCAGTTTCTGAGTTCTCCGAAGTTCTTCATTAAGCAATTACACTACAGAAGTGGAACTTCCAAATAAAGTATGCAAATTATGAATGTTTGCACATTTCCATTTCATCATGTACTGAATTTCCAAACCCCTTTCGAAAATGGTTTTGCAACGTTTATGGCAATTATTAAGGGAGGAGCTGAAGGCCAACAAATGCAGAGATTTACATTTGATTGGCAGCAGAGGAGAGGGTGGCAGCCCAAATCAACCTCAAGGTAAGTGAAAGGAAAGGGGAGCTGAATCAAACGTTGGACAAAAAGAGGTGTTTTCAGATGGGCTCGGGAGCACCGAGAGGTAAGAACATATTAGGATCTGGCTATAAGGAACAGGGCTATGCAGTGATTTGTATTCCAAGTGGAAATGATGCTTTGGAGCCTGTGAGTATGCTCTGTAGCTTATGTCAGTAGCTACTTAAAACAGGCATATCTTTTTGCAGGATGATCGGTTGCCGTTACGTGATCATGGGGGGAAACACATGATCAAAGGACTTAGGCGCTACCTATGCAACTGTCTAGGGTAGGGGTGTCAAACTTTTCACCGAGGGCCACATGTAACTATAAGACAGTATAAATGTAACCAAATTCCTAAATGTTTTGCTTTATTTATTTAAAGACAATCGGAACTTTGCAACTCTCGCAGGCCACATAAAATGACGTGGCAGGCCACAATTAGTCCCCGGGCCTTGAGTTGACACCTGTGCTATAGGGGGAGAAAAACTATTCTCCCATCCTGGCAGGGTGATAAAAACTCACGTGAATGCTTAGGCTAAGAATGTAAGCACGGAAGCTTATCCTGAGAAAATTGCTATGAATATTATTCCTTGCAATCCTCAGAGGTTCCCACCAAATTTAGAGCCTATCAAATTGGCCTTTTTCATAACATTTCAAATTGAAGTTGCAACTGGTCCTTGGACAGATGAATAAATCTTAAGGTGTCTTGTTTTGTTTTTTGCTTCAGTGCTCAGGCTGTTTCTGTGACTGACACACCAAGTAGTAGCCACCCATCATTGAAAGCAACACTGCTGTCATACATTCAATCTGCATGCTGTAATTAATTATGTATTTCCTTTCCCTGGGATTTAAATGGGCTGCTCAGATTGCTGAAATGAATTTTTTCTAAATGTACGGCCACACCTGCCTTGAGAGGGAGAAATTATTTTGAAGCTGCTCAAAGGTAGCCTGGCCTTATATTTCAAGGCTGGGGAGGCAGCAGAGCCACCTCAATCCAAATAGCTTACAATCGAATTAATTTGGGGAGAAGATGTGAGTGAGATCATATGTCAAGGGGATGATGATGAAGTGAGAGCAGTCTAATAAAATAATTTGAGGTCTTTGGCAGGGGGTGTGAAAAGCCATGGTGAAAGTACATTGAGAAAGAAACATCAAAATAGTTCAAGCAATGTAGGATCCACTGTTCACATGAGATATGGAAGATTTGGAAGAAAAAGCTGCTGGAGCTAAAATGAAACAAAATATGGAACGGCTGACCAGAAATTCTCATCACTATCCTCTTGAGCACAATGTAAATTAAAAGAGACTTATTGATCAGCTTAGGTTAGCAAAGTGGACAATTACTATTGACTTTGCCATCCTTGATTATTTATTTATGAAACGTATATGCTACCCATCTCACTCTGACTCTGGGTGGCTTATAATTGAAAAGATTATGAGCAAAGGCACTGTTTGGAGAATGCTGCTAATGCAAAAACAGCAAAGAGCTGGTTTAAATTGGTTTAAAGCTATACCATCGCTATCTACATCAGGGCTGTCAAACATGTAGCCCATGGGGCAGATGTGTCATGCACTGGCCCTGCCCTGCCCAGTTTAGCAAAGTGAAAAAAGTCCTGATACGTCATATAATGCCACCGTGATGACGTAAGTTTGATAGCCCTGATTTACATACAGATAGTCCTCATCTACAGCCATTCGTTTAATGACTGATCAAAATTACAATGGCACCCTTTTTCACACTTACAACCGTTGCAGCATACCCATGGTCACACGATCCAAATTCAGACATTTGGCAATTGGCATATATTTATGAATGAGGTTTTCTGGTCACCTTGTGACATCTTTTGACAAGCAAAGTCAATGGGGAAGCCAGATTCACTTTACAATGGTGCTACTAAATTAACAACTTAAGTTAAGCCAGATTCCCTTAATAACTGTGGCAAGAAAGGTTGTAAAATGGAGGCAAAACTCACTTAACAATTGTCTTGTTTAGAGACAGAAAGGTTGGGCTTTGTTGTCATAAATCAGGCCCACAGCCCGGATACATCACGTACACCCACCCCGGCTCTGCAAAGGCAAAAAACATTGCAATACATCACAATCTGGTCTTGTGATGCAATCGAGATTTACAACCGTGTCATAAATCAAGGACTTACCTATACTTGCAGAATCAGAGTTGCTTTCAAGCTATTCTTTGAAGGTAGAAGAAAAAACAGAACCTTAGACAGGTGGGTAATGTCCTTAGGTAGATTAGCATTTTCTAAAGCACTGACTCCTAGATGACTTTGTATGTGTATTGTCAGAAATCCCAGCTTATTTGCCAGCTATGAATATTAAAATACAACACGCCCACAGTATGTGTATACGTGCATGTGTATGCCTACACACACAAGCACAGACACAGAATACATGATTATTTATTTACTTACAGCAACATTGCTTGTGTTATGACCATTTACCCTGCAATTAAAACAATCATTGCATTGGATATACAGCACTAATTGCACAAATCAACATCACATTTTCTTTTCTGAAAAGGACCCATAGATGTCAAGAATCCAACCACATTCTGCCTGAGAGTACAATATTGTTAAATACTGAATATAGTGTGGTCTTGATCGGGGCAGATAATGGAATCTCAGTAATATTTTGGCCACCATCTTTGCTATAATTCAAGGGTTCCTGTGGATCACTGTTCATCTCAAGCTACAGCTAGCATAATTACCACTTCAGATACTCTTCTAAAACCCCAGAGTCTGGAGACCTTTGCATCAGGAGGAAGTAAAGCTATGGACCCTTATTGTGGGATTTTGAGCAGGTAGCAAACATGTTAAGAGCAAGTAGGTCAACGTGCAAGATTTAAGACACCCATTTCACCCTTTAGAAAACTCCAATCACTCAAAACTCCAGGAGATTTTTTTTTCATTCAGGAGGGCAAAGGGGGTGATTTACACTCTTCATAGGCAGAATGTTTCTCCTGCCCACTCCATGGATATCATGGACATCTATAGTCATGGTCCCTGAGGCCCCTTGGCAATAAGATGCACCTGGATCTTCTCACAGAATGCAGTTATTTGAGATAGCAAAAATGTTGGGTCCCTCACTCAGCACATTCTTTTGAAAATGAATAAAATATGGATCGGAGAGAAAATAATACTGATTGTCATATCCCCGTCGCAGTCTGAATCCGAGGGGGAAGTCGAACAGCTGACAGAGAGGGGGAGAGCGGCTCTATTGGCTGTGGAGGAAACTGGGGAAGGGCAAAGTCAGGCTGGGTAGAGCAGGGGAGAGATAGAACAAGGGAGAGGGGGTTCAGTTGAAGACCAAGGCCCACCCCTCCTCATCCTAGGGCACACAAGGAAGAATGGGGAAGAGAACAACCTGGGTTGCATGGTTTATGAGGGAGGAGAGGGCCCTGATTCCCTTCACAAGGCACACCTGGGGAGGGAGTGTAAAGGAGAGACAAATGGGTGGGGTGGTTGCCAGGAACAAACATTGAATGCATCTAGTGTTGAACTCCTGTTATCTGAGTTCCTGGCATCCTCTCAATTGGTTTGATTTATTGCCAGGCTACTTCACTCCTGAAACTCCTTATCTTGCCCTGCCACATTAATTACCTTATCTTGCCTTGTTGGATTTATAGCTGGAAGTTTTCTGCTTATGCTTGGACTGGAGTATTTTCAGCCAAAGCTGTTTCAGGTTCGTGAGGAGAGGTTTTCTCCAGACTGGAGAGTAACGAGGATGTTGGGGGCAAAGTTGGTGCTAATAAAGGGATTCATACTTATTCTCCGGCTGTATTGCCTTTGTGCCACACCCCAGGTCATCACACTGATGTGGGTTGGGACTAAGAAGAAATGAAACAGAAAATGACTTCCAAGAAATGTCTATGGAGGTAAATTGGTAGAAATTTCCTCCTTCCAGGTTCACTGTAGAAATGAGATGGTATGCAATAAGCATACTTACACACAGAGACATGCCTCAAATAAATCACTAGCGAATTAAAAATTAAGTTGGGAAAATTTTAAGATCATAATATTTTACAACACCAAACTGTTTTTTTTAACCATAATTTCCTCACTTTCACTTTTCTCTTCAGCTATAGCTGAGAAACAAGCTCAATTAAGGAAAAAAATAGTTCCTTTTTGAACGTCCAGTATTATTTATTTTTATAAAAATATAAAAATGAGAAAGATGATGATTGTCATTTTATGGCTGTATATGGAGATGCTGAATATTCTAGGTACAAAATGATGTTGTGGTACAAGCATTTCCTCCCCCCCTCCACCAGAGCTTAGCAAGGACCAATATCCTGAAATGTAATGAAGAAAATTGAAATCTTAATTAGGACATCCAATGAAGAATATTGAAATGTGAAGTACAACTGTAATTAAAAGATTTTGTGGAACTTCAGGATTGGTTTTATTTAAAATTTAGATGAAATGGAAAACACTTCAATACTATTCAGCTGACTGGGTTTCTAACTGTCAGTGATCTGATGACAGGCTAGAGTTCTGCATGTAAATGAATAGAATAGAATAGAATAGAATAGAATAGAATAGAATAGAATAGAATAGAATAGAATAGGCCTTGGTCTTCTAGTCCAACCCCCTGCTTAGGCAGCAGCTGTTTTAAATTGTTGATGTTGTTTGTTGTGAACCGCCCTGAGTCTTCAGAGATGGGGTGGTATAGAAATTTTAATAATAAATAAATAAACCCTAGTTATATCCTATGTTATCTATTTAAATACTGAAATTCTGAAACTCTTCTGGAAACCAATTCATCAAAACAAAGACATATGAACTCTTAATAGGGATTGTACTAATGTTTGTATTAGCTAGTTCCAAGGACTGGGATGAAGGATAGGGCTGCTACGGTAGCATTATGGTCTTTTTCAAAAGTTTATGAAACTTTTTTTTATACTCTAAAATTTTAGACTTTATTATTTTTAATATGTTAGTAGCTTTTCTTGTTTTCTTGTTCTTGGCCATTGATTTTATTTAGTGGCTTGGTTCTGTTTTTAATTTTAAAAAATAGTATTTATTTATTTTATGTTATGTGTTGCTTGGTTTTTGTTCTTTGTTTTTTGAACAGAACCTTTTGCTTATTGGCTTAGTATAGAAAGACAGCAAGTTAAATAAATCAGCAAATGCACTCAAGAAAAAGACCAAGCAAACAATCCTCAAGAAGCCATAAGACATGTTAAAATCAGAGAACATGTGTATCTTCAAAATGTCTGATGTTTGTATGAGTCAAAAAACAAGATTGGTTTAGAGTCCTGCAAACCAGAAAATGGTCCTTATCCCTCCATAGTATACGGTACTATACTTAATATAGAAAACTAAAAAAAAAAGGATAAATCATGAAAGCTGCAGTAGTTAAAACATATATGAGCAGCCTCAGTAATTCTGGGAGTTGAAGTCCACAAGTCGTAAAGAGGCCATAGTTGCCCATCTCTGCACAAGAGGATTTTTTTTTTCAGTATTCCCTCATCTGGGATACTAATGAATAATCTTCTGATCTCAATTCTTTAATTCCAGGCCTCTTTCCTCAAGATATCACAAAGTTTCCAGTTTTTAAATGTCACAGTATCTCAGAAAAGTATGCAAGACAAGCAGCAAGTCAATAAATGTTTATATTCTGGGCTTGATGTTCTTTTTTATTTCATTTTACAGGAGAAGGGGGGAGAATTAACCTGGTACTTCATCTTCATTTTAAAATAAAAGGGAAGGTAGGATGGAGAGAGACAGAAATAAGCCTCAGGGAACACATTTATTCGAAGTATTGATTACCATAAAGTGCAATTTTTCCCAAAAAATAAAAATAAAGTATACAAATACAATAAAAATGATTTGAAATTCTTTGGGAGAGACATCACTTTTTCTTTAAATGATGGACAGTGTTATAATTAAAAAGCTATCAACAATCTGGGGTTTTCAAAAGTACTTTGTCACCTGAAGCACATTCCTTGTAATTATCTTTTAGGCTTTAAGCTAGATCACCATTAACCTATGAAGAGGAAGGGTTACTATGCTTTCTGGTGTGAGAAATTGTATCATCATGTAAATTAAACCCCGTTAGGCAGTCAAATTGGATTTGGGAAAATGATTGGGTATTAAATCTAGTCATGGATGCTCTCAAAGAGCAGAAAAATATGAGCCACTGAAAGGAAAGAAAAGCCTTGGAAAGCGTTAATTTTTCTCCTCCAAGCATTCTTTCCCTTTGAGTTTTTTCCTATTAAATTTTTACGACTACTATATAAGGACATCTTTGAAATGGTGGTCTCCATAAGATACCCTCCTCTTCTCCCAGATAATGCAAAATGAGCTGACCCCAAGCCAGATTGCTATAATACCATTACAATTACTCTCCACTACGTATCTTCCAGCAAGCAATTGTCTTGGTGAGTACACAAATATTCCCACAAGCAACAAAAAGAAAAATACAAGTATCAGAATATTTTACTGATTAAGAAACAAAACTTTAGTGTTATTCAACAAAACCATGCAATTCTAGCCTAGCACTTTAACCACTATTCTGCTCAGGCTCTCCTTATTCCAATAATATCTAACTGCATTTTTTAATGGATTTATATGTTAGGAATTGTAATGAGGTCTTAAGGCTATTGTTACGCACTCAAATTTGAAAAAGAAATACATATCGCCTGTAGAAATATTTGTAGACTGTTTCTATATATTTATCAGAGTAGCTTGTTAGTCTGTTGAAGCAGTAGTAATTTACATCCTAAACTTCCCTGGATTACTGCTCATTCCATAAGGCGTCGAGAGTACAATGCTGTCGTAGGATGTGTACATACATCCTTTGGTCTCAATGTAACAATACCACACACCAAAAATAGAGTGTGGATCATCAAAGCTTTTGCTGTAATGAATTCATCTAAAAGCCAGTGTACTCCCCCCCACATTTCTGGCCACTGCGTGTGTAAGTGATGCTGACTGTGATGGGGATGCACAGATCTCAGTTATTAGGCAGGAAGCTCCACAACAAGAAGCTGTCAATCATATTTTCTCTCCACTGAAAAAAAGGAACATATTTGTGGCAGTCCTCCATTTCCACTGTGGGGTCTGTTTCATCTGTTTCATATCGTATCATCTTGGGTCAAGATGATGGTTGGAAAGTATGGAAGCCCATAGTGTCTCCTAGCAAAGGTCAGATTTTCCAAAGAGATGTTCTCAGATACAAATAGTGTTCTTGGCTCTACTCCACATCACTGCAAAACATTTGATAAGTAAATAAGCTTTTACTTCTAAATGCATTGTAATTGTATACACCTGTGAAAAGACAATGCTATTTTTTTTAAAGTTCTCATTGCATTCTTAACCAACAATGAGAAAACAATTTTGTGGATTTACCAGGTAAAACAAGGGTTCCTTGTGGTTTGACTGGGAACATCTCAGTGTTATACCACTTCTTCTGACTGGTTTAACTGGACATATATTGTATTCAGCTAAGCCATATCAAGAACATTGTTTTTTTTTCATCTATATGCCAGAAATGATACAGAAATGGGTTTCATTCAAAAAGCATTGTATTCAATGCTTGCTAAATCTTATTTTCTTGGGAAGTGAGAAGTCAAGGACATGTTGGATAACTTCATTCCATCTCAATGGATCTTAGATTAAGTATATTTTTTGCGTATTTTTTGTTGTTGTTGTATGCCTCTGAGATAATGCAAATAAGGACCCTCAGTTTAAAATGCTGCTTCCTTTTGTTTGATTCTTATGAGTCGGTATAGATAGAGAGTGATAAACACCATAAACAGAATTGGCTTCTCAGCATTCAAAACTATACGTGATGTTTAATTGCTTCCCTGACACATATACACACTCTCCATACTTGTAAGTGCTGAGGACTATGAAGGTGCCATTATATCCCTCTTAGAAACCTGCCAAAAAAATGATGTACTAAAAAAAAGATCTGTTGTAGACATGCTGTACTTGTGTTGAACAACACGCTTGCCTAAGATGACACTGCCATACTTAGCAGGAAACATCTTGTCTCTTGCTAATACAATGTCTATCGTAGAAAGTTGTGTCACTTTGCCACAGGATGTGCAATGGGTACTTTATGTCTCAACAATTAGTAGGATGAGATCAGGTTGCTTGTAAGTTTAAAGCTGCAACAGGCAGCTCATATTTAAGATGTAGCCTTCTCTTTGGAGGTGCTAGCTGAAACAGACATAATCTGCCAGCATTTTAGTGGCCTATAGCCAGCAGTGAGTCTTTGCTTTCAATTTGTAGGAAAAGGATAATTGAGATTGTGTGCACAACAAATCAGAGGATGCCTCAATACCATATAAACCTTTAATAAGCCTTAAAATTCAAAGCCAAGGCACACTGAATGAAGCAAATTGCAAAAGGGTACAATTAATTTGTACATGAAGGGGGGGAAAAACCCCACTAATATGCTATTAACTTGATTCTCCCACTACCTCACAAAGCCATTATTTATGAACTTGGCCGAAAAATGACAACAGTATTTGTAGGAGAAAAAAAAAGGGTATAAACATTCTCTAAAACGATTTAGTTAACTCTTGGTTGTTGCCTCGGCAATAGAATATTGAACTGACAATATCAGGAGGAAACAAAAACTTGTTAAAATGAGAGTAAAAGGCATCAGTGCTAAAGACATTGTGATCTTTAATGTTATCTGAATATACTTATTTTTAAAACATGGCTCTTTATGGGAACAGAGAAAGGGTAAGTAACTAAATGTTGTCATTGTTTCTGGCACAAGGAAAAGTGAGAGGCAGTGTGGGGCAATGCTTAAGGGACCCGACTAAGAGTAGAGAGACTTGGGTTCTAGTGACTGGGTGATTTGGGGCAGCCTCACAACAAGCTGACTGATAAAGAATACCATGTGTTTAATCAATGATAAGCTTTGCTGTACAATGCATGCAGTCCCCCAAATAAGTGGAACAGATTTTAAGAACAAGAATCTAAAAAAAAAGTGGGGAGGGGGAGGTTTTACCTAATATCTCCTGAAGCTATGAATAGGGAAGTTTTGGAAAATTAGGATTAGGTAAACCATCGAAAGAACATGTGAGAAGGAGGAGGAGGAGGAGGAGGAGGAGGAGGAGGAGGAGGAGGAGGAGGAGGAGGAGGAGGAGGAGGAGCAGAAGGAGAAGGAGAAGTAGAAGAAGAAGAAGAAGAAGAAGAAGAAGAAGAAGAAGAAGAAGAAGAAGAAGAAGAAGAAGAAGAAGAAG
>JAOYMU010000001.1:37658079-37672267 GCA_025802295.1 Psammodynastes pulverulentus
GTGGACTTCAATTCCCATAGCTGGCTGGGGAATTCTGGGAGTTGAAGTCCACAAGTCTTAAAGTTGACAAGTTTGGACATCCCTGTAATATGTGGACAAAGAGCCAAGCGTCCAACCACTAGGACTGCCAACTTGCCATGGCCAACTCATTGCAGGACAACTAACCGCGGGACAAGATTTACACTAATATTGAAGAAATAATCCAATAGAATCATTAAAGGATGCAAAAGGAGGAACAAAGAGAAATGTGAATGACAAAAATTAAAATAAATATTAAATTTTATTTTAAATAATTAAATTGAATTGTTGAATTGTCCTGTGGTGAGCTGGCTGCAGCAAATTGGCCATAGCAAGTTGGCCATGGTTAGCTGGCCAGGGCAAGTTGGCAGCATCCAGTTGTCCCATTTCAACACCAGAAGGATGGGGCCTCCCAGATCTCATTCTAGAAGAGCAGATGCTGCAACAGAGAATAAACCAAGAGCCCTCCAATCCTGCAGGTATGCCCATAACTGTCCATATCATTGTATTCTTGGACCACTTGAAGCTTCTGGAAGGTCTTCAAAAACATGAAGGGTATAATGCAGGGTGTGTTACATTGATCAAGCAAAATGTTTTCTCTGCATTCTTTCATCATGGTCAGACAGAAATCAGTGGATCTGAAGCACATAACCAAAAAGACATGCTAGCATATTTGCTTATTTTTATAGTCCAGGATGCTTTATCTGTGTGATTTAGAATGTTGGCTTTGGACCAAGGAACCTGTATTCACATCTAAAAAGGTCTCATCCGTCAAAGAAAATATGTGCTATTATTGATGATAATGATGATGATTAGCAGTGGAGCAGCAGTGATTTTTACATGTTCATATTATTGCCTTTTTCACACTGATTGACTTTCACAATTGTTTTATTATTGTTACCAGAGAAAAGATAGAAGAGTCAAAAAAAGGTTAATTTGACCCTTCATATAAAAACCATGATTTGTTTGGACTTATTATGTCGTGTGAACCCCACCAACAGCAGATTATGCATCAAACCATGTTTAAGTAACTTAGTATGATGCACTAAATTCTAAATTGCCAAAGTACCTCCTACATAACTGTACTACAATCCTTCCACTAGCTTTTCTATGCAAGGATATTGAATGAGCTTTTGAGCAAATATGAACAATGCTTGACATGAAATGTGACTACCCTGCCGTATGTGGTTGACCCCAACATACAGGGAAGAGTTGGACCTGATTTGTTCTGGTATAAATAATCCCAAAATTACAAATTATGCTGGAAAATTGGGGGAAATTATTGCAAACAAATCTGTAAGACTCAAGTTTAAGTCAGAGGACACCTTATAAATTTGCATCTATCTGTCTGTCTGTCTGTCTGTCTGTCTGTCTGTCTGTTTGCCTGCCTGCCTGCCTGCCTGTCTGTCTATCCATCTATCTTCTATTTATACACACACAAACAAAATAAAGTATAAACTAAATCCATCTGGTCATCTAGTAGGTCATCTAGTATAAACACTTGCAAAAATAGAAAAGACTTCCTAGGGTTTGCAAAGCTTTTCAATCACCAAGTAAGCTTTCTACATAGAATATTCTAAAACCAGAAAGCAATTTCAAAAGAACCTTTTCCATTCCTTCTCCCAGTGTACTATGATAGCTGTTACAATTCTCATCACTTCCAGCTAACATCTGACATGTGGCTGGGTTGCAATCCAATGCATCAAGAATGAGCCCAAATTGAGAAAGTTGGTAGTCAACCATAGCGACATTCATCTCGTCTCCTATCTGATTTCAACCTCTCTGATTTATTTCCACCTTTTCCAAGATCCACCTAATGAACTTTCAAATGAACTGAACCAGTAAAATTATCATTTCTTCAATTTCCTAAACCCATAGGTATTGGTAATTATTCCTCAGATGGTCTCAAAGCGAGTCTTGCAGGTAACATTTCAACATTTGCATAATATTTAACAGAATTAAACAACTATTCATTATTTCTTTGGAGGGTGAGAAGGGCTGTCTTATCCTGAGATGTGTAGAGATGGGGGCCAGACATACCTGTGTCTATGTGATGATTTGATCGGAAATCTTCTACTAAACAGGGGATTGGATTCAATGGCCTTTTCCAATGCTGTTATTCTGAGTATCTATTCTTATAATCTTAAACTTCATCTTAATCTGCTGCCTCCTCATACCAGCACTCCAAAACTGTGCCAGGTTATATTAATATATTCTGGCAAGCTCAACTTGTATAAATCAGAGGAGGTGAGTAACAAAATGACTCACATTAAGAAGTTAAAATACAAAGTTAGACTATTAGTGAGATAGAAAACATGTCTCCTGCAGCCATCTCTGAATATTCTACATTCTTGTCATGCTTTCTAATATAATTATTTCTTGATCTCTAGGGAAGACTATTGTGTGCGAGATGTTGTGATTAAATGAAGATAAATTGGAAGCTACGATGTTTATTCTGGTTTTATTGAAAGTCCATAGAATTCAAAAGTGTGTACCAGCAAATCTTAAATCCATATGTGAACTTCCAAATTGCCATCAAATTTAGTTTTTTACGTGATTTGGAGGGAAGAAATAATAACTATATGAGGGACTATTATATTAATTTATTTGATCAATTTAATACATTTAAGATGCTGTACTTCCTAATAATGATCAGGAAGATAAATCTATCTCAGCATCTACTTCTGTCCTACTATCGCAGTACCATTGAGAGTGTCCTGACATTTGGCATACTTGTATGGTATGGGAGCAGCTCTGCAGCAGACAGAGAATTATTAAAATTGCCCAGAATATCATAAGGCTCCAGCTACTAGCCCTGGATGATGTCTTCACATCTCGCTGCTCGAGGAACATGTATAACATTCTCAGAGACTCTTCCCACCCTGCTTACAATTTTCTTGAACTGTTGCCTTCTGGCAGAAGATATCCAACAATTGAAACTAGGACCACACGTTTTCTGAACAGTTTTTATCCCACAGATATAATGGCACTTAACAATTATCTTAAGGACCACCATTAGTGAGCTGCTGGTAATATTACTTGGTCTGTTGTGTATATGCTTGTATGTTTTTACGGGGCGGGGAATTTTGGTGGTTGGGGGTGTGGATGTGGATGTTATGTGGGTGGGTGTGTTGGGTCTGGTCTCTGGGTGTCATGTGAATTTTGTTGTATGTATATATTGTATATATACATACATACAATCACAATAAAGTATTTATTATTTAAATATTAGTTTTTGAATTGATGTCATGTTTCCTGAGTAGTTCTACCAACTTTGTAAACTACTTCTTAAGCACAATCAGAGGCTCTTAGCTTAAAAAAAGTTGTATATCCTTTCATGAAATTTCTCTAAATCCTAAAATCTTTTTAAAATCTTCATATTTTTTGAAGAATTGTTTTTCTGGGTCACTTAGTTTAAAAATTATTCAAGCTAGAAATCCCATTTAAAATAGTCCCAAACAGAACTGGTAAGAGGTTAAATCTAAGTGTACTGTTCCAGTAGAAAACCCGTGTTCACCAAAAATAAGACCCTGTCTTGTATTTTTTGCCACCAAAAAGGCACCAGATCTTATTTTCAGGGGAGATGTCGTCCATTGACTCACCTCATTTGAACACATCACCCCCAGCTTCCTTTTCGCTGTCAGAGGCCTTCAGGAACTTCTTCTCCTGCGGCCAGCAAGGCTTTCCTGAATGCCTCTGCAGCCGATAACAGAGCTCTAGATCAATCCAGAGCTTTGTTATCAGCTACAGAGGCCTTCAGGAAAGCCTTGCCAGCCTTGCCAGCTGCAGAAGAAATAGGCTGGCAAGGCATGTGTCGGGTGTGCGAGGCCTGGCTACAACTGTCCAAAGGTTAGTAGTAGGGCAACTCCACCCCCCTCATCTCCACCCTAGCTTAATTTTTACCTGTCCACTCTGGAGTGGGAGGGATCTTAATTAGGGCTTGTTTGGGGGGGTTAGGGCTTATATTGGGCACACATGTAAAAATCAAGCTAGGACTTACTTTCAGGGTAGGTCATATTTTCGGGGAAACAGCATATAGGAATGAAGGACAGCTTGATTTTGTTCTATCGCTTGTGTCTGCATTATACTGAATTCCAATGTAATAATGATCACTCTCCCCCAAACTTCCTGCAATTTCAATCCCCTTTATCATTTCATCTCTGTTAGCTGCAGTCTTATTTGTGATCCTAATATCTGAGTCTCTGTGAAACATCTGGGCCACTCGCCTCTAATATGAATATGAAAATATGTGACTACAGACTGCTGTCTTTCCATGACCAGGAATTTATTTTATATATTGATATATTGTATTTAAAAAACTACTCATCTTTCTCATGGAGCAACTCTGGGCAGTGTGCAAATAGACATGTAAACATGAAAACTACATAGAAATATAATAAAGGCAATTAAAAACAGGAATAAAATCGTTGAAATTCCAGATTAAAATCTGAACAGAGTGCAGCAAAAATGCACATAAAATGCATTTCTAAGTGTAGAACTCAATGAAGTAGCAACTCTTCACATAGAATGTTACTATTGCAACATGGGATAAAATGAGATCAGGGTTTTTCAATCTTGATAACTTTTAAGATGTGCCAATATTAAACACCAGAATTCCCCAGCTACCCATTCTTGAAACACTGTTATTTGAAATCATAGTTTAAACCCTTGGTATGGAATAGGCAGAGCCATTCTTAATATAGATTATCTGGAGCTAAAATACATTTCCCCCTTAATGTCTCTGTTAGCTTTGCAATATTATATAGCTGAAAAATCAAATTACTGAAGTACTACGAGAGGCTGATCCAGGCTTTCAGTAATACTATCTTTTATTAACAATGTGAGTCTGATTTTTGACATTGCTACTCATAAAAAGGATGTCTGCAGAATTTTAAACAAAAGTTTGGCAGAATCTCGAAGCAGGGGGCATTGGGGAAGAATTAAGAATTTTAACTTGAGAAGTATTATTCATTTCTAACAATGGATTAGCATCAGGAATTGAGCCTGCAAATAAAGATGGGTAAACTATGGAAAGGGGCAGTATATTATCCAAAAAGGAAGTTTTCCTTTGCTTACCAGTATGTTTCTTTTAATGTGGTAAGAATGTTTAAATGCTCTGTTAAAGAATCACCTTGCCATGGTTTTCTACTAGTCTCAGTGCTGGTTTTCACCTGACATAAACTTCTCACAATGCCAGAGGGCAGGACAAGAAGTAATGGATAGAAGCTTGTTAAGGAGAGATCCAACTTAGAAATAAGAAGAAATTTTCTGAGAGCAATTAATCAGCAGAATAGCTTGATGCATGGCATTGTGGATGCTCCATGACTGGAGATTTTCAAGAATAAACTGGACAAACATTTGATTGAGATGGTATAAGGTTCCTGCCTTGAGCAGGAGACCTCTGAGGTTCTTGAAGCCCTACAATTCTCTGATTCTATTGAGCAGTACAATGTTACGATGAAAATGCTACCTATATTTTATTGGGGGTGGAAATACAGATGGGCAGGATGACAGAACATGGTAAGTGCACTGGGAATTTGGGTATTGATTTATCATCACCATCTAGAAAGAATCATCTGGCCACAATATAAAGTTGCAGATGTACTTCTCTGCATCAAAACCCCGACACAATTTGACAGGCACAATATGCTTTGTCTATCTGTCTGTCGGTCTGTTTCTGTCTCTCACACACAGACCCAAAATAGTGCTTCTGTTTACTCTAAAATACAAGCTGCTTTCTGTTGTGTTCTCACCCAGAGAGATGTATGCAGAAACACAGGCACCTGCTACGTGTAATAAATTACTTCTTCAAACTATGTTGGCTTTATGTTTCCAAAGCAATGGGAATTTCCACTTTTTTTTCCTTTTTTTTCCACTTTTTTGACACTTGCAACCTTCCAACCAGCTTCAGATAACAATGCCTTTCCCATCCAGCTTGCTGAACTCCAAACCCCAAACAGAAGAAATAATAGCTATTGGAGACACTTTATCAGTCACTTGGTCCATGCTTGAACAGCCAATCTACATCTCCTTATTTGTGTGGCAAATCTTGCTGTGTGCCTTTGACATGATTTTCACTGAGCTTTTTAAGACAACTCCCAAGTTTTCTGTTAAATAAAGATGAGAAATTTTATCTGTGAGGTTTCATATGTATGATATATTATGAAAAATTGGACCATTCCCAGGTGATTGTCTTAGATCTAAGATGGATAAATGGATGGATGGATGATGGTATGGATGGATGGATGATTGGATGGATGCATGGTTACAGTCTAGTTCCCTATTCTTAAGCTCTCAGGCCAGAAAGATACAGATGTTAATTATGTCATGCCTCATATATGAAGTATTATGTGGCTATGTTTTACATTACAAAGAAACAAAAGAGAGTCTGCACTGTTTACTAATACTTTCTTAAATATATATATCGTTACATTTTTATAGAGAAACTGCTTTGTATTCAAAAATAAAAAACCCCAAGGAATTTTAAAATGACTGAAGTAATAAAGAATATAGTAATAAGTAATAATGATAATGATAATAACTCAGTGGAATGGCTTACCTTCATCACTGGAAGGTTTTAAGAAGAGACTGGACAGCTATTTGTCTGAAGTGATATATATTAGGGTCACCTGTATGAGCAGGGGGTTGACTAGAAGACCTCCAAAGTCCCTTCCAACTCTGTTAGTCTTTTATACTGTAATAAATAATATTCTGTGCTAGTGTAGTGTGATATTATTATTATTATTATTATTATTATTATTATTATTATTATTATTATTATTAGGCTCACATATTGTGGGAGTACTGTTTTTACTTTGGAATTACTTATATCAGGAGTTTATAAAAATAAGTCAAAAGATTAATCAGAATCCAAGAATGAATTAATTTATTTAAGCTGAGTGTGAAAGACTGTATGGGTACAGATAAACTTTACAGTACCAAATAGCAGGTTGGATCTTAATAAGCCATTTGAGAGTGCAAACTGTAAATATCACTTAACAAACCAGTGTTCAGACCAATAGAGAAGCACGAGGGCATATATTAGAACATCTTTAGCAGAATACTGAATCCTTTTTGTATTAATACAAACAGGATGGTCAGCAATCCAGAAAACCACTGCCTTTTGTATAATGCATTCAAATGGAAGCTAACCAACCAACTGCCTGAGATATTTTAATTTTGATACCACAAGGAATTGAACTTGATTGACTTAGTAGCCACCTACTAGCCAATTATTTTTTTGATTCTAGGAATCCGGAAGACTGCAGTTAATCATTTCAACAATGTCTGTCTGTCTGTCTGTCTGTCCATCCGTCCGTCCGTCCATCCGTCTGTCCGTCCATTCATCCATCTATCCATCTCCTGGTGAAGAAAGAAAATCTAAAAGCAAAATAATTGGGTTTTCAGTATTGAGCTATGAAATTGAAGACAGCATTTTATGCGATCTTTCTATTATATGTTTCAGATTGAACATTCCCAAGGGTGGCATTTATTGTCAATGTTTATAATTTACACTACCAAGTGTGATCCATGAACTCAAGGGCCACGGGCCCTGTGAAGGAGTGCAAAATGTTGGGGACTCTCATCTCTTGAGATGTGTTGGTTATGCGAAGAGATAAAAACAATTTGACTTGACATCTCCTGCACCCTCCTCCTGTAGCACCAGGCTGAGTTTCTTGTAATTATTGCAGTGTTAAGAACAAGCAGAGTTAGTCTTGTGTTTTAAAGAATATGTACTTTTGCCCTCAGAATTTCAGCTGAGGAGAAGGGTTGAGTCATCTGGGGCTCCAAGTACTTTTGAGAGCTTGGATTTCACTGAACTGAAGGAGGCTGCTTGCAAACTACAGGGAAATGGGAGTGTAATGGCAAAGTAATGGGAATAATACCATCCTAAATTTCATAGTTACCAGTGAAATTAGGTGCCTTTTTTTTCTTAGAGGTCAAACCACTTTATTCTGCCCAGATAATTCATCGTTTTATGTTAAGCTGTTAAGTGGATTGTTTAAAATTTATTTTTTAAATCAAACTGCCGGTACAATTTATAGCTGTTCTGGAAACTGGCTGAAGGAAATGTAATGAAGGAAGGAAGGAAGGAATCAGGAATGTTTATATTCCTTAAAATTCTAACAGCTTGTGAAAATGATCAGGAAGCTGACAATAATCAAAACAAATGGAAACAGTTTTAGTATAAATTCCCCTTTCACACCCATCTTACTTGTACCGTAGTATTAAATTATTCTTCAGATTACTTGAAACGCCTTCACGCTAGCAAGGTTAATGCAGTCCCATTGCTATGATGACAGAAGGGTTGCTGGATTTTCATGCTATTCTCCATATTTTCAGCCTGGGATATTATGATTATTTTACAGTTAGAATATTTGAGGCACTTGGGCTCAGCCTGCATTTGAAACATTTATAGAAACAGATAATTTATCCAACAGCATTTATTAAAATTTAGCGATCATAAAAGTAGAGCAGCTGTGCATGTAGATATGGGCTGATTTATTTATTTTTGTGCTTTTAAGTTAGTGATTAAGCTAGTGACTCCTAGCAATTGCCTGGAAATCTCCTCAGCTTTTTATTCCTAATGACTTCCTGGACAAGTCCCTGCATTTTCCTTGGCAAGGTTTTCCAACAATGCTTTGCCCTTGCCTGCTTTTGAGGGTTGAGAGAGAGTGGCTGGCCCCAAATCACCCACTTAGATTTGTACCTAAGGCAGGACTGGAATTCACCCTCCCCTAATTTCTAGCCCAGTGTCTTAAGTACTATATGTAACTGGTTCTCATGGCAAGTAAAACATAAAAAGGCTTCCGAATAAGAGAGAAATTTAACAAATAACACACAGTTAGGGGAACGCATATGTCCCTGTCCTAATGTTTCTTTTTATTTGTACCCATTTTATGTATTCATAATCATGATTATACTTATACCAGTTATCCAATGCATGCTTGACAAAAATAAATAAATAAAATAAAATTTAAAAAATGTACGCTAACTCCCAACTCCCAACTGCATATAGTTTAATTTTACAGATTTCTCTTTTTTCCCCCTCCCTGCTATAATGGCATTTCTTATTTCCATTGGTGTATAGTTTTTTCATGGACCTGCATGAAATATGAGAGGCTGTAATTTTTACAGCCAAATTCAGTATGGACTGTTATTTATTCTAAATAAATTCTTGGTAGGTACCTGAGGAAAACTGATGAATATTTTTTTCTCATCGGGAGGCTTTTACCTTGTGATAATATCCAGTTACCGGATCATTTTAAAATGCACAGAGCTATTTCTTCTCAAATGCAATGTCTTTCCCTTCTCTTGTTATTTTCTAATATTTTATGATTTGCCTCTTTTCCCAAGCTGTTTTATAAAACTTTCGAACAAGGGAGCAGCTTTTTAATAACACAGTAAATAACTTCTTGGATGTTGAACTGTGTTTTACTAGTCAGTTAATCTTTCTGAATTGTTTGATGAAAGCTCCACTATTATCATGTTAGACCACAAATACTTCATACATAAACATTATTTCCCCAAGAAGCCGCTAGTCTATTAATGGTGTCACTATTTTCTCAATCGCATTTACCGTGACTTTGGCAAAGACCCTTTGGCTGTGATTCAAAAAGTTTATCCCATTCTCTCACTTTGGATAAACATTAGGTTTTATTCTTCCTCTGTTCTGGAACCTTCTCACCCTTATAAATATTTCTGGTGATCTTTTGTAATTCAATTACGGCAGCTCTTGTGATATAACTATATCACAAAAAGCTCCTTGGCAAATAAGTGAAATAATATTATTTTTAACAAATTGGGTAGAATTTCCAAGCTTCTATAGACACAGAATTTGTCTACAACTTGTTAAAAATAATGTTACCAGTGTCACATTTTATATTGTTATACTCACTAGTTCTTTTTTCTTTCTTTTTTTTCTGAGAATCCCTATCAGTATTCTTTTTCTTTTTTCATATGATTGATAGCTTTGTGTGTTCAGATAAAAGCTTTATGAGGGGTCCTTGGTGATCTCTGATCTTGCTTGTTGATGTTATCTAGTTTGGGTAATGGAATATCTGCAAGAAAACAACCAAAGCCCAGAGAAAATCAAGGGCCCCTCATTTCAACCCTGAACTACAAATATTCTCCTTTATTAGAAAGCTTTTTGGTCCTTCAACCTTTATGTTTTTCGTATTGATAGGAATTGATAGGAAAAAATACCTTGTTTAACCTCTCTTTTTCTAATAACCAGAATCTAATTACGACGTTATCCATTAAAGCGAGATGGTCTGAAAATTATTCAGCCAAGTATCAAGACTAGTGTGCATAAGAACTTAATTACTATGAAAATATAATCATGTATAAGCTATCTAAGAATAAACTATCAGAAAGAGTGCTTTAATAATTTTATTCATATATTTCTGAATAAGATTATGATGGATTATTTCTATAAAAAGAACATCTACAAATAACAATTTGCATCTTGCATTTTGTGGTAAATAGCAGTCTCCCCCCTCGCTTCCTAGATCTTTGGAAACCATACAGGGGCCAGAATTATTTAGAGATTATGGTCTAGGCTACAAGCCAAATGCTAATTGTTACTAGACTAGAGAAATGGGTTGTGACATCTGAGTTGTCTTACATTTGACTCTTTGTGCCTAATAGACAGTGTTTGCCTTCTTGCAGCAAAAAAAGTAGTTCAACACAGAATAGAAACATTTCTATTCTGAGAGCTTACATGATATACTAGCTGTAGTAAAAGAGTTGGAAGTAGGAAGAACAGGATGATATCTCAATTCTGATTCCCAGCACCGGAACTGTGACTGTGCTGTTATGTACAGCTGTATAAACAGGTAGTCCTTGACTTACGCACATTTCTATTGCTAAGTGAGACAGTTGTTGTGTCAGTTTTCCCCCCTTTGATGACCTTTTTTGCCACAGTTGTCAAGTTAATCACTTAGTTGTTAAACGAGTAACATGGTTGTTAGTGAATCTAGCTTCCCCATTGACTTTGCTTGTCAAAAGTATCTCATGGCCCCGGGACATGCAACAGTTATAAGTGTGAAAAACAGTCATAGTACTCTTATACCTTTGAATGGTCTCTAATCAAACTGTTGCAAGTCAAGGACTATCTGTAGAATTGTCTACAACATAGTTTCTATCAAGACATTTACTTTTCGAAACCAGATTCCCACTTAATTATCCATGTAGTCACAGCGGCACGCATTGTATTCGCTCAAAATTGGAAGAATGGTGAGGTTCCACGAAAAGATGTGATTGAGAAAATAATTCAATGCGCCAAAATGGATAGGTTAATGCGGGAATTAAAAGATCAAACAGAATCAAACTACTACGCTATCTGGAATAAATTCTATGACTGGTGGGGAAAGACTGGTTGTTCACAGAATGAAACAAAATGAAAATATGTAAATATGGATGTATGTATAAGTTTTCTATTAACTGTAAATGGCTGAGAACCGAACTGTATATTCAAAGAAACTTCACCATGTTCACTTGGCCCATCTGCTCTACCACACAACAACATTATTAAGCATTTTTGTGCATGTAGTGAAATGGAATTCAGGCATCTCTTTCTCTTTTTCTTTTTTTCTAATGTTAAAATAATTGATGCTTTGCTGAATTTTCAAAGGAATGTGGACTTTAATGCTATATTGTATGTAGAAAGTTAGAAACGGCAATTGATCATCTTTAAAGACAAAGTACAAGGTAATTATACCTAAAATCAGGGCTTTTTTTCTGTGGGAACGCAGCGGTACTGCGTTCCGGCACCTTTTTCGGAGTCCGCGGCACGTGACGCGTCTCAGCCAATCGCGCGCTATTACTTCCGGGTTTTTTTAGCGCGCGACGGGGGGAGCGCGGGGGAGCGTTCCGGCACCTTTTTGTGCCGAAGAAAAGCCCTGCCTAAAATATTGTATCTGTTTCAAACAGCACCGATTAAATTGGATTCCAAATTTTTTGCGGATATGAACAAGATTATTATGAAATTCGTCTGGCAAGGGAAAAAACCCAGAATCAAAGCAATTGCCTTGCAAGATAACAGAAATGGGGTGGCATGGGCCTCCCTAATTGGAAATTGTATTATGAGGCAGCGACTCTTTTATGGATTAGGGAATGGATATTTCTGACAAACAAAAGGATTCTAACTCTGGAAGGACATGATCTGGTATCAGGATGGCATTCATTTCTATGGGAAGAGAAGAGGCGATCATATTTCCATGCACATTATCTCAGAGGGACACTTCTACAGGTATGGACTAGGATAAAAAAATACTATTTAAAAATTCCGATATGGTTTTCTCCCATGGAGGCGATGATCTATCCCAATGCCCTGGACACAAACAAAATGATTAAATATGAGGACTTATTAGGGAACCAAGGGGAACTCAAAAGTAGACAGGAATTGGAACTTCAGGGCGTAATTATTGATTGGTGGCCGTATACTCAGCTAAAAAGCAGATTTAGGAAAGACAAAGAGGATCCTGGGATTTATTTGAAGCACCAACAAATTGATAAAATTTTGATAGGGCCTGATAATAAATTTTTATCCAAAATGTACAAGTACCTGCTAGAGGTGGAACTAGGAGAAGAAATAGTTAAAGGAAATATGATCGCCTGGGCAAGAAATATAGGCCGTAATATTCAATTAGAAGAATGGGAACAGATTTGGAATCAGAACCTTAAAATGACTAGGTCTGTGGCCTTTAAAGAAAATACTTATAAAATATTTTATAAGTGGCACACTCCTCCTTCGAAATTGGCAAAGATGTACCCTCATTTGAGTCCGTTATGCTGGAAATGTAGGGAAGTTCAAGGCACCTTCTATCATGCTTGGTGGACCTGTAAGGAAGCCCACAAATTCTGGACCAAGATTTGGAAATGGGCCCAAGAGCTACTGGAAGAGACAATAGACTTCAAACCAGAATTGTTACTATTAGGTATGATCAGACATAATATGAGTAAAGGATCTAAATACATTTTGATACAGTTAGTGACCGCTGCCAGAATTGCATTTGCTCAATTATGGAAACAACACACAACCCCTACGGAAGATTTGGTTTTACAGAAGATACTAATATGTGCTGAAATGAGTAAAATGTCAATGGATCTGGAGGATAAAAAAAAATCGGAGTTTTATAAGATTTAGAATAGATTATACAAACGGTTGGAGAAGAGGTCTTAAGAGTCTGTTTTGTATATGTTGTAATTATTCTTAGAGTTTTGAATAATACTTGAAATATTGATTTTGTGAAATGGATAGTGAAATAACTGCAATGTCACACAGAATACCGCAGAGGATTTTTGTTTTTAATGTTTATTTGTCTTGTTTGTTTTTATTTGTTTATAAAATTTAATAAAGAAAACTTTTTTTAAAAAACTACACGATTATGGATGAAACATGTAATAGTGATACCCATTGTCATCAGGACATTTGGTACCATGTCCAAGATTTTATAAAATATATCAAGAAATTGCAGCTTCCTGCAACACCAGCGGAACTGCAAAAAAAATGTGCTACTTGGCACATCGTACATCTTAAGAAGGTACTTGGTTGATACCTAGGATGCTGGCAGAAACCTATATCAACCATCAGCACCAGTCAATAGTATTCATGATGCATTTTTGAATGTTCAGTTGACTGAGTTTCATGTTTAATTAATAAAGTATATAATAAATAATAAATAATAATAGCTTTTATTGTCATTGTACATCATGTATACAGTGAAATTTTACCACCTTTCTTGCCACATTTAAGTGAATTACTGCAGTTGTTAATAACATGGTTGCTAAATGAATCTGATTTTTCCATTGACTTTGCTTATCAGAAGGTTGCAAAATATAATCGCGTGACTCTGGGATACAGTAACCATCATAAATATGAACCAGTTGCCAAGTGTCTGAATGTTTTTTTCTTCAGTAAAAAGTTTTATTAGGAAAAAAAGGATTTCAGGTAGCCAGAGTAAAGACAAATCTTACCAATATGAGAGATATCTGTACCTTACAAAATGATTTTATAGAAAAAAGAAGAAAAAAAAGATCATGAAAATATAAACAATTAGGTAAAGCCCCTCATCATTTCTTGGTTCTAAGCCTCAGGGTTCTGGCTTCAGCCTGACCCAACCCCTGAGCCACAACAGCACCACCGACTCCCGCTCCTTGATCCTCA
>JAOYMU010000001.1:37746812-37758966 GCA_025802295.1 Psammodynastes pulverulentus
GCAGCCCCCTGCCCTGAGCCCACCACCCCACATATTTTGATTTAAAATGCATTGGGTCATGGCTGACGTCGACTTGGACATGCCCACCCAGTCATATGCCCACCAAGCCACACCCACCAAGACATGCCCACCAAGCCACGCCCACAGAGCCTGCAGGGAAAAATTTTACATTTCATGCCTGATTTGGATGCTTGACAACTATCACATATTTATGGTGGTTGCAGTGTCTCAGGGTCATGTGATCCCCTTTTGCAACCTTCTGACAAGCAAAGTCAATGGGGAAGCCAGATTCACTTAATCACCCTGTTACTAACAACTGCAGGGATTCACTTAACAACTGTGGCAAGCAAGGTCGTAAAATAGAGACGAAATACACTTGACAATTGTCTTTCTTAGCAACTGAAACTTTTAGCTCAATTGTGTACATAAGTCTAGGACTACCTGTGTGACATTACCTTTAAAAAAACCCATAAATCTTTTAGCTGAATATGAGAGGTAAGATGTTAAATTTTCACTAGTTTATACTGACTTTCCATGCTAGGTTGTATGTGCTCAAAGCCTGTGGTTGAATTGTCTAGAATATTTTGTAAAAGTTTTGCAATAACTTTGTAGGAATGACCCAAGTACTTTTCTGCCTGATGCATAATCCTTCCCCAAAGTTTCACATGTTCACGTTATCAGTCAAAAACACAGCACATCCATGATCTATCCTTAATTACCTCTGACAGATATCCCGATGAATTTTTGTCTCGTACAAACTATAATTGTTCATAGAATCTGAAAACCTTGGCAGAATAGGGAGTCCTTGTATGAGGAAAGATTTATAGAACTTCATTATACAGGTGTCCTCCTCATCACCATCATTTTAGCCATTGTCTATCCACTGCAGGATGCAGGCTTCTTCCGCATGTTTCCAACCAATGTGATCCTGAGCTTTCTTTTGCTAATTTGGCCCACAATAGTTGCTAATGTCTTTGATCTATCTCATTTTAAATCTCTTTTAGGGATGGTTTTTATCAAGTGGAATCCATTCTATGACTCCCTTGGTCCATCTGCCATGGGTTCTTCTTGCTGTGTGATCAGCCTATTTCCATTTCAATTGTTTTACTCTCTTGATGATATTGTATACTTTTGTTTGTTCTCTAATCCATGTGCAGATCTTTCCGTCTAGCCTCGTAATGCCAAGCGTATATATTTCCATGGCTCTTTGTGCCACTCATAGCTTTTTTTTTATCAATTGTGAGGTTACTGTCCATGTTTCACCAGCATATGTTAGAGCAGATAGCATACACTGATTGAAAAATGTTTCTGACATAAAGGGAAGTTGTTCTTGAAAATTATGCTTAGCTGGCTGAATGCCTGCCTCTATAACATGCTGTTCAATATAACACACCATTCCATACAGGTATAATCCACCGAAACCTAAGTAAACCTGATCAAATTTTGCAATCCAAGAGGTTTAGTGTGGTACAAGCCATTCAGAATTCAATCCAAACAATATGACCAGTCGCTTAATTTTTAAAACTACAGTATGAATGGGATCTCTGATTTCAATCAAGTCTTTGGGGAAATGTTTTTGGGGAACCCGTTGCATGAAAAATCTGAAATAAGAGGAACTAAAGGAGTAATAAAATGGCAAGACAGCCTTGGTCATGAAGAAGTTTCCAAGAGTTCAAAACCAGCACTTACAGAGAGAAATGAAGACAGAGAGCATCACTAAGCACCTTTTAAGAAAAGAATAACCTAGAAAGGAAATTAAAGTAGTTGCATAGACTTTTAGGTCAAAATAATTGCCTAATAAGATTTGCATAGGGTTGCAATATTTTAGGATTTGTAAACCTCAGAATAAATTCTAGTTATGGTAGCTGTTACTGTGGCTGCTGAATTGCAAAATCCTTTCTTCAGCCCTCCTTTTAAGCACCGAGTCTCTCTGTTATAGTCAGTGTGGGAACTGCATTGAATAAATGATTTTAAAAAAAAATAGATACATTCCTTTACACCTTATTGCTTCCGTGTAAGGTCTGCTCCATTTGCTTCTTCTACATCATAAATCCTATTTGTTTTGTTAATGGTAGGTCGTATTTGGTTAGGGATCTCATCTTTCACGTCCATTTTCTCAGGTGATCCCTTTCGGGATGAGTTTTTAATTTCCTCCCATAGAGATTGTTGCGTATAGAATTTCTTAGGGCCATACATCCTTCAATAGTGGTTTGGAGGAAAGAAACTGCCTCAGATTTTGCATAAGCACACCATCTTTTTCTGGTCTTCATTTAATGCAGCCCCTCTCTCTTTTTTTTCCAGACTTCCACAAGAGTAGGACTAAAGGCTGCTTTAAGAAAGTTAATTAATTTAAATTAATGTGCCTCTCTCTTCCAGCAGCAGTATATTTTTGCCCTCCAGGATGGCACAAAAGCTTTTAAAAGAGGGGCTGCTTTAATGAACATTGAAGAGTGATGACTGTGAGGAGTGCAAATCCATTTTTTTTTCTGAATCATTTTCCATGTAAGCTTACTCCTTAATGGGTTTGAAATGACCTAATCAAGGAACCATTAAGAACAGTTCCACCAATACTGACAAGGCAAGCAACTTGTATTTAAACAAACCCCACTCCCTTCTAGCACTGAGGATATTATCTGGTTAGATAATTTATTTGTTTAGAGATATTACATTAGCCAGGAGATTACAATGCTAAAAAAAAGTAATAGTTTGGCTGCCAATTTACTAGCTCTGTTTTGCTACATGGTTGTGTGCTTCCCAAGGTACACCACAAGAGGGTGAGATAGTTCCACACCAGAAAGAAAGACAACCTGCTTTCCTGCAGTATCCTCCAAGGTCTTCTCCCTCACAAACAGGCATCACAATCAAGAAGGTTCACCGCCAGCAGAATTCTAACTGTCTGCACAAAGCGCCAGCTCATCCCCCTACCAAAGTAGTAGCTATTTATCCATTTGCATAAAACGTGTTTTTGAACTGCTAGGTAGGCAGAAGCTGAGGCAATTAAAGGAACGTCCTACCATGCAGAGCTAGGGCTCAAACTGCTGGGTAGTCTGCAGTATTACAGGTTAGCTCTTCCCACAGCCAGGAGTTCGATCCTGACCAGCTCAAGGTTGACTCAGTCTTTCAACTTTCTGAGGTCAGTAAAATGAGGACCCAAGTTGTTGGGGGCAATATGCTGACTCTGTAAACCGCTTGGAGAAGGCTGTGAAGCAATATGGAATGATATAAAAGTTTAAGTGCTATTAAGCCAAAGGCTGGATAATGAAATTCTGCTAGACAACAACTAAACACAGAGAGCTGTTTGTCCCTAAGCTACAAAAATTCTCTTCTATTGGACCTCCTTAATGTAGACCTGGGCATTTTATGGGTCACATCTGGCTCTTTGGATAATCCTGTCCAGCCCTTGTGATGTCCATCAGAAATTAGAAATCAAATGTATGTGCTGTAAATATAAACCATGTTTGCAATACAACTGCACTGCTTTTATTTTGAACATGAATGCTTTTTTTCTTTCTAATTTACTGATGTGCATGCATGTGTGCCTACACACCTTCACAACTCTGTTGGTTTGGTCCTCCACAGCAAACCCAGTTTCTCAAGTAGCCCCTTGGGATAATTAATTGCCCACCCCCTAACTTAATGTCTAATGATAAGCAAGTTGGGAGAGAGAATGTTTTCCAAATGTGACAGAATGCCCAGGAGAATGTGGACAATACATTTGCTTTACATCCTGGGGTTCACTTATCCTTAAATAAGGAGAGAACAATAGCTTTGCCTTTTATTCTAAATAAAGTGCCACTCCGAAAGGGCAGAGAAGTACTAAATGCACAATTAAGTGCAACATTTCCTTGCTTTCTTTGGTGCAGGGTATTTGGGGACTCTTTTGTTTCTTTCATGACTCATGAACTTCCAATCTTTCTAATGCTTTGATGCCGTAAAAAGATTTGAACACCAAATATGCAAATCTCAGTAATGCTTCCTTTTTATAGAGGCTCCAATTTTGTCTCTTTGAGTTAGATCAAAGGAATGGACATCAAACATGAAGTTTCAAAATTGCAGTAGAGAATTAGAGTTGTTTTCCTTGTGTGGCAGGATTTGATACTGAAATGTGCCTATTGTAGGATTTAAACTGGTTGCAACGTCTGTTACTGTATTTATAAAGAGATGACAGTGAAATGCGTTACGTTGTTGTTGTTGTTGTTGTTGTTGTTGTTGTTGTTAGTCACAAAGTCATGTCTGACCCATCGTGACCCCATGGACAACATTCCTCCAGGCCTTCCTGTCCTCTACCATCTTCTGGAGTCTATTTAAGCTTATGCCAACTGCATCAGTGACTCTATCCAGCCACCTCATTCTCTGCTGTCTCCTTCTTCTATTGCCCTCAATCTTTCCCAGGATTAGGCTCTTCTCCAGTGAGTTCTTTCTTTCCATTAGATGGCCCAAGTACTTGAGTTATGTGTTACTAGAAGCATGCAATAATTAATAGAAAAAAAAATATCCAATCTTATCACAATATTCCACTGATTTTGGTGAGTCCATACTCCTCTGTATAAGCGTATATCATTTCGGCATCAAGAGGCCACTCTGTTTTCATCAGCTCAGACCAGTTGGTTTATCATGGTAGGGGCTTGCTGATAAAGAGAATAGCACCAGCATGGAAAATTATATCTATGTATTTTTTGGCAAACATGAAATGTTATTTGCCATTGCTTATAATGTCATAGGTTGACCTAAAGAAGAAAAAATTGAACTGAATATTTTTTAAGTATCTATTTATCAAATTTCTATGCCACCCATCTCCTCTACAATGTGACAACATATGCTTTTATTTCTCAATAGAATTTTAATCCAGAGCAAGAGCAAGGAAAATGGTAGAAAAACCTAAATCTATATTTGGACATCACATTTTTAATTCCCAATTTACTTTCCCCCCCATAATTTCCATACTTTTATTATATCTTATATTATAAGCATATGATATCTTAATGCCAACAGAGAACAGAGCAATCTTCTCCCACCCAGTACCAAGCTGGCTGGGAACTCTGGAAGAAGCCAACTGAGAGATTCAGAAATAAGCCTTATTTTTTCTTTAGAAACATTAGTCTTTGGATGAACAGATAACAGATATTCAGAATTGGAAGGGACCTTGTAGGTCATCTAGTCCAACCTCCTGCCCAAGCAGGAGATCCTACACCATTTCTGACAAATGGCAGTCCAATCTCTTCTTGAAAGCTTCCAGTGATGAAGCTCCCACAACTTCTGACGGCAAGATGTTCCATTGGTTGATTGTCCTCACTGTCAGAAAGTTTCTCCTTATTTCCAGGTTGAATCTCTCCTTGTTCAGTTTCCATCCATTATTTCCTTGAAAAATAATATTCTGTTTGGAACGTAACCCATCCTTCATCTCTAACGCGATCTCAATAATGGGCAGAATAGTGAAAGCATGGAACAAGACAGGCTTTTTCATACCGCAAATTAAACTCTAGCAGATGTGTATTCCAGGTGTGGATCATCAACACGATGACAATCCAACTTCTAATTTTCCTGTAATGCCTTGATTGCCTACGAGTTAATCATGTGTGTTGTGTTGATAGAAAGATTACCAAATGCTGCTTCATCAATTCTTAATTAGGAATAAATCAACACCTTTTGAAAAGGTGATGAAACAATTTAGTATTCTTTTTTTTTTGAAGGAGAGAGAGAGAGAGAGAGAGAAACTTCACATCTCTTGGATTTCTTATGTACAATTAGTTTAATAAAAATTTAAAAAGTAGCCAGATATTGAAGCAAAATGTGCAGACTATTTGATTCATCATGGACCAGTCTAAATCCATTCCGCTTGCAATATGATATGTTGACAGATTCAAGCATGCACAAATGGGTCTCCCATGTTTGAGCAAAGAAGCAATGACAAGTGCTACTTCAAATTTACTACACAAAATGATTTACGTAAATGTATTATAATTGGGCTTTGCATGTCTATGTGTGACAGGTTTTATTACTGCATTTAATGGTTTGTTGCATAGTTTATGGGATAATGAATGTAATTTCCTTGTGTAATTCCATAAATAACAAATTTTTAATTAGGATAACCATAGCAGCTTTGTTCCTTGGCCTAATTGATCTTTTGCTTTGTAAGTCGGAAAAGTAATGTACATATGAAATGAGTTATATCAATTATAGTCCATGTGGTTTCCAAAGTACCCAAATTTTGTTATTGTAATAAAACCATCATGAATCATTGGCTATTACCAAGACAGTTATCTAAAGCATATGCAGTTATATTTCATAGATGTTTATTTAAAAGTTATGCTTACAATTTACGATAATGGAACATGAAGTATACTAACTGTAACTAAAGCATTTTCTTTTCTTTTTTTCTTTTTTCCCCCTGGCTTAACTGGATTGCCCATCTTATTGGTGTTTTATTCAATTGCATGATTTTATAGGAATGCTTTTTTGGGAGGCTAAATGAAAGTTTCATGTTAGGGCATTCAATGCACTATATTCGTGTTTTTGGTATAGTTCTGATTTGTAAAGAAACAGTTTATACAGCATGAATGCCAATGTCAAAGTGTGAGTTGGGGGTTATGCACTAAGTATTTTCAATATCGATTGCATTTAATTATATGTTGGTTTTAGTTGGGCTGGTCCCTTTCTCCCTGTGTTTGTAATCCAGCAAAAAAAAGCCTTGTCTAGAGGTTAAAGCACAAGGTTAGAAAGCAGATGATCATAAATTCAAATCTTTCCTTAGCCATGAAAGCCAGCTGGATGACCTTGGGCCAGGCTCTCTCTCTCAGCCCAACTCAACTCAAAGCAGAGGTGGTATTCAGCAGGTTCTGACCAGTTCTGGAGAACTGGTAGTGGAAATTTTGAGTATTTGGAGAACCGGTGGTAACCTGCCCCCAGGAGTGGGAAGGGAATGGGGATTTTATAGTATCCTTCCCCTGGAGTGGGAAGGGAATGGAGATTTTACAGTATCCTTCCCCTGCCACGCCCACCGAGCCACGCCCATCAAGCCACATCCACACCCACCAAGCCACGACTATCAAGCCACACCACATCCACCAAGCCATGCCCACAGAACCGGTAGTAAAAAAATTTGAATCCCACCACTGCCTCAAAGGACTGTTATTGTGGGGAAAATAGGAGGAGGAAGGTGTGTTGGATATTTTCAAAGCCTTGCATTATTTGTAAAAGAAAAGTGAGCAATACTGTCCATAAATAAAAATAAAAATAACAGCAAAAGCTTGAATCAGCATATTGCACCTGTATTCAGCTATCAGTCCATTGACTTTAAGGCAGGGTAGGTTTAGCACGCATAGAAATTTTCACTGAAACTTTTTACTAATCATGTCACTATTCAATGTTTTATATTAGTAATGTACATTTAATTAGCTGGCTGTTAATTTAGAAACTTAGACATGAGGACATGACAGGCTTTTAGCCCTTCAGCCTGTGGGATCCTTTGGGAACTCAGAAAAAAAGAGCAAAGTCACAGGTTAGAAGCAACTTTAACAAGAATTAAATTGGCAAAGCTTTGCGCATCAGCCCTGCCTCACCATCCAGCAAATGTAGAGAGGAGCCTTTCCCTTTCACCTTTCCCTACTATTTTGGCAAACTTGTCAGGCTATCCACCTGCACTTGTTCCTCTTTGGATCCAGTCTCATCACAGCCAGATCTTTCTTGGCAAAAGGAGCATTTTGCTACTCCAGCTCTAGCAGCAAAGACCTGTTGGCTGGAGAAGGGATACTCAACATCATTACACACACACACAATAGTAGCTTCCATATGAAGAGGATGGAGCAAAGCTCATGTTTGGTGCTTCAAACTGACCTGAAGCTGAGTGGCACATGCATGATATTATCAGATTCTTATTACTCCCTCATGATTTAATAACATGCTGTCAGGACCAACCCCAAAGATAACACAGGAAAATCTAATCAAGTTCAATGGGACAGAATCTTGCCAGACTAAAGCTATAGCCTTCTCACCTACCTATCCTGATAAATTCTAGGGTAGGGCTACTCTGAACCTCTTCCCCTCTCTTCTATCCAGCTGAGGACTGAACAGCCTCTTAATCTGGGCCACTCTCTGGGGAGGCCAGAAGTCTTCTTTACTACTCCTACAGATGCATATTCCATAGGCATCATTTAGTAGTTTCCCCTACAAAACATATTGAGTGAACAGGAATATATTGCTTCCAGATGACTTTTTTTGCCCCTAATAGATGGAGAGGGAGAGAGATGGACAAAATATAAATAGAGCAACATATTTAATTTCCATATAAACAGTATGTAGTCTGGTTACAATTCTTTTGAGTACTACTGCTACTACTACTACTACTATTACTACTACTACTACTACTACTACTAATAATAATAATAATAATAATAAGTGAACATGTTAAAATTATTATTATAAACTTTTATTCATTAAACACGAAACTCCGTCCACTGAACCTTTTGAAATGTTCAGTGGACGGAGTTTCATGTTTAATGAATCAAGTTAAACATGAAGTTTCATGTTTAATGAATAAAAGTTTATCATAATAATAATCTACATGAAGACCCGCGTTATGTCAAGGGGGAGGATTAAGAGTTCAGGGGAAACTCACTAAGCGAATGAAAAGCACTTACAAATCCGTGTTTATCCGAGATGTTATTGGTCAGTTTCAGTTTGTGGAAGGTGACTACTTTGGACATCCACTGTTCGCCCGTGGCTGGGCTATCCGGATGGATATACATTCTTTTTGGCATTTCGGGATCGGCTTTCCCAGCCACCATCCACCGCGAATTATGGAATTTATATCTACAGTCATCGGCAGCTACAATGTCCATCAATAAAATGTATTTCGCCTTTTTATCCAGACCCGTACACCTCACTTTAAAAGGTGGGAACATTCTCCTAGAGACAAACAAGGTGAATATTAAGTTATATTACATTGTTTTGTTTTATTTGGCCCCTTCCTTCCTTCCTTCCTTCCTTCCTTCCCTCCCTCCTTCCTTCCTTCAATCATTTGAAAATTCAACAGTTCAGCTGTGCTGGTAGTACGCACGTATTTTACTGGGAACCCTGTTCTTTAAAGGCTAAGCATTCAAGTCTACGAGTTTGGCTGCTTTTCAGGAAGAAAAATCGGGGCGTTATATTAATATTATCAATGTATAATATCCATATCTCACATTGGGGGATGTCGTACCCTCGGCTTTCATGCTTTAAACAACTTTTTCATGCTTTAAACAACTTTTTTTTTAAATGATTTCCAAATATCATTTCCAATCGTGCAATTTATTTATTTTTATTTTTGCTGGTTGGTGCAATTGTTTTTGCTTGGTTAGAGTAAACAGAGGCCCAAAATCCCTTTCTAGAAATCTCTACGGGGAATCTTGTTGGATTCCCTTTGAGAAACAACCATTTTCTCCAAAACACACAAACACACCAATAATCGCAAAGCTCTTCCAACCGTTTTTTCCCGAACTGTTTTCTTTTCGCCAATGGTTCCTTGGTTTCAGATCATTTTGAACAATAACCCTCCGAGACTTTAAGGGACAGTTCCTATAAGGGGATCATTCCCAACTATTCTTATATTTAGAAGGAAATAATTCAAGGACTGCTGGCTTTTTCCTAATTCTTTAAGGCGGGCGCGTTAAACAGAAAAGCTCTCCTCTGCTTTCAACCACAATCGCAGTGGTTGTTTAACTGCGATTGTTGTTTAAACAACTGGTGGTTGTTGTTACTTTAAACAACAATCACTTTAGAAAGTTTTAAAAGAGGAAGAGGGGCGATTACAGTGGGCAAAAAACACAGATCCTTCCCTCCAAAATTTGAATCCGTTCTTCCATTTTTTTTTTTCAAATGTGCCACAATTTAAAAGTGAGGCCTAAGTCAGCCGGAGCCTCTTATACCTGATTTAAAAACTGGGATTAAAAAACAAAACAAAACAGCCATTCAGATCCTAACTAAACTTACTGGGGAAAAATAAAAATCTTCCCCCTTTTTCTGATCTTTTCCTTTTCTTTTTCTGGAAAATAGAGACATTGAATTTGGAAGCCAGCACTAGGCACCCAAGCGATTTCTTTATATAAAAATATATATATTTTATGACCGGAAAAGAGCTGTAGGCAATTTTATTGTTGTTGTTGGTCTGAATTCATGAGATCATCCTTGCTTTTCCTTCTCCAATTTCCTTGGAAGGAAACAAGGAAAGTCCAGGGTTTTTTTGTTTTTTGGATGGAAGTAACCCCTGGAGTTTTCCCCGTCAAGGGATCCAGTGGCAAAGTTTGTTTTTTAAAAACTTTAAAAGATCCCGGAGAGTCGCGCAGAACGCAGCCATCAGATCTCTCTCTCCTTCTCACCCAAGAAGGAGAGTCAGTTTGCGGGTTGGTTTGGATGTCCTTTGAGTGTACATTTAAGGCTTTTTTTTTACACGAGGACAGAGCTCGCTTGGTCCTTCCGAAAACGGAGAGGCCTGTTGTTGTTTTTTGTACCCCTCGATCGTGTCTCTCGCAAGAGAACAGCCGAGATTTCTCGGCGTGGAGGGAAAGAAAGCTAAAAGGGAACAGCCCCGATCCGCCTGACTTACCTTCCCGATTTGGTGATCACCATCTCGGTGCCTCTTTTATGGAACTGCTCCCAAAGCTCTTTGGCTTCGAGGTGGACTTTGGGGTCGTCCTCCACCTCTTCTTCCGGCTCCAGCGTTTTCAAAGGCCTCAAGTGAGCGGCGGTTTGGTGCCCCAAAGTGGAGAAAGGCAGGCCCGTCGTCTCCGCCGCCCCGATCAGTTGATCCATAATCGGTTTGGTCAAAGCTCCGGGCAGGGAAAGAGCCGCGGCTCCGTTGGGGGGCAAAGCCAAAGCGGGGAAGAAATGAGGCGGGTGTCCCAAAACGGCGCTCATGGGGAAATCCGGCGCCCGGTGGGGTAAGAACGGGTGATAAGCCATGCTAGTCCCAGGAATCACCGGTTCTCTCATGGAGAAACTCATCCAAGACAGTCCGCCGGCGCCGCGTCTTCTTCTCCTCTTCTTCCTCCTCCTTCCTTCTTCTTCTCCTTCTTCTCCTCCTCCTCTTCCCCCTTCTTCCTTCTCTCCTCCACCGGGGCTTCGCAGCCGCCTAAGTCCCTGCCCCGACTCCCTCCGCTCGGCAGAAGGGAACCTGCGTAAGGGACCCTAGGCGAGAGGACAAGGGTTGGCCGCTCGTGGGAAGCGACCATAAAAAGCTCGGCTCACCGCGGAATCCAGGCAGACGGCGCTAAGCTAGAAGCCATGGTCCCCCCCCCGGGCCCCGGGCCGAGGAGGGGGTTGCAAAACGGCGCTTCGTCGCCCTTCGCTGGGAAGGAACCTCTGTGCGTGTGTGCGTGCGTGCGTGTGTGTGTGAGTGAGGGGGAGAGAGAGAGAGAGAGAGCGTCGGAGTGTCTTGTATTCCCGCGTGGGTCTTATCTCTCTCCCTTATCTACCTGGCGGACTTGACAGCCAATGCGCCTCCCGCTAATGAGAAGAGGATCTGGGCTTTTATATTCCCTTCGGAGAGAATTGCCCGAAGGATGGCAGCCTCTCGCTTTGCGCCGCCGCCGCCGCTATAAAGGGAAGGAGAGGGAAAGTTTTTAGCCGGGCCACGGCCGAAAAAGCCAAGGAAGAGAAGGGAAAGCAGGCGAAGGGACGAAGGGGGCCGGGAGAAGCTTCGAGCCAGTCCAGCTGCCGCCGCAGAGGTCGCACGAGGTCTGGGGCTGTTGGTCTTCCTCTCCTCTCCTCTCCCCCCCTCCTTCCTCTGCCCTTTCCTTCCTTTCGGCTCTGCTTCTCCCGCTTCTTAGTTCTTCTTCAACTCCTCCTGGCCATCAGCTGCAGAAGCAGGAGCAGCCGCCGCCGCATCCGTCGGCGCGGCTTCTCACCCGAAGCGTCCGAGCGGGGCGGAAAACTCCGGGACCCTGGAAAGGCTGACACCTCCTCCTCCTCCTCCTCCCCTTTCTCCCCCTCCTCCTCCTCCTCCTGCCTCCGCGCAGCTGTCTCGCCCGGAGCCCCGCAAGCCTTTTTCCTTCTCGGTCTCCGGCGGTTCTTCTCCTTCGCAACCGGCTGGCCCCTCTCCCCAACCTCCTCCGCTTGGCCTCCCCTGGTATGTGTGAGCCTCGGAAAGTCGGAATATTTGTCTCCTTGGGAGATTGATAAG
>JAOYMU010000001.1:37777454-37787478 GCA_025802295.1 Psammodynastes pulverulentus
CACACATATAATATTAGAATGAACAATATCAGTCAAGCATGTGTATCATATTTCTTTTCTGACCTAGAAGAGGCAGCAAAGCAAAAGCAAAGGAAGGAACAAAATAATAATAGCATGCCAGATGTCATTTGCAATAAAAGTAAGGAGAACACAGAGACCTTGAACAAAAGCAGAACAGGAGAAAACGAGAGGAAAATAAAGTAATAGGGGAAAGAAGCAATGTTTGAAAAATGTCAGGAAAAATATTTCATAAAACATACTTAATTATTATAATAATAATGAAAAAAACGTGGCTGAGAGCTATTATAGAAGAGAACAAAGCCCTATAGGCTTCTTCCCAACACCGTGGTCTACTGATTAGATTATATTAAATCTTCATATTTCCTCGTTTCCTCAGCAAAGTACAAAATGAAGAGTTCTATTTCATGTCCCCAGGACAATCATTTTGTGTAATAGGCGCTAGTAATGAAACTGAGAAAGTTCTCAGGTGAAATGTAAGATAAGAGAAGAAAGATAGTGCTAAAAAGACTGGAAAACATAGAGCACCTTTCTTATGTCACATGAAGGAGAGATTTAAAAAAAAACCCATAGACAATGAAGTAAGAATGAATGATGCTTTTTAAGTGACGGTATTTTAGAATGTGATTCCCTCTCTACAAACCCAGTTTGGTATTGACTGTTTAAAACCTTCATTTATTTGTATACAAGGTATGTCATGTACCGAGGGACAGCAATTAAAAGAATAATGAATGCCAATCAATTAGCAATTATAGAATAATGGTAATTGCATTTTGTTTTGTAGCAGCTTTAATATATTCATTTAATAGGAATTAGATCTTGTCATCTCTAGGTTTCTTGTCATACTTCCAATCTAGCTTGGACCATTTCAATTAATAGTACATACTTGAAATTATAATATAATTCACTATAATTCAGGACAGACAACTAGTTTTCCTTTAAGTGCAGATAACTGAGAAGAAAACTTTTGGTAAGTTTTGTAAGCCCCAGGAATTTGAAAGGGAAATCTCATGCCTGCCTCAATTTATCTCTTGCCATTGCTAAAACCACCTCAGGGTTGAAGTACATATCCTATCCCTTACTATTTGTCACAGAAATGGAACCTGTTGTAGCAACACATTAAGTTGCAAAAAAGGCAGCTATTTTCCCTGTATTTCTTTCTCTTTCTCTGCATGCTTCATCATTATCCTACATGGTAATATCAATGAATGCAGTGGCATAAAGAGGCCATTTCATTCAAGGGTTTCTACAATACTAATGTGATTGCTAAAAAGAGGAGCTTTTACAAAACTTTCCTAGCCGTAAGAAAATTCATCGTTGTCTTTCATCTTACTTCACTTATCCCAGTCATAGCATGAAGGGTAAAATACTTTTAGAGAAGTTCATGAAATTTACAAATAAGTAAATCACTTGCTTTGTCAGTTCTGAAGATCATAATGCAGTCTTCATGGGGCATCTATTTCAGGTTACATCTAAACAGCAAAATTAAAAATCCCCTACTTCCATATCCCTCCTCTTACATAAATGTGCAGAGTAATAGTAATTTGAGTGTTTATTTCCCTTGAATATGTTTTCTGTAATTATATGTACAAAAGACCGCCAACCATAATTGAATCATTCTGGAGCAAGACTTTCACTGCCACAGATGACAGGAGAAGCACTGTTCTCTCTGTAGAACAGAGTGTACTAACCAAAACGACGAAGGCTAAAGAAGGCTAAAGAAGAACAAAGAAGGTAACAGTTCTGAGTAGAGGAAGGCAACCTGAGCTCAGGAATCCACGTGACTCTTAATTTCATGTGGCCTTCAGCTTATGAACTTGAAAAAGCTGAGGGATCAATTCTGATCTCTGGCAATCAATATCTATGCTTGTAAAACAAAGAAGGGATTTCAAAAAGAAAGGAGAAGCATGTATTTCAGCTCCATTGGGCTCTGCCACTCCTTGTTTTAGAGTTTTCTATCGTGTGACCCTTGAGGTAAATGTGCTCCTTGATGTAGATATTTAAAAAGGCTTTTGTCCATGGAAACTGGACCAAAGTTTATTAAATTGAGACATTTCATTATTTTTCTTGGTCCAGTTGCCATGATTTAACTTTTTTAGATAGTTTTGGGCCTGGATGATTGAGTCTTCATTTACATATTGTGTTTCATTTTGGGGAGAAACCCTTGCAGTTGGTATGGCAAGAGTTAGTACATTCCAAAGACTTTGGGACTCTATGCCTAACCAAAAAAAAATCATTTTGAGTGAAGACATTATTTGAATGAGCACTGTAACAAAATGTCTCCGTTTAATAAACTTTGGTTCAGTTGCCATGATTTAACCTTTTTAGATACTTTTGGGCCTGGATGATTGAGTCTTCATTTATATACTTGATGTAGAGATACATAGGTGATTTCCAACATCTTTCTCATTTCCTGGTTCCCAGTCTCTATCCCTCCAAAAGATCCATTACTTATCTCTTTTTTTGTCAGGGGCCAACATTTTCTCTTAATTCTTTGTCCCTTTGATTTCTTTTCTCCTTAATCCTCTCTTTGACTTCTGTTCCTCTCAAAATTCCTCTTGTAGCTGCAATTTTTTTCTTCCCATATTTATTATCTGCTATAATCCTTCCCACTTATTATTCACCCCTCTTTGAGACATATATCAGCTTATCAGTCATCAGCTTTTTTTCTATTCTGCTAGAACACACTGTCCTTTTAGTTTTGCCTTATGATGCTTTCACCTTTCCTTTTCCATCTCTTCCTTCATCTTTCATTATTTTTCCCCCTCCCTTACCTCACCTCCCTTCACAGCTCTTAACAAATCTTCCCCATCAGCCTTCTCATGTCAGTTTCTAACCCTTCAACCTACAACTGCTTTGCTTCTATTCTTGTTTCTAAGCTTGAGGCTTTCCATAATCACATCCATCTTTCACTGCTGCCATATAAGCTCTACTGTTGACACATTCACCCAAGCTCTTGAATATTCCATGTCATCACCACCCAGGAGATAAAACAATAAAGGCCGTGTCTACAGATGGCAGGCAAAAACAAGCAAAATTTATATGGACACACTCACAGTGACTTACACAGACACACATAGAGAGAGAGAGACTCACATGCGCTATGCTATGTGGTGATTGAGAATTCATGATAACTCTGTTCACTTAGCTGAGAGTTTCAACTAGCATCTCTGATGTTCAGAACAAATATGCAATCTGTTACATTGCCCTTTATCGGCAGAGGAGAAACCTATCAGCTGCTGCTCTTCAACACATTTTGTGAATTTACAAGCTATTGAATTTAAACACAGCACCAAGTGGGTCCATCCAAATTACTATACTTCTATCCAGTTGAGCTACTTAAGCAATTATTAATACTGTTTATTGTGTGTTGCTACTGTTGGATATGACCTGGACAAGAGATGTTTCCCGTTTCATAATGAACTGAAAAAGTTCTGTGGTGATAGTTGCTACAGGATCCAATCTGGCTTGTCACCAGGACTAGAGGTGCTATAGCCCATTCTCAGGGAACTTCTGTCTAGCAGAGTATGGGCTTTGGACTATTCTGTGTGTAGTATTTATATGGTGCCTGTCATGGGTGGCTTTTTAGATGTTGATTGGGGTGTTAATGGTTGGCTATTAAGTCATTGGCTGTTGTTTCCTTATGCTGCCAAGCCCTCACTTTCTAGATACTTGATAAGCTGGTGGTAAATCAGCATTCCTGTTGACTGACAAGGGGCCCGTTTCCCAGGCTTCATTAACTTCCCTGGCTGTTTTTGTGCTTGCTCATCCAACAATCTTAATAGTTGCAAATTTGAATGTAAGTCCTTGTTTGTTGCAATGTGAGGCTACAATGTGTTCAGATCTCCTTGTCTGACTGCTCACTTATGTTCTTACAAATCTGGTAGGCAATTGCCAATTGGTGCTGGAAAAAAATTCTTGTTAGATTTGGTATTTGTAGTGATCCACTAGCAAAATAAATGCCCAGATCACATGTAAATTTAAACTTCAGGTAAGTCTTCCCACATTTAGGCTCAACCAGCTTGATCAGGAAGCTATTATGAACAGAAGGGACATCTGCTTTATTGCACATAGGTATTGTGAAGCTAAAATGATATTTTACTGTTTCACTGTTGTTTTAATATTTAGCTTTAAACATGCATGTTCACAGACTATAGTTGCTGGAAACTATGTGGGTGTGGGTGTGGAAGAACTCAACTTTGATAAGACTGAGCAGCTGTAGATTTTAGGGCATCTGCATTTAATGATTTTCCAGCATGATGAGGTAACACTTTCCTAGCCAGAGTTGGTGAACAATCTGGTGGTCCAGTTGAAATCACAGCTTGAAGAGCAGGGGTTAGCTGTGACTATGACAACCTTCACACAGTTCTACCCTATATGCCAGTGGTCCTCATTCCTAGATCAGGAGGCATTGCTTACAACCAGACATGCCTTGGATTGCTGCAATATACTTTACACCGCTCTTCATTTCCAGGTACTGAAGTACAATTTCATAACATCTATTTGCATAAATTCTTGCCAGTTAGTTATTATTTTAGAAAATAAACGTTGGTTCCAAATTGAAGGAGAAAACATACTGTCTCTCAAATAATGTGATTAGCTTTCTGTTTTCTAGGTAGAATATATTAAGGGAAACAGTTATGTAACTGTATGTATACTGATTACTGTGAATCTCTTTATCATCTACATTTTCATTCGAGGTAAAGTTTAGTGGTCAAGCTTGCTTTATTAACTTCCTGGCTTGGAATATTGGAGTTTGTTAAATGGCAGATATCTGCCTTTATGGATAGATGTTATCACTTCTGAATTTGAAATCTCTCTGGTAAATTGTCAAGTGCCGGGTTAGAATTGTTATTTTCCACCTACAAAAAAATTGTCAGCTTTATTTTTTTCCCCAGACTAGTACTTTTATTAAAGTATTCCATTTGGAATATTGTCTCCTTTGGCTCCAAAAAGACAATAGCATTAAAAAATAAAATACATTCAACTTTGGATTTCAAAGAGTATCCATGGATATACATATATCAGCACCATGTCAAAGATTCTTTTCCATGATATCTGAGAATAAACATTTCCTACACAACAGTTTGGAAATAGAACATGAACATGTAGAGGCAAACATGCCAATTAAAATCAATTCAAGATTAGTAATATATTTCTGGTGCTTCCACACCACTACATTTTCAACCACAAATCTTTAGAAATATTTCCAAGCACCTGGTGAACATTTTTTTTTATCCTTGCTGATCCTGGAATGCTGACTATTTCAGAGGAGCTGCTCAATATTTCCTCCAACTTTCCAATAAGAAGACAAAAATAGACTTTCCACATCTGGCTCATCTAGCTCATGACAGCCAATTATTAGATTTTCTGAAATGTTGGTTGAGAGAGCAGAGCAGAGCTGAGCAACAATGCCTACCATATCAATCAACTGTTTGGCAGTTGGGGGCGCAACACCCAAAGGATATACATTTATCATAACACCATCTATCCTTGTCCTCTTTAGTGTCCTTTCTGAGGCACTCAGAGAGGAAACCAGCTAGAGAAAACATCAACACTAACTATTCCATTCTACTTGCTTGCTCCTTGAAGCAGTACCATGGTGCCTTTAGCTTGAAAGAGAAAGAGCAATAGCCCCAAGGCTAGGAAACAGACCCAACAGAACTGCTTCAAAACTGTTTCACAATGACTCCTGAATGACAACAGAGACAGAAATTGAATGGTTTTGCTTCCTACGGTGGATACTAATAGGGAGGACAAAATGCTACCACTGCTTCCCTATTATTTATTTATTTTAAAATTTATATACCGCCCCATCTCCGAAGACTCGGGGCGGTTCACAACAAAACAATAACTTACAATTAAAACAGCCTATCTACAATTAAAACAGCCTATCTAATTTTAAAATCCCATTTTTAAAATCCCATATTTAAAATCCCCTGTGGTCATCCCAGGCCAGCCTGCCGGAAGAGCCAGGTTTTTAACTCCCGACGAAATACTTTTAAGTCGGGGAGGACACGCAGCGTTTGAGGTAATTCGTTCCAGAGGGTTGCCGCCCCCACAGAGAAGGCCCTATTAACACCAAAGCTCTATAGAGATGTGCTTTTTATTTTTATTTCTTAACTATTGTACAGCTATTTTATTCTCCTACTCTGCCTGATGAGGAAGAATAAGAGTATATTTCAAGAAAAAGAAGTTTTGAGGATGGGCTCTAATATGCAGGAGATGCAGTGACTGAAACTGGGATGAGAAACCATAGTAAAAAATGAAAGCCCCAAATATAGGGTGGGTAGACCTGGCTTAGTAATAATGCATATGAAAAGGATCTGCAGGAGGGTGTCCTGGCATGAGCCAGTCATGCCATCTAGCTTGTAAAAAAGCAGGGGATTTTTTAAAAGATTCATTAATAGATTCCAGATCAGAAGATGTAATTGTCCAGTCTGTTCTACCCTCGTTGGGCTCCTCTTGGAATATTGTGTCTAGTTCTAGACACCACAGTCTAAAACTGAAATCAGCAAAATGCAATCAAATTCAGAGAAATGGTACCAAGATGATGAGGAGACTGGAAACCAAGTTCTATGAAGCTGAAGTTGAAGAAACTGTTTATGTTTAATTTATTAATGAGAAGAATGAGGAGAGGTTTAAAAGCAATCTTCAGATAGCTAAGGAGTGACCTATAGAAGGAGTGATTTTTTTTAAGTTGCTCCAGAGGACAGAACCAGAACCAATAGGTTGAAATTGTGGGGAAGTAGATAGAGATTAAGTATTAGGACAAATATCCTAACATTAGGAGCTGTCCAGCAGTGGAATAGTTTGCCTCAGGAGATTCTATTTTCTGCTTTATTGGAAAGGTTGGTTAAAGCAAAATGCTCCAACAGATCTTGCAGAGAATAAAATCTTGGACTAAATGACCTTTGAGGTCCTTTCCAATTCTATGATCTTCTGATTTTTCTGATAAGTTCAGCACTGGTTGCATGTGATTTTGGGAATCCAATGTAATTAGGTTTAGATCATTTGCTCATCAGGGAAAAGAAACTGCTTATGATGTGATCTTTTTAGACTCGCTAGCACTTCATCTAACCTAAATGTGAAGTTCCCAGCTTCAATATACAAGGAGATAAGAAAAAAACTGAGATAAACAGTATTTTGTACTGGGTCATAGGATCCACAGTAACTATATCAAGTGTATTGAAAACTATTCTGAGTGTTTAGAGGTATCAGAGGCAAAACTGTGCTAGGTATTCCTATTATACCACTAGATCTTGAAACTAGGGAAAGGGTTTTTTTTTTTTAAAAATATGTTTTTCCTTTATTGAAAAACAATGGATCTGGAAAAATCCAGATGATTGCAAATTATGCTATAAATGCTTTAATCACTAATTCCATCATTTCTATCTCAGAATGTTGTGTATAAAGGAACAACAAAAAAAACCCCATACAAATTAATATATTATTCAAAGTTAATAAACACATCAAAATGGGGGGGGGGAATCTTATTGTGAGATTGCAAAGTTATTGGTTTTCTTTTATGAATTTATTTTCCTGTTATTAAATGCTGCAAGTGGAATGGAGGAATAGATAAAAGAGAGGATGGGACTTGGCAAGGGATTCTTGAATTTTTTGATGTTGTTAAGCCCTCACCCCTTGATAGAAGAAACCCTGGGAGCTGACCTTTGAAGTCTAAGGGTCTCCAATCCTTAGGGTTCCAGATTTAGCACAGTTTAGTTTAAAGCTGTTACAGAGTAAGCTCTGATCTGACATGTAATTTATAGGAAAGTTCCAGAATTCTCTCAGGCTGGATTGCAACTTGCCTGTTTTGATAAAACCAGAGTGTTTCAGTGCAAAAAATACCAAGTGTGATAACTCACCTGTTCAGGTGAGATGCCGAACATCAGACCAAAATATTCATGTTATAAATAAAGCTTGTTTCTTAAACTCACATTTGTCTTCCTGTTCACGTTCAACTGGAGAGGCAGTGTGACTTGCATCAATAGAGGTGTGTTTCTTTTCAACTGTTTTGTCTTCTTTATAAATGTGTATAAAGCAAACGGCACTGAGGCCAAAATTATTTTCGCTGTGGATAACTCAGCAAAAGTATTATGATCCACTCAGGTACACTTAGTCATAAACTTTGTGCTGGCCTTTCTTAAGAAGGTGAATTTCACCCTAGGGTGTCAAAGTGCTTTACAGCCAGAAATAAATCACGGTTTGAAAATGTCCTCTCCCTATCTTTTGGTGAGAGAGAGATCTAGGGAGGTCAAACCCCCCTCCAATCCCTCGAAATGCAAGGATTGCAAGTAGAAATGAGAACATCCAATTCCCTAAACCAAGTTTGGGAATTGTGCCTATACAGGTCTCTGTGACATGTCAGCTGTGCTTATTCCTTACAATTTATCTATCTTTGGGAATAAAAATCCGCAGCTGCACATTTGGAAAGGATTTAGGCTGCACCTTATTCTGCATCACCAGCACAGTGCGGTCATAGGGGAACGTCAGCTTTTCTTCCACTTTAGTCACGGTTAATTATCTGATGCCTCTTTTGTTTCCCGATCAGGTTTGCAGAGAAGTTAATTTAACTGAAAGCTGATGGCAGTGGTTCGCTTCCTTGAATTCTATGCAAACGCTTACAACAGTGCTGGAGAATAATATGGCCCCTGAAGTCTAGTGCCTGATGCCCAAATGTCAGGAATAATTAGATCACATTAAGGATTAATTGCCAGCTAAATTGCACTTTCTCTAGGTTTTGAAAAAGTGTGCCTGCTCCGAGAAGCAAATTGAGACTTGTTTAAGTTTAGAAACAGAGGGGCAAATTAATCTTTTTTAAGGGACACATACACCAATAATTCATCACGAGACCCACAGGTTTTTATTTTGTTTTTATTTCAGCCAGCAGCAGTGTGACTTTTATGGCTCAGCTACACAGTTCCAACAATACGAAGATTTACGCTGTAAATATGGGTTCATCCTTTGGCACTTTCAGATCACTGCAGGGAAGCAACAGATATTCAAAAACAAACAAATTTTCATGCATCCCTTAGAGGGACTTCTTCACTCTTTCCAATTTATTCCCAGAGATCTATGGAAATTCTCAATCATCCAGGTCATGTTTGTCCCAAAGGTGCTTTTTCCAAAAGGCAACTGGACTTTCTCGGTGGTTTGTTTGTTTGAAAACATTTTGCTTCTCATCCAAGAAGCTTCTTCAGTTCAAATATTTTCAAACAAAAAAACAAAAAACAAAAAACAAGAAAGTCCAGGTACCTCTTGGAAAAAGCACCTTTGGCACATTTATTCCCAGATAATATTTGAATATTCAAATAGAGGCATTCCTTGAGCTGTTGGCCATTTAGAATTTTTCTTGCTGCTTCCACTGTTTTATAGCTTTCCAATAATCAACGTTGATTATTGACTTCCTTGGCAAACTGATGCCAACTTTTTACTAACATCTGCTTTTAAAAAGAAATAACATTTGGGGATATGGAAGCCATATATAGATGAGCAGGCTGAGCCTAACTGGAGGGGTCAAGCACATCATCAGTTTGGAATCCCTTCACTCTCACAATGGATTCCATTGACTTTTATCTACTGCCAATTTGCCTTGATGTTAATAGCTCAGATTTTTGTCAAGAACTAGCATGGATTAAATTTGTACTCATTTGAACAGCCTTGGTTCCTGATTTCTTGTGCCTGACACTAGGAGGATGAAGGCCCATCTCCATTGCTTTTATTTTCATTTAATACTGCCCAGTGCAACAGTGGATAAGTGATATACTCAACTGAGAAGCAGTATCACTGATTATTCTTTTATAAAAAGTGTTCACAAATTACTCTAGACACATCATTTACTTTACTTTGGTTTTGGGGGAAAGGTAAGATCACTAAAGACTAAAAATATTTTGTTTATTTGCAAATAGATTTGTACTCAAGTAACTTAAATGTTCCTGTAGGTATCAAATCCATTACCCCAGCAATGGTTTTGTTTTCAATTCATAGAGAAGGAAGGAAGGAA
>JAOYMU010000001.1:37841296-37854964 GCA_025802295.1 Psammodynastes pulverulentus
ACCCTTCCGCCGAGGTGGCGCTCAAATAGAGGTGGCGCTCAAATAGAGGTGGCGTTCAAATAGAGGTTTTACGGTATGTCTTTAATTTCTTTGGCTTGCCATTTCCTGCTCCATTTCTGCACTTTGCATGTTGTTGTTTACTCTGAGAAGAACAGATTATTTAATATATATGCATTTTGGTATAAGGATTTTATTTTTGAGGGTCACCAGGACAATAAAGTAGATTCACATATTACGCATATGATGGTGATAAATTCATGCTACAGAATTCATTCCCTAATGCCTCCACATAGATTATGCCTTTTACAACTAGTTGTAGAAGTACCCTTCAGGATTCTGCATGCACATCAATCTGTCTTATTTGTTTATTCTAATCATATCTCCACTGGAAGCCAGTTCTGGTTGCTTGTCCAGCTAAGCAGAAGGGACTGGGTTTTTTGGAAGGACTCTAGCATGTCATGAGGAAGTCCCTACACAGTTCTTTAAATCTCAGCCTTTATCTTGTAAAGTCTGGAAAATATTCTGTTGAGACACAGAAGCAAAACTGAGCTGGATATATAAAATTGTTGCAGTGTAGCATTCAAGAAATCACTTAAGGCTATATCAGCTGGATTCTTGTCTATTGATGACTTGTTCCTTTCCACATAGTGTTACATTTCTCCGGCTCCTGTCTCCTTCTGCCAATTTTAGTATTATGCTTTAGTTTTTTTCTCCTCGTAAGATTTAGCAACAGAACCTGTCTGGGCTCAGCATAAATTTATTAGGGCTACAAAAGAAAACCATTTCAGAAAATTAAGTCAATTATCTGAAACAAATAGCACTACTTGCTCTCTAGATTGTGCCTACGTACTGGTATTCAGAGGAATCTTTCTCATTAAATGGTGAATAAGATTGTGAAATATAGGCTCTCACAGTAGAAGATCATAGAACAGGCAAACCAATCATCATTTTCTTCCTCTCATCCAGATAGATAGATAGATAGATAGATAGATAGATAGATAGATAGATAGAATTGGAATTGTCTATGGACATCAATTTTAGCTTGTATCTTAATGAGATTCATAAATGAGTTAGATTACAGCAACTCCAAACCATATTTCTTCTTCATATCATAAATAGAAAATGTCCATAAACAGAAAAATGAATCACTGAATCGTATATAGGAAGTAATGATTAGAACAACAATTTAAAACACATTAAAAGCACCTCATAAGAAGCTATCATGGTCTAAAACATGACCATTGGTCATCTCTTAGCCATAAAACTGCACATCGGTCATCATTGTTAAGGCTTAGAAGAAACCGCAGTCTCTATTATTATCCCTATTATGTTTCAATTGAAGCAATCAAGCAGAGCTCTTGCCTAATAAATTGCATTATCAAAACAGAGATTGTGAAGGGTCAGCTTTCTTTAACCTCTTTAATTTACTTTGGAGAATTGCCCTGGCTGCTGCCACATTCTCCCAGCAAAGTGATTTGCAAAGCATTTGGTTATATGAGGTGGTGATCATATGCCTAAGCTTTAGAATTTTTGGGGAAATATTTTTTTCAAACTTTATTCTGACAAATATAGCTTCCTTTATACTCTCCTGAACCATGCATGCATTATCTGTAAGTTTTCTTCCAGGCTAGTTAAAGGGGAAGTTTATATATGCAAAAAAAAACCTTCTTTCTTATATCTTAATATCCTGTATTAGATTTCTATGTGTAGATATAGATTTTTCTGCATTATAGTACTTGTCCTAGATTCCCAGATCTTTTAACCTGTTGCGAGGATAATGCCTACAAGAGAAAACATTTTTCTTTCACCTCTCCTCTTGTCTCCTACTGGTGATGCTTCCAACCACCTAAATCTATTTTGGTCGAAATGTATTACAAGAAGGTTGACATGAAGCCAATGCTGATATTGTACTTGGAGCTTAACACAGAGGGGAGTAATACTGGCTTAATGTCCCCTGAACAGAATAAATCACCATATATACACTGTGTAAACAGCCAGAAAAGAGGCACTTGGAGAAAAAAAAAATTACAGTCCACAGATTGAAGTGAGGACTAGAAAGAAATTCAAAATATCCCTGTCTTGATTTTGTAAGATGGGACAGAGAGAGACTTGAACTGCTTTTAAAGTCAACTTTTATGTTGACTTACAAGAATGAAGTATCATATCTGGAATTTTTGCAGTATCTGTTTCCTGATTTGGCCTACCGCAAAGGGTTGACACACACCGGTGTTCTAAATATGTGGAGCAGAGATGGGTATCAGCTCAACAAGACAGACATGGCTAAGAAATCAATGTCATGTGGTTCAGGACTATTTTTTTTTTTTTTTTTTGTGACAGCTACAGTAACCCAGTCTTGCAGGACTGGATGTGCTTTCCTGTTCTTCAAGTTATCTTTGTGTGAAATGTTTTCTCAAATTATTTTCTTGGCCAGGGCTCAATCCCCTACTGGTTGGGAAAATGTGCACTGATCACTGTAGGTTTAAAATAAAAATAGTTATTGGAATTTAATTTGTGGATGTGGGTAACAATCATTAAAGTATTACTGAACAGTTCCCACAAGTTAGACCTCAAAGTGTGGCACAGCACCGTATGTGGTATATATATATTTATATCTATGAATACATTTTGTGGTTAATTAATAAATATAATGATGTTTTGTGGTTGAATGATTAACATTTCTGCTGGTGTTTACTTGTTTTTAATTTCCAGATAAATAATTAGGCATATTCATGTTTTGATCATTCTTTTCCATATTACTGAATGTATTGCTGAATATTTCTCACCTTTTTAAAAATTGTTTCTAATAATAAGAAAGTTCTTCACCTCAAATTCTAATTAGTTCTGCCATGAGCCATAATGTTTTATTATGAGTTTCATCTAACTTTCATTTGGCATGAAAGGGTTTGCTTAGGGTTAAGAATCTGCCCTAAAATGGAATTGCTTTATTTCAGACCTTTTGTGAATGTTCAAGATATTGTACAATCCCTTCAAGCTTTTAGGATTGGCTTTGTTGATATCTAGCCGACAACAAAGGTAGAATGGTTAAAAGCTATCTGAGCCATTCTTCAATTTTCACTTCTGGTGGTGTATGCTGTTTTTGTACCTATAGTTGAAAGGTATCTTTTAGGCCACTGAATCCAATTCCCTGCACAGTGCAGAAATCCAAATTGAATCATCCCAGGTCAGAGAAATGGTTGTGTAGCTTCTGCTTAAAGCCCCCCCCCCATCCCATTCAGCGTCCCCCTTCCCAACCTCACATTCTCTTCATTATTTGAATTGAGGATTACAATGTACTGTAGACATTTGTTTCTTAAATCTACCAGTTCCTGAATAAACCACCATTTTATAAACCATCCACTGCATTGCAATCATTTTGTGAAAGTGCCCAAATCTTTGTTTCAACTTTTGTATTGTGTTCCCAGGCATAGAAAAGGTAGGTACCCCAATCTCAACTCTGAAAGTCTTAAGGGAAACTTCTTGAACTATTCAAGAACATCAGAGCTTCCACTGCAGTTGAATGGAAACTACTTCCACATAAGACCCAAAGGTGGTTTTTTTTTTTCTGGAGGCAACTGGACTTACTTGTTTTTTCTTTGAAAAAGTTTCACTTCTCATCCAAGAAGCTTCTTCAGCTCTGATAGGATAGTGGGGAATGGAAGGATTTATATTCCTTCCTTGCAGACAGCTGGACATTTGCATCCTTTTAGAAGGTTGCTGAAGCACTTGGAGGTTTTTCTGGGCCTCCAGGGTCACCTGAGTAGTGCAAATAGTTCCTGTAGTCTGCAATCCCTCTCAGAACTGAAGAAGCTTCTTGGATGAGAACAAAATGTCTTCAAAGAAAAAGCAAGAAAATCCAATTGCCTCCAGAAAAAAGCACCTTTGGGACAACCATGACTTGGATAAGTGAGAATCACTATAGACTTCCATATAAAAGTTACACAATAACGTGGAACTCCAAATTCACTGCAGCAACCCAGAATACCAGAAAAAAATAAAAAAGATTGCCTATTCAACATTTTCCAACAAAATGGATATCCACACAAAAAAGTGTTGTGACCACTCATTACAGCACAACCAACATAAGCTATGAAAAGGATCACCCTACCAAACATCAAGAACATCTCAGAAATAACCAAGACTATTACAACCACATGGCACTACCATAGTATACAAACCAACAAGAGCCCTTCAAAATATCTTAAGCAAACCAAAAGACTCAGTAGCCCAAGGAGGAAAAAAAAATCAGGAGTCATCTACAACATGAGCCATGGTGGTACAATGGTTAGAATGCAGTACTTCAGGCTACATCTGCTGACTGCTGGATGCTAGCAAGCAGTTCGGAAGTTCGGATCTTATTGACTCAAGGTTGACTCAGCCTTCCATCCTTCCAAGGCCTTCCTAAAATGAACCCAGATTGTTGGGGGCAATATGCTGACTCTGTAAATCACTTAAAGAGGACTGTAAAGCACTGTGAAGCGATATATGTCTAAGTGCTGTTGCTATTGCTACAACATGCAGTGTAAAGACTGTAACAGCTGTTATGTAGGGCAAAAAGACAGAAGTCTAGCAGAGTGTATCCATTAACATTTACTAGCATTCAAAAGGCATAATGGCAACTCCTTAATCTCACAACACAATGGATAGACTCAACCATAGATTCATCTGGAAAATTGTTAGTATTCTACACCAAGGTTAATCCAAAAATATTAGGGAATTCCTGGAAGTTTGGCACTCAGACAAATCAGCCATCAGTAGACACAGAGAAATAAATCATATTTACATACCATTCAAGAGATAATAAAAATGCTAAGAAGGAAACAAAAACACCAGAACACATCCTCTCCAGCAGCTAATATCCAGATAATCAAGGATTAACACCAGGCAAACAATCAAACAGTAAACTATACCCTAATCAAGGAGAAAATCACACCTCCATCAAAACCAGCAAGGCAAAGCTACTATACATAAACAAATGGAAGCAAATTCCACATTCTCACTGGCTATGTCACCTAGTTGAATAACGAAATGTCTTCAAGCAAACAACCAAGCTCAGACAGCACTCAGGACTACACATATTAAACAGTAGCTAACTGCCAGAAAAACACACACACTTACCTGGTTTTCACCTGTTCTCAGTAACATTTAAGAAAAGTTACTTGTGTCTTGACATCAATACATTGCAGACTTCTTATTCATCACTACATCATGTGGAAGGCTACAAACAAAAATCCATTAAAGTAATACGTGACTCTTTTTGAATATTATGAACAAGAAAAGGCAGACCTATTTATCCCGTCTGTTTTAAGATGTCTGCTTGTAAAAGAAAGGGGACCTTATCAACTGCAACAATAATAGTCAAATTGTATCATTAGACTTCAAGCAAACCATATCCCTATTTTTCTTTAACAAGTAGATTACCGCAATGGTTTGCTATATGGCATTTTAAATACACTTAGCATTTTAATAGTATTTTTCATTGGGATTCAGATTCCATCATGATGGATGAAGGGCAGTTTTATTTTCAGAGGGGTATTTTTAACCGAACAATTTCTTTAACAAAGATGGACTTTAACATTGACTTAATGACAGATATGAGCAGTATGACAGACTAATTTTACTACATTCCTAATAATGCCATTGTCAAAGGAAAGATAATGAATTGGATATAGTGTCTTTCCCAAGGGTATGAAGTCCTCAACAGGATGTTTAAATTCTGAATTCATACACATGTTTATAGCTCTTCAGTTATGGCAGAACATTCACCTCTGTCTCTTTGATGACTTGTTCGTGAAGAGAATACACAAGGAAGTATGCAGAATTATCAGAAGTATTTTGCACAAATGCAAAACAGGAGAGAGAGAGAGAGATAGAGAGAGAGAGAGCACTGAATGAAGAGGATATCTCAGATATGAACCTAACGTTCTCATTTCTTCATCTTGTAGAAGAATGGAAAAATGAAAGCTGCTTTAAAATACACGACGTTAATTATGTGCATTTTGAAAGAGTAATTGCAAATTGCTATTTTGCATTATATAACAGGGATATATAATAGCCAGGCTGAACACTCATTTTAGTCTTCCTCTTTACATCTTGAGTTTAAAAGTTTTATCAGCAGAAAAGTCTACCTTATGCTGGCAAGCAAAAGGTGAGTGGAATATTGCAAAGGCAAAGATAACACATAGATATGATTATTTATTTAAATCAAATTACACTTTTCATTAAAATAAGTATTAACTGGATTAAATATTAATTAATTTAATTTAAATAACGACTATTTAATTCCTGCAGCATTCAGATAGGTATGCATATCTTCAGTATTGGAATGAAGTGTGCTTTTCCCTTAAAATAAAATCACTCTTTTCTTCACACATTTTACAAATCATAATAGCAATATCACTTAGATTTATATACCACTTTATAGTGCTTTTTATAGCCCTCTCTAAGCAGTTTACAGAATCAGCATATTGCCCCCACAATTTGGTTCCTCATAATGCATGTTAACGGGGTGGGGGGGATGATTTTTTTTTTTTACTGTATTATCTTAAAAGTAAACCACCCCAAAATAACTGGGATTTTATTCCCAGCTAAAATAGACAAGATTACAAAGATAAATAATTAACTTGTAATGGATGGAAATGCTATTGGAAGAGTTAAAAATGAGACCTCATATACAGAGAATTATGAGATAATTATGTATAATTACTGTATTGTTTGGTTTGATATTGAGATGCACTTGTGAAAGACGTAGGTTGGAAATGACTTGTCACAGGTGTAGCTGAATGACAAAGTTTGCTTTGCACTGTTCACCAAACCAAGAAAGGGCTGGGACAGTCTACCTTAGAAGACTACATTGTTGTCAACAATGCTCAAAAGTCAAATGCAGAGTTTGTAGAAGTTAGGTAAGTTCCCAATGTTCATGAGGGATGTGGGTAGAGGGGAATCTCTCTTCCAAGAGGGATGCCTGTCCTAAATGGTAGGACTTTTCTGAGTTTTAGAACCATTATTTGACTTTATTATTTAGCCAGCTTGGAAAAAGGGGAGTCTATAGAGTCATTAAGTTCACACCATGGTTTACATCTAGACAAAAGGACCAAAACAAATACAAAATTAATAAAAGTCACATGTAATGAGATCTTGGCCTAAAGCATGGGTGTCAAACTCACGGCGTCACGTTGCCATCACATGACATTTTGCAATGTTTTTCACATTCGTGGAGCTAGGGTGGGCGTGGCCTATGCATGATGCATCTGGCCCACGGGCTGCCAGTTTGACACCCCTGGCCTAAACTATATTTTCTGACATGATGCTAATAAAAATGTGATCTAAAATTAATTTGCTTAGCTCGAAAGCCTCCTTGGTCTTCTGCTAGGATGTTTTCTGACTTGACCCACTCTAAAAGTTTATTTTTATATATATATAAAATAATGCCTAGCTGACAATGTGCAAATTATGCTAAAGGAGGCTAATGGGCTTGTAATTAGCAGGCTAATCCCAGTTGCCTTTTTTATTGATTGGAACTATCAGAATTAGCCCCCCCTCCCCTGCTTTGCAATCAGGGCTTTAATATCTATAAATATAAATAGGGAGACCGACACAGGGGTTCACCAATCCAAATTGCTCTAAATTTACTTCAATGGAAATACAGTTAATACCTGGGGTTTCATTACCCTTAATTGTTTAACTAGAGACCTCCAATTTCTAAGGTTGTTATATTGAGTGTTACAGAAAGCCGCTGTGGGAACAAACTCACATTATACTCTAAGTTAAGCTCAGAAAGATCTTCCTGCCTTTGTTTTATATCATTTTATATAATTTGAAATGTTTTATTGTCTTCAAGATCAAATGTTCTGGACCAGAGGTGGTATTCAGCAGGTTCTGACCAGTTCTGGAGAACTGGTAGCAGAAATTTGGAGTAGTTCAGAGAACCGCCAAATACCACCTCTGGATGGCCCCGCCCCCACCTATTCTCTGGTTCCCAAGTCCCAGATGAATGGCTGGGTCTTCTTTGGTTGCTCTGCACAGGAGAATGGAGCTGGAAAGCAGGTTAGTGGGATGTGGAGGGAATGGGATTTTGCAGTAACCTTTCCCCAGGAGTGGAGAGAATGGAGATTTTGCAGTAACCATCCCCTGGAGTGGGGAGGGAATGGAGATTTTATAGTATCCTTCCCCTGACATGCCCACAAAGCCACGCCCACCAAGCCACACCACGCCCACCAAGCCATGCCCACAGAACCGGTAGTAAATTTTTTTGAATCCCACCACTGTAATGGTCACAAATAAAGTTGCACCTACACAATCTTGTGTTTCAGTTACATCTTGACAACGGCCTTTGTGTCCATCCTGCTTAGAATGTCAATAATGCAAACTAGATTTGCTGCCAAAATAAGTAAGATATTTTGTTCATCGAGAAGACAGCAGATGAATGTATATTGGCAATATGCAGAAATAGAATTTCTTCAGAGAGTAACATCTTTAAACAAACCGGTAGAACCTGACGTTTGAAGTGAACCTCTCGAAACATGGGGCTCGAGTTCATTTGCAATTAATTTTAATGTACATTCTATACAAAAAATGTAAAAGTTCCCTGAAATTGGGATTAATTCTTGTTGACTGCATCTATGTAGTTTTATTGGCCGAAGTGGGTTGCCATTGCCTTCCAAAATGTTGCTTCTTCCTCTCTATTTAGCCATTAGTCCTGGGGTTCCAAGATGGTCATCCATTCAGGCACTAGGTAGGTCTGATCTTGTTTTCTTTTTTAGATCAGACACGATCTCTAAATCAAGCCCCATCACACAGAATACTTCAATTGGCCCGAAGTAATTTGGGCATAAAACTCATCAAACATAATTCTTCTGAGTTAATACACATTTGGATTGCACGTCCCACTGAGAGAAAACATTTAATTCCAATGGAATGTGCAACAGGATCCTGTCTTATTTCCTCAGAATGAGTGTTGATGAATTTTATACAGAACTGCAGTGCCAGCAGTGCCAACTGCAGTCCCAACTTACTTTTGGAAAGTTGAATTAAGAGCATTAAACATCAATTTCTTTGCATACAATAGAACATTTAGCCTCATGGTTAGATTAAAGGTAAAAAAATTCCCATCCAATTGTATCTCTAGGGCATGTTGCTCATCTTCATTTCCTGGCCGGTACCAGTATCTAAAGACATTTCCTTGGTCATGTGACCAACATGGCTCTATGCCAGGGGTGCATAGAACTCTGTTACCTTTCCACTGAAGTGGTACCTATTTCTCTACTTGCATTTTCATGCTTTTGAACTGTTAGATAGGCAGGAGCTGGGGTAAGGAATTAGAACTCAACCCTTTGCGTAGCGCTCGTGTCTTGAATCTGGACTGTCAACTTTCCAGCTGACATATTCATGTTTTTAACCACTGAGCCATTGTACCCCTTATGGTGGTTAGGTTAATATCCCATTTTTCCTCTAGCTGCTCCATTCAAAGTATACAATATTCCCTTATGTTGGATTCTTATAAGATAATCCTACTTTAGGCTAAGGAATATTAGTTCAAGGTTGTACAGTATATAAACAGTTTATATACTGTTTTCAATCATCCAGGACATGGTTGTCCCAAAGGTGTTGAAGAAGCTTCTTGGATGAGAAATAAAATGTTTTCAAGGAAAAACAAATTGCCTTTGGAAAAGCACCTTTCGGACAAACAGTTTAAGGCAGGGGTGTCAAACTCGATTTCATTGACGGCCGCATCAGGGTTGTATTTGACCTCAATGAGCCAGGGTGGGCGTGGCCAGCTCAACGTCAGTCATGCTGGGGGCCTGGGGTAGCCCGAGTGCTCTGCCAGCAAAGATTGGCTCCCGAGCTCATCAGCTTCAATGGCCTCCTGCAACCCTCTGCCAGCGAAAACAGCTCAGGGGGACCTTTTGCAGCCCTCCTGAGCTCCATTTTTGCTGGCAAAGGCACCGTGGGCCGATCTTTCACTGTTTCCAGGGTGGCCCAGTGGCCCAAATCTGGCCCATGGGTCTTGAATTTGCAACCCTGGTTTAAGGAAATATTTGAGATGGGCAGTCTAAAGGCTCCAGCACTGCAGGTGTGTGACCTGGTAGCTCTTACTTTGGATTATTGTCTTCCCTGCTGCAGCAGGACTGCCTGCAAGGATGATCAATTTTATCAAAACGGTGAGTGTGGCTGGATGATCAAAGCTTGGACTTCTTTTTAATCTATTGTGATGCATGTAATATACATATTGTCTTAAAAGAAGGTTGGGTTTCAATTGACCAGCATTTCATACCCAGCACTTTGGTGCCATTGATTTCTTTGGCTCATTTCCCTGTGCCCCAGCCTTCATCCTTCCTCCAAAAAGCAAAATAAAACCTGGCCACCCAAGGATGCCAACACTTGCCTTAATCAATAATCATCGAGTGGTATATAACTTGCTAAGCCTCAAAATAATTGTCCTACTGTGATTTATATTGAGATGCGACAAACTAAGAGAAGGATGATTTGAGTTCTCTGAATCCCAGCAGATCAATTCTGGAGCCTCCAAGTTACATAGTTATGTTAAATCTGTCCCCTCTAAAAATAACTATGTTTCCGAGAAGAAAGATAACAGAATAGTCTTTTCTCCTTCCTTGTTCCTTTTGCCATTTACATTTGAAACTGACAAAGCAAATCAACAGCAATAATACAGTACTAACCAATCTGAAGACTTCCTGCTACTAACTCTGAGGTTCCCATCTTGCTTTTTGGATCTGATTTTCTACAAACATTTCATATCCTCAAGCTTTTTGCTGTTTGACGATAATCCAGATAATAAATGTGCAATGAAGGATATTTATTTTGGAAATGGCTTTGGTACCTGGAGGAGAGAAGAAGTGATCATATTTGTGCTAAGGAAGAGTGCTTGTAAATCAGCAATTTTTCTAAGACTGATATGCAAGAAAGGATCTTTATTTAACAATGCAGTAGATCACCCTATATTTCTGTGGCTTTATGTTCCTACAGGGACTCCTCATTCTTATTTGGCTCTTTTTCTTAAAGGAGTCTGTCTGCAATCTTTCTTGTTTTGTTTGGTTTTTTAATTTAAAGCCATTAGGAACTGTTTACCTCATCAGGTTCCACCACTTTTTGCCTTCCTGAAGTCAAAGACATTCACTGAATATCAACAGACTAGAACCAGCCCACAGAGAGAGCTCAAGGGCATGCTTTCTTTTCAGGGCTCATCCCTCCTCCATGTTACAGCTTGTTAAAAAGCTTCAGCCTGAACTGATAGGACAGATTTCAGCAGGATAATTATTTTTTCCTGTCTTGTTTTTAAATAGTGATCAAACTCAAAAGTCTTTTACTGCAAAAAGTATTGGTTCAGTAGTTCTTTCTTGCACTGGTTCAGTAGATATAATTGCAATAGCACAATAGCAATAGCACAGACTTATATACCACTTCATAGCACTTTTTACAGCCCTCTCTAAACGGTTCACAGGATCAGCATATTTCCCCCAACAATCTGGGTCCTCATTTTACCCACCTCAGGATGGAAGGCTGAGTCAACCTTGAGCCTAGTGAGATTCGATCTGCCAAATTGCAGGCAGCTGGCTGTAAGCAGAAGTGGCCTGCAATTACTGCACTGTATCCTCTGCGCCACCGAGGCTCCTTGGTATAGAGTCCCTCTACTTGAGCAAAGGGTTGGACTAGAAAAACCTTCAAGGTCACTTCCAACTCTATCATTCTGTTAGCAGGGTATCTCCCAGTGATGGTTAGCAAGTTGTTCCAGAAAAACCCTTAATGTGTTTGCCATGTGAATGGTGAAGGCTTTTTTAACATGATGTTTAAGGCTTCGAGAAAAAGGTTTGGAATACGTAAACTAAATTAATTTAAATCACAGACAGGGAGTACATGCAAGACTTCTTTGATAGAGTTGCTTGGGCATCATGCCACGGCTGTCAACCAATCACCATATTATTATCACATGAAATAATTGAAGATGTAAATCAGTACAATGTGCGTGTATGTTTTATTCATTTATGAAATATTTTCACGTTGCTTATCATGAAAAAAAAGTAGGTCTTGGGCATGGATGTATGCGAAATGCAGTTGAGATATTTAGATCTTAAATCAAACATGGCTAATTTATACTGTATTTTTTTTAAAATAATATATATAACAATGGCTTAAAAACAAAATAACCATAACTAAAAGCCATCGAAAAGTAACAAATCAAACCAAATTTAAAAATCAACAAAAATAACTAAAGGAGGTTGTTGATTCTTAGTAAATAAGCACTATTTGGTGCTGATGTTATGGGCATACTAAAAATAAGATATTTATAGGAAAATAGCAAGAACTTTCTATACAAGATAAAATGTGTTTTGTAAATTTTTGAAAAAGCGAAAAACTAGGTCTGGAAACATCCGTAGTCAAAGTATAATCAGTATTATTATTAGTTATAAAAACTGATACAGAACATGACGATGAAACAGTGGCTAAAAGGAGGCAAAATTAAGTTTATTTCAGGGTCAAAGAACTTGTAGCTTAAGAAGTCTGACAGCTCTAGGTTATGTGTTCTGCACTGAAAGCCCATCCATGGAGCAATATCCACAGAGCTTCATAAAATAATAACCCAGATGCATTTATTTATTCAAGGCATGATTTGGTAAATTTAAAATCTTTTTTTTAATTATTATTTGCTCAACTAATGCATAAATAGGTTTGAAACTCAGCACAGTTCAAGCTAAATAACTGTTAAGCATTCCAAGTTACTTATTAAACACAACTGACTTTTGTTTAGCAATATTATATGGAAACTATTTGAAGGGCCTTAGATATATCCATGACATGTTTTGTTTAAAATAGAATATCCTATTTATAAACCGAATTATCAAAAACTATGATACTTGTGTCTCTCTTGACATAAATAACTAGTTATCTTCTCAGTTGTAGTCTGAGAAAGTATTCTGGCTACAGTCTGAGAAGAATTCTGGCAAACAGAACTAAAATATGCATAACAAGCTTGTTGTTGGTTGTTTTTAGCAAAAAAAGTACTAGATTATTTTTAAAAAAGAAAATATGTACTGTGCTAGATTGGCCTGAATATAGCACTATATGGTAGAACTCCTATAAAGTTCCAGAACATACATCAGAATCTTTTTGTCCTTTGGGATTACTGTAAAGATTTTAGATGCATATAAATATATTGGAAGGAAAATTGGAGGTTGGAGTTTAGGGAGGTAGCAGGAAGAATAGGGAGAGCTCAGATAAAAGGAACAAGAATGAACCTTCTGGAGAAGATGAGAAGAATAGCCATTTCCTATTCAGAACATTTCTCCTTCTGCAACACTTCATTGCTGGAGTTATATGATGAGTGAATGGATGAAACAGCCACTTAAAATTGCATTCTGGGTTGGGGATTTCTGCCAGATATTGGATGTAATTTAGCTCTTGGATTTCACTCTGTTCCTCAAAACCTTGTATTTATTGGAAGAGTTCTACTTCCTTCTTTCCAGCTTCAACAGCAAAAAAAAATAATGTGACCACTCAGAGTAATATATGCTCATCAATATGTGTGTGTGTGTGTGTGTGTGTGTGTGTGTGTGTGTGTGTGTGTCAGTGGTGGGATCCTTTTTTTTTTACTACTGGTTCTGTGGGTGTGGCTTGGTGAGCGTGGCAGGGGAAGGTTACTGCAAAATCTCCATT
>JAOYMU010000001.1:37903516-37916078 GCA_025802295.1 Psammodynastes pulverulentus
CGGGCTCCGAGAACTCGTTCACATGGGCCCTAGTACCTCTCGGGAGGTCTCCGGAGGTACTAAGATTTCACCACTGGAGCACAGGAGGATAAGAACACAAATGTCCTAATTGATGAGCAGAAGTCTCTTTACATGTTATATTCATATTGTGGCTCCATGCAGGGGGTGAAATAATGAAGGGAATGTTCCCTGACAAGAATAGTGCCTTGGAGTGGGACATTCTGTAATTTTTTAAATAAAAATATATTTATATCTTTTCACTGAATTACTCTGTGGGGGAATGCGTAAGCAGCTCAGAGGTGGAATATAAGCCCTGCAGTGGCGTAGCGTGAGTTTTCAGCACCCGGGGCAAGGTAAGTAATTTGCGCCCCCTAACCCGTGGATTTTAGCACTCGAGTCTCTTCCACGTACCACGCCGCCTGGTCCGACAAGGAGGACAACGGCGGCGGGGGCGGTGACGACATCATGACGGGCGGAGCTCTCGAGCCACTGCTCCAGACTTGCCACCGTGCCTGCCGGAGCCCGTGCCAAAATGGCACCGCAGCGGATCAGGGGGGGAAGAGAGGAGGCGGCGGCGCGTGATGCGCTCTTCACGCAGGCGCGCCTAACCTTTTCCTCAGGGGCTTGTGGGGCTTCTTCCCGGAGAGGCCCCTGGCGGCGAAGCGGGTAGGTGGGGCTTTCCCACATGCGCCCCCCCAGATATTGCGCCCGGTGCAGCCGGCCCCCCTGCACCCCCCACGCTACGCCTCTGAAGCCCTGTAATTGAATAATCATGCACCATAGGAGGCATATGCAAAAAGAGGAAAAGGCCAAAGAACACAAGGCAGATCCTGAAGAAGATCATCAAAGCCCTGCTACAAAGACATCAAATAATAATGGTTGAGGTTGCCAGCCATAGATGAAACAGAACTTTGTATTTCACTTGACACCCAAAGTGGTAAAAGAGAAAACAAACAAACAAATAATAAATAAATAAATGTTTGTACTTTCCAGATAGAAACTATTGATAAATATAAATAGCAATACCTACACATCTCCAAGTTGGAGTGTGAGTATTCTATTTATTTCAAGAAACAAGGACATCTGGCTATGGGGCAAGATCTTATACTGTATCTTCTCTCACTTACTGCTTTGAAGAGCATTTCCATCCTAAAGAAAACAACCACAAGATTTTGGGACTGCTCACAATTATAGGTCTCTGGTTGTATGGGACCGTCCGGGTGTTATTATCCATAACCTGCTACTTCAACTTTCCCAAAGGGTGTAATTGATACAAAGACATTTAACAAGTCCTTCAGAAAGTGAGTCGACATTCCCCATCTTCCATTCTATGTTTTTCCCATTAGAGTTGGGTGCAGTGGAAGCACCTGGTACATGGTTTTTTTTTACATTATGTCACTTTGCTATGAAGATCTCTCTACTAACATTTCAAAAGTAATTGTTTTCTCTTTTTTATACTTTGTTCCTTCCTCTCACAGAAGCCTAAGGAATTGTGATATATATATATCATGTGATATATATATAACATTCTTCCCACCTTCATTTTCCTTTGCAGCATGAACACTTGCGCAAATCACTCAGATGAAAATTGTACTCTGAATGGGTGATATCTGTGCCTATAGACTGCTAAAGCAAGAACTAGACACTATAACAGTGTCACATAATACCTTTAATGGAAAGCCTAAGTGGAAATTAAGTGGTGGTTTGTTTTCAATACGAAGCTGAGTTTTACAGTTTCTGAAAATCCGCAATCATTTTTCATTATCCTGGAGTGAATCTAATCTGATTTCTTTTTTCTTTCTGATATTCTGAGACCAGGTAACTTTTAAATCGCTTTCTTTACAGTTTGTTTTGGCAAACTAATGTAAATGAGCCAAACTGACAAAGAATAGAAATTGCAGCAACCTAAGCAAATAAATGTCTGTGGGTTTATCTGCACAATGAAAGGTTGTTTCTTGACACTCTATGCACTTCTGTGGTAGTGCAAAAAGTCTGGAAGAAGTGCTCTAGGCCTAATGTGAGCACAGCACTTTCCTACTATTCTTTAAAGCAATCAGCCTTTTTTGGTTATTTCTATTGGAATTTGTAAAAAAAAAAATACATTATTGCTTTAAGCCAGGAGTGTTAAACTCAATTCCATTGAGGGCTGTTATCAGGGCTGTGATTGACCTTGGGGGAGGCGGGTGGATGTGGATGACTGGGTGGGTTTGGCCAGCTTGATGCCACTCCCCAAACTGCTGGCATGTTCCTTCTTCGCATTGGGTAGACCGGGCCGAAGCCATGCTGGCCTGATATTTCCTCTTCACACTAGGTAGACTGGGCCAAAGATACACTGATCTGATGATGTTTCCTCTTTGCATTGAGTAGACCAGGACGGCCCCGTGGGCCTGATCTGACCACATCGTGGGCCAGATCCAGCCCATGGGCCTTGAATTTGACACGCTTGCTTTAAGCAATCCACTCATTCCTCATTTTGCATTTAATCTGATAATTTTACAAAGGCAAGACATTGCTATAAAGGAGTATCAAGCCACCATACCCTTCTTGTGAGCCATGGTGGCACAGTGGTTAAAGTGCAGTACTGCAGGCTATTCTGCTGACAGCCAGCTGCCTGCAATTTGGCAATTCAAATCTCTCCAGGCTCAAGCCTACTATCCTTCCGAGGTGTATAAAATGAGGACCCAAATTATTGGGGGCCAAATGCTGACTCTGTAAGCCGCGTAGAGAGGGCTGTAAAGCACTGTAAAGCGGTATATAAGTCTAAGTGCTATTGCTATTGCTATTGTGGTTCAGCTCCACTTCTTTCACATGGTGATTTCACATGTGGCATAAAATGAAGGGGAAACTCCAGATATTCTACACTAAGCAGCTGGGGGGGGGAGAGATAATAAAAGAATAGCCTGCTGGCATTTCCCCAAAAGTTGTGATCATGATGGCAGGTTATAGTAATGGAGGGCTAGGGAGGAAGATGGAAGATATATTCTAAAGATATTTCTGCAGAGGAATAGGATGCAGGGAGTTGATTGCTTCAAGAGGAGTCTATAAGGAGATAGAAGAGAGTGTCCTAGGGGCAGAAAAAAACCACTTTAACTTAAGCATATTGGTGTCTATGGAGATTCTCGGTTATCCAGTCATGGTTGTCCTAAAGGTGCTTTTTCAAAAGGCAAGTGGAACTTGTTTTTCCTTGAAGATGCTACACTTCTCATCTAAGAAGCTTCTTCAGTTCTGACTGTTCAAAGAAGCCTTCCTGGATGAGAAGCAAAAGCCTTCAAGGAAAAAAAAAGAGTTCAGTTGCCTTTTGAAAAAAGTATATTTGGGGCAAGCATATTAGTAGGACACTATCCTTCGTCCCTAATTATTCCCTTAAAAAATCCGAAACTCACATGCAGGCTACTCCTTCATAAAAGAGAAAGGGAAAATAGAGCTCCCCAGATTTTATCCATTCTGCCTTGTGTACGCAGGAAATTTGTAAAGGTTTACAAAAAGCCAATCAATCCACATAAATCTCAGATGGAATCTGTCGGAAGCTGTACATTTGTCTGATTGTATAAATATTGGATCTATTGTTATTAGGGATCCATTAATCCAAAAAACATATTGCATTATTAACCAAGAGACAGGAAGGTTGGCAAAGCAAAGTGAAATGGGATAGCATTTTCTACATAGCATTTCGATTTGGAGGCATTCTTGGAAAATTAAAAATGAGGGGAAACTGCATTGTAATGCTTTGGTTGGCCTTCCTGAGTGGGCCAGGTATTTGGATAGAGCATCCAATATACAAAACACACACACACACACACACACACACACACACACACACACAGTATGACTATCCTTGTGGGGAACCAGAGAAGGCCCACAGCATGTTGTCAACTTCAAAATGGACATAACAGCCCACAAAGGATGCCTGCTTCCAATCCCTGCTGATATAGACCTATGAAACAGTCCTGGTGAAATATACATATGACTGATTCAAACGTACCAGCCAACTCTATCTTGAAAGATCAGCTTCAGTGTTTCCATGGAAAAGCTTGGAGGGGGGGGAGCTTCAAAACCACTTGGCTCGAGGACAGTGGCACAGAAATATGTGTGACATTTCCTGTCATTGCTCCTGAGGGCTCGAGACACAGCATCGCTTGGAGTGTGTGCAGACCAAATAGCATAGCCAGAATATGATTGAAATGCATTTGTGCAAGGGAGAAAATGAGCTTGACTCAAGGTAATGAAGGGGAAAAGGTTTAAGAGAGAGAGAGACAGAGAGAGAAAATTTTGCCCACATAAAGTAGTAGGGACTAAATTGAAGAAAAAGAAATATATATATACTTCAGAGTGGAAATTACGTAAGCCTGCCTGGTCTGAATAGATGCAGGATTTTTCCAGTACAGTCATAATAATGCTCTCTGAGTATCCACCGATCCATATCATTAAGTAGGAGGACAGAAATGTCTGTAGAGCAGACCAAATAAGGATCGCTATTTTCAAGGAAAGACAGCTAAGGAAGAGAAAACTGTAATAAAAGTGTGTGCTGCAAGAAAGTTTTTGGCTGGGAAGTTACTGCTAGGTTGAGCACAGATAACAAAATGTCCTTGAAATTCTTAGGAGAGGAAACGAAGGCCAGCTTCACTTTGCTACAGTTTCACAGCCATGTTTTCATTCTGTCTTTAAAAAACAAAACAAAAAGAAACTGGATTTCTTAGCAATTATTTCCACAGGTAGGGTTGTCAGTAGTAGTGAGTTTGCTACTAGCTTTAGGGAAGTGCCAGTACAAAAGCTTGGAAACTCACTTAGCTTTTTAGAGTTTATTTCCAGGACAGAAGAGCAGGAAATTGTCCAGCCTGCATTTATGTGGCATATATCTTCTCTATCTCATGCTGGAAACTGCCAGTTTGTGTGTCTCAAATCCTGTTCTTGTTTTATCTCTAGAATGAAAGCAGCAGCATGATCTACCTTACAGGAAACCACTGCAGTACAAAATCTAATATAAAGCTCTTTCCTGCGCTTAAGAATAATAGTAATATAATACAGTGCCATTTCATACTGTATCTGGTGGCTAGTAAACAAAAGTACTTTATTTGGAAAGAGAAACTGTGATTGATATGCATATAACTATGTCCAAAATCATCATGCAGAACAATCCAGAAAAGGCCATTCCAAAGGTGCTTTTTCAAGAGGCAGCTGGACTTTCTGGTTTTTCTTTGAGGATGTTTTGCTTCTCATCCAAGAAGCTTTTTCAGCTCTGACCAGATGGAGGGGAATGGAAGGATTTATACTCCTTGCAGACAGCTGATCATTTGCATTCTTTTTAGCTAAAAAGAAAAATGAACAATGATTCACTGTTCTTGGATGAGAAGCAAAACATCTTCAGAGAAAAACCAGAAAGTCTAGTTCCCTCTTGAAAAAGCACCTTTGGGACAACCATGACCTGGATGACTGAGAATAGCAATAGCTCTTAGACTTATATACCGCTTCACAGTGCTTTACAGCAGGGATGGGATCCTCCTGGTTTAGCCCGGTGTGTGCGTCCCAGTAGCAAAACGAAGCCTCCACTCTGTGGAGAGGAAAAGGAAGCAAAAAGTCCATGTTGGGCCTACCCACCTGCCCTGATTCTTACCTGGTCTTTATCCGCTCATCTGATTGACGCTTTAGGCCTCAGCTGGTGACTGGAAAGCAGCGTGCACGCGAATTTCCAGTGTGCACATGTGATCACCGAACCAGTAGCGGTGCCAGTAAGATCCCATCGCTGCTTTACAGCCCTCTCTAACTGGTTTACAGAGTCGCCTATTGCCCTCAACAAATTGGGTCCTCATTTTACCGATCTCGGAAGGATGGAAGGCTGAGTCAACCTTGAGTCTGGTGAGATTCGAATGGTCAAACTGCAGACAGTTGGCAGGCAGCAGAAGTAGCCTGCAGTACTGCACTTTAACCACTGTACTACCGTGGCTCTTTCTCCATAGAAAATCTCCAGAAAAGGCTTTTCTTTCTAGATGCAGCTTCTTTGAATTGTCCTGTATTGATTCTCCAAGGCATTTGATGATGGTGATGGCGGTGATGATGGTGATGGTACACCAGGAAGATTTTAGACTAAACAGTATGAACTAAAGAAGGTGGGGAGAAGAGCTACAAAGCTCTAGGATATTTTGGGCCCCTTCAGTCTTCTATGATGAGCACAATCCAGTAACAACTGGGAATGCACTGGGTGGCTTACTGATGAATTAAACTTTCTCTTCCTATGTGCTGTGATCCCAAAGGTGCTTTTTTTTTTTCAAGAGGCAACTGAACTTTCTGGTTTTTCTTTCAAGACTTTTCGCTTCTCATCCAAGAAGCTTTTTCATCAAAGAGCTGAAGAAGCTTCTTGGATGAGAAGTGAAACATTTTCAAAGAAAAACCAGAAAGTGCAGTTGCCTCTTGAAAAAAAAAAAGCACCTTTGAGACAACCATGACCTGGATGACTGAGAATCTCCATAGATATGTGATCTTAATATAGATCCTGGTTTATTCCAAATAAAGAGGCTGATGGAGAAGGAAGCACATAAGGAGTTGTACTTAATGTTAGAAACATTTTGTTTGAATTCTGATGGAAAACTCTCACACTCGTTAGCTCAATGACAAAAATAGAGGGAGATCAGTACCAAAGCAATTAGTATCAAACTATTCCTCAAATAGTTTATTAAAATCATGTTGTTTTCTTCAGAAATCCCACCTATTTCATTTTTTTGTTTTGTTTCAAGCAGTAGTAGTGAATTATTCTAATCTTCCTTGATCTGCTTTCAGCACAGATGCATATTTAAACCTGCCAGCCTTCTCACTAAGAGACCGCTATATTCCTAAAGCTAATCTCCAATTTTCCTGCTTTTAAAAGTTTTTTACTACTGTTTTTCTCATTCCTATGCAGCATTCAACAATAATAAGTCAATAAAGATTTGCAAACCTTGCAGCCTTCCCGCACAAAATCTGAGCTTTTTACCTCAGACCTGAAATTTTGCTGGCTTACCAAGATAATGCCATCTATTTGTCAGTAGTTAGCAGTGTTGCTATTAATTGCAGTTTAATCTCCTTAGGTCAAACTAAAAGTGTACTTTCTGGATCAGACTTTTAGAAGCGGAATAATTTTTAAATCCTTTTTTTCACTCTTTAAGAAGAAAAATACAAAGCTCCAAATTTGCTTTGACATATATTTAGAGATGTAATTCCAAGGTCAGAAAAACAGAGTTCTGCTTTTCTGACTTTTACGGATGGATGGTATAAACATAGAAATGAGGTACATAAAGAAACCAAAATCTTTAGGATTCCATTTAATATTGAGAAGTGAACTTCATGTTCCTGGAGGTGAGTATTACTGTATTAAAAATAAAATGATTATATTAGTAACTTTTTAAAAAAAGATAAAATAAAAGTTACTGAGTTATAGCTGTCAAGGATAAGATGAATCACTTTCAGACATAGCAGAAAGAAAATGAGGTACAGCAAATGAATTGAGCATTAAAGAATTCTTTAAAGTACTCTTTAAAAAAAACCATACAATGAAGAAAGGTTACCCAAGAGACTAAAATAAAGAAAAATGGAAAAAGACACCTTTCCCTAACAATATGTGGACTTCTTCCTTTGGGAAAGCTTCTTACGGACAATAGACAAGAAACAGTAATCCTCCAAATGCCATCTAAAAGTGTTTGCTATATAAAGTATTTCAGAGGATCTGGAAATACCTTTCTTCCTGTTTCCTTCTTTATAATGTAATATTACTCAGAAGGAGGGAGGGGAAAGAGTAAAAGCAAAACAAAGTTAGAATGCTTTAAAATGATTTTTCCATCGAGTTATTATGCCTTAATGATTCAGTCAAGAAAGTTCTTCGTTAAAATAAAAAAATTACTTTCCTGTTCTTTAATGAACAAATTCAATGCTGCAGATTATTTAATAGTATAATGGGTACTAGTCTTAAATAATGGGGAGGTGGGGCACCAGAATAAGTTACATAGAGAGTTTGGACTTTGGATACAGAATTTATATTGATGGTATATACATCTTTGTATTCTGGTATTTCAAGTTTTTATCAATTCATTCCCTTTTTCTTCCTATTCATCATTATTCTCCTAGGGGGTATCTTACTGAAAATAAATAAATAAGCAGTTTGAGATCTATATTCCATTGTATAAGCATCTGCATGCTAGTTTTTCCAATGTCCTGCTGTTAAAAATAAAACAGAATAAGAATCTCATCTGCGATAAATCCTATAACCCAATTATGAAAAGATGTGCTTATTGTGCTTTGCTAATTTTTTAATCTGTACTTTGCAGTTTCAGCTGACTGATGTTCTAACTACCCTAATACCTGTAACACACAGCAAGTCAGAAAATAAACATGGATTTAAAAAAAAAAACAAATATACTATTTAGAGGCTCCTCCTTCCTCAAATCCATTCCCATTTTCCTTTCTGCAGCCCCAATAAATAGCATGCAACTGTCAATTCTGTTTAGGAATCATCTGTTGCAAATCGTCGGATGATGCTCATATAAAAATACAGGGCATCATTGCTTCCCCCTCTAGAAATACTTAAGAAAGATTCAAATCCTAATTAGAATGATTTATTTTACTCTGTTGAATGCTGATAATTAAATTTGGGTCTGTTCAGAATAAGGAATATAAGCCATGTCAAATAAAGGTGGTGTTTTTCAAGAATCTAGCTGACGTAAACAATATTTTTCTTAATGACTTTTTTTCCCTGTGAAAATACTTGTCAAGTATTCTGTCTGTCAAAAAGAATGCCTATTAACCTTCTGTTAAAAATATTTCCAAATTGATTCACCAATTAACTTTACCTTATGTTTAAGAAAAGCTAATAATTCTTCAATAACCCTTTGTTCTACTCTATTTATATTCACTCTTCTACTCGTTAACTCTTTTTTAAGATCTTCTGTAGCAGCTCTTCGTTTGAATTAAACCCAGTTTGCCACACTTTCAAGTTCTGGGGATTTCTATGGAGGCTTGTGCAAATTATTCAAAGCAAAGCAGTCCTTAAATGAAACTGTGACTGCACTTCTGATTTTACTTCAGCTTTGCTTTGCTTTGCACACCTGCAAAAGTCATAAATGTGAGGATTGGACATAAAGCTACTTTTCATCACTGTCATAACTGTGGACAGTCACTAAATGAGGCAGTTGGTAAATGAGGTCTACTTTTGTGTGTGTGTGTGTGTGTGTGTGTGTGTGTGTACACACACACACATACACTGTATGAAGCGGGAAGTTGACAATATGACATAAATTTTAAACAATTAAGTATCTATACATTGATTCAACTGACAATATGTACAAAACTTCAACTGATAAAGCTTCTTGGATGAGAAGTGAAATGTCTTCTTCTTTCTCAAAAGACAGTCCAGTTGCCGTTTCAAAAATAAGTCCAGTTGCCTTTGAGACAACTGTGACCTGGATCAGGGATCTCCAACCTTAGCAACTTTAAGACTCTGGGAGTTGAAGCCCACAAGTCTTAAAGTTGCCAAGGTTGTAGACCCCTGACCTGGATGACTGAGAATTCCCATACTGTAAATATCTATACATTGATTTTAGATTTGAGATATCTGTAGCAGATGACCAGCCTTAGCCTGAGGATGGAGTCAAATGCATCATCAATTTGGAGTCATAAGAAATCTAAGTCCACCCCCGCTTGCAGTCCATTGACTCTTATCTAGCACCAATTTGCCTTGACCATGAATAGTAAGTAGTTCATATTCTAGTGTATAGGTAGCATGAAATACTCACAGTACTTTTAAACTATATTCTGGTTCCTGGATTCTTACACCTGACATTACCCTTAATTTTAAGGTACATAAAAGAGTACTTTAGAATTTTGTTTCAAATTGAGCAGGTTTGATTAATTCTATGAGATGGGGTCATCATCTATGTCACTAGCATAGTTTATAGTACAGAGTGTCAATCGCAGGAATAGATACCTGGGGAACCTTCTCATCCCAAAGGGATTAACCTGCCCTATTTGTATCAGCTGAGGGAACATGTTTTAGACTCCATCTGGCTGGTGGACTCCAAGATGTCTTTTCTTCTGTGGGTTCTATGAGGGTGAGATTGTGATCCCCTAAGAAATGATCAGTACCAACCCTTTTGGCCTTCTGAGAGGGTCTGAAGACATCACTCTGCCAATTGGCCTGGGACCCCAATAGGAGTGTATCATTCTGGAGTTGGCTAATGCAGGGGTTCCCAAACTGTGCGCCGCGGCTCCCTGGTGAGCCGCGCTATCGTTGTAAGGGCGCCGCGCCATTTCTGAAAGCCTAGTGCGCATGCGCAGTTACAAGTAAAATTTTTTTAAAAACCCGGATGTACCTATTAAGGGAGCCGCGGAAAAAATCCAAACTGTTTAAGGGAGCCGCGGAAAAAATCCGAAGAGGTTAAGGGCGCCGCAAGCCGAAAAAGATTGGGAACCCCTGATGTAATTAATATTTTTCTAGTCAAATATTTAACCTTTTTACAGGGCATTTTTAAAACCTGATTTTTTTCATCAGATTGTCTTGAACTTGTTTAGTCATATTTTTACCAACAGCTTTTTTTTGGTTTATTAATCTTAAAACCTACTAGTGCACAAAAATCTTTCAATGTTTTCATCAAAAATTCAATCCCTTTTCAGAGGATTTTGTAAAATCAAAACCAAGTTATCAGCAAAAGCTCTGAATTTAAAAATCTCATTTTTAATATTTAGGCCCATTTTCTTCTCATCTTGTCTAATATCTCTGTTCAAAACTTCAAGAACCAAAATAAACCACAAAGGGGACAGCGGACAACCTTATTCCATTCTGAATATCACATGATTTAATCAAACCACCATTAATTTAATCTATTTGTATCCTACAAATAACTCAAGATGGCAGAGATATCCAACACACCTTCCCCCTCCTACTTTTCCCACAACAACAACCCTGTCAGGTGATTGTCTAAAACTTTCTCTGTATTAAGAAAATTAATGCAGCTTTATTTAATTACATGGTTTGGCTATTCTATTACATCCAGTACAGTTGTCACATTGTTTTTTAATTATCTTTTAGGTAGAAATCCACATTGATTTTCATGAATGAACTTTTCTCTTGTTTAGTTTGTCCAGGAAAATTGATAAAAACACTAAGACGATTATTGTTCATGAAAAATTGGTTTATAATTCTTAGTGGAAGATAAAATCTTGCCCTTCCTTTGGTAACAATGCAAATATTGACTTCTTTCCAAGTTTCTCCTTGTAGAATGGAAAATATTAAATAATATTAAAAGATTTTTAAAGATTTAATCCTGTTTTCATAATTTTGAAAAACCAGTAGCAACACAGAATTATTAATGGGTTTGACCTAATATAAGAATTTTAGATATTTCAAGTAAAGTTAATTATTAATTTGATGTTATATATAGTAACTTTTTTTATTAAACATAATTGGTTGCAACACACATTCTGTATTACCTTTTTGTTTAATCAATCCATATAGGATATTCTTACAGATTATTACTAATATATATGCTGATTTATAACTACTAAATATTCATTGTTAGCTTGATGTTGAGATTTTCTGTGAACATTGAATATGTGTTCAGGAGTATAACTCACAATTGCTTGTGGTATTACTAATGAAATATATAACTGCAAATACAGTTGGTTACACAAGCGTAAAAAATATTTAACCATTAAAATAGTGATGTAAGAATAACTAACATAGTTGGAGCCATAGGTAATGGAAAGATGTTGTAACCAATCCCCTTCTAGCATACCCTGGAACTGTCCATACCCTTATTAGATTTAGAGAACTATGACTATGGTGTAGCTTTCACAGGAGCTACAAAAGTGCCTCTCTTTTTCCATGCGGGTTTCTTTATCTTACAGCTCCTGGTATGCTTTTCCAAGAACCATGTTGGTATACTTTCCTTTGCCAAAAAGTTAAGATTCGAGAGGACAAAAGTAAAATATTAAATTTAGTCGCTAAAATGCAAAAATTGCTCATTACATAGCAAATGTATGTCTACAAAATTTTAATTTGATTGGAAAATAGATGTTAATAGCTAGACCCTAAACGCCCATTATAAATACTTGCTTCTGAATCTCTAATAATATAAACAGAAATAGTTCTACATGTAATATGAGAAGTACGTTTAAAGTATCAATTATTAAACATTTGGCAGTGCTAGTGGAGAAGTTAATTAAGTTGTACCATGCATAGCAGATTGTTGCGTCTTTAGGATTCCTGGTTATTCACAATAACAAACTAGCAAAATATCCATAAAACAAAAACACAGAACCAGTAAAAATGTTTAGGACAATAATCTACCCAATGTTTGCAATGTTTTAACAGTTGTTATTAATATGTTCTTCAAATTGCAAGCAATATACGATTCTAGTCTTAAATGTCTTAGATTGATGAATATAAGAATAGACCTCAGCAGGGCTTTTTTTCTGCCAGAACTCGGCGGAATGGCATTCCGGGACCTTTTTGAAGTCCATGTCACGTGTTCCGTCTCCACCAATCGCACGCTATCACTTCCGGGATATTTAGCGCGACGACGGGGGGTGCGTTCCGGCACCT
>JAOYMU010000001.1:37948452-37959281 GCA_025802295.1 Psammodynastes pulverulentus
GATCACCCAGCCACGCCTACCCAGCTGGTCATTAGGGCAGAGAACCGGTTGTTAAATTATTTGAATCTCACCACTGGTTGAAACCTGCTCTGTAATTATTGTTTGTTAAGTTACATGAGATGATCTTCCATTAGCTATCATAAAAGTTAGCTAAAATTATGCCATTGTTCATTAATAGGGATGTATTCTATGGAAGACAGTCATCTAGAAAAGAAACATGAAACATGAAATTAGTAGATACTCTATTCCCTGTTTTTAATTTTTTCTGAGAGAGATAGCAATAGAATTAACATATGACTTGAATCACCATTCAGTCTTTTTAATGAGCAACTTGATCATAATAAAGCTGAGAGTATTTTGATTGACAAAAAGAACAAAACATCACTAGCAAATCACTGCATAGAACAAAGAACATAAGCTGTTGTTAGATTTTAAATGTTAATTACATTATAGTGCTTACAAATTTAATAATTTATTATTTTTAAAAAAAAAATAGTTTTATTCAGCTGGGTAATTATGATAGTAAGAGTACATTTTCCAGTTTAATTTGTCACAGTGGTGGATTTTTTAAAAAGTGGAAATATATGCTCATTCAGCTTGATATATGTGTGGAAGTTTCTTTTTCAAGTGCTACATTTTCAAATCATCAACAAGTAATCTGATCCTTTACAATTTCATTATTGAATTGGTCTGTGACACTGCACCTCCTAGCCAGAGGTGGGCCTTTCATGAGCCAGAATCATGAAGCAACATGGACACTTTGCTCCATCGGAATGAAAGGGCACTCCAGCAAAGCTGATGCCTTGTTTTATTACATTTGAAGATGGCTAGACACGTGGTATGTAATGGCCAATGAGGAAAGGCCACAAAGGTAAAAGGGGCGAGTACAAAGGGCTTGAGATGGCCTGGCTCAATTTACATGGTCAGATATTACCATGGAAACGGCCAGTGATGTCAGAGTTCTGGTATGCTGTTATCTCTTCGTGCATGGTACAGATGGATCCTTTGTTTCCGTCCATGTGGTTCCCAGTAGTTTTCCTAGACTCTGGCCTAGTCCCACACCCCAGTCAGCCTGAACTCAGCCAGTGATTCCTACATTGGTCTTACCTAGTAAGAATTGCTGTTTCTGTTTCTTTTCATAATATTCCATCTGAATCTTTCTGCCTGTATCTTAAATCCATGATTTGTGGCCCTATACGCTTAGAACAACATAAAGCAGGCAGATATTCTTCTGAGTTACATCTTTTCAGGTATTGGGGTGGTTTTGGATAGTAAGATGGATGGCAAATAAATTAATTAAATAAATATTTGAAATTTGCTATCATAGCTCCTCTCACCCTTCCCTTTTCAAGGTTAAACATTAGCAACATTACACAATCTCATCTTTGATTATTGGCATTGCCCTTCTCTGAATTTGTTCTAGTTTCTTGAAGTTGGACTAGACATATCCATCTAGTTTAATGAAGAAAAGGATTAGGGATGACATATACCTGTCCATTCGTCCGCGGCTGCCATTTTGTTTCATAAACTTTGCTCTTAAAGTGATGGTGCGCATTATACGCCGGTGCGCATTATACGCCGATAAATACGGTATATCCAAATGATTAAGGAAAATGTTGAACAGCAGATTCCATAAGAGTGAACACTTTGGCATTTCACTCACCACCTCACTCCAGTTTGATGAAGTACTGTTGATGAGCATTCCTTGACTACAAATTTCATGCCAGCTATTTAGTTAATTGTCATGCCATCCACCCATGCTTAATTAGTTTGCTAATCAAAATGTCATGGGGTATTTTGTCAAAATCTTTTCTGCAATGAAGATAGATTATCTTCAGCATTCCTACAATCTATTAAGAAAACTCAATAAAAAAATGAGATAAGAACAAGAGTCGTTCTTAACAAATCTGTGCTGACTTTTGATAGTTTCTTCATTGTTTTCAAGGTGCCTTCAGATCAATCTCTTAATCATCTTCTCAACCTAATTCCCATGTATCAATGTCAGACCGACTAATCTATATTTCTCTGGGTCCCTCTTGCTGAAGATAGCACATTTGCCATCTTCTAGCATTTCACCAGTTTTCTCAGATGATGTAGAAAGCTTTGGCCAAGCAATCAACAAATTGCTTCAGTATTCCACAATGAAATTTACCTGATCCTGGAAATTAAACTCATTTAAAGCAATTAGTATTCTCTGAGTATGTTTCTATGAGTCTCAGACTTCAATCCTTCCTGTTCACTTTGCTCATCACAGTTGGATGACTAAAATGGGAACTGAGAAGCTAAGTTGTTTCTTTATTACCTATTAACATTTTGCCGTCTTCATTGAGCAGCTGGTACACTAATTCTCTTCCCTTCCTTTTCTTTTGAAAGTCTCTGAAAAGACCCCTTTTTGTGATTCTTCACAATCCTTGCCAATTGCAGGGAAAAACTTGTTAGTTTTTCTTGTACCAGCTCCAGTCTATTTATGTATAGCACTTCCTAGGTGACTTATTACTTTTTACACCTTCTATTTGTAGATTTATGCTGTTGTTTTTTAACCAGACCTTCTGGCATCATCTACCCCTTCTTTCTCTCCCCCTCTTCACTTTTCACAATTGAGCTTTTCACATCCCATTAGTCTAACCAATCCTGAACTCTTTTTCTCAATACTTCTCTTGTTATAGAAACTTATTTATTATTTCTTTGTATTACCGGTAATTAAAATATTTTTTTAAAGAACAAGATGTATTGTTTGCATTACATTAAGTTTTAATTTTCCTTAAATAAAATATTTTTTTTAAAAATGCTCCAGGATGATGTGGTCTTTTTCCTGCATCTTCCAAATTTGATTAAATTGTCCCTCTTCAATGTCTTATCAGATTTTCTAGTGTCTACATCCACCTCTTAAAAGGGAAAAAGTATGACAAAGAAAGAAAGGAAGAACCACGCTTTTAAAAGTTTGTTCCTGGCAGACGTTGAGATAGTTAAAATCCTCATTATTATTACCTATAACTCTTTTGAAAAATCTGCAGGACAGTAGTGGGAAGCTCTGCCTACCTATTACCCTTAGTTCATTGGGTAGAAGTAGAACTCACCCCCTGTATTAGTCTTATTCACATATCCACCTTGTTAGTCCAGCTGTTCTTTATATTACTGCTAAATTAATTCATTGGATATGCAGTGCAAGTCTTCCTTTCTATTGCTTCTCTTTCTTTCAGCTAACTTGTATTCCTTAATTATTACATCTAAGTTATAGAACTCATTCCACGAAATCTTTTTTGTCTCCTATATCATATTTTTCATATTTCTCATTCATTCATTCATTCATTCATTCATTCATTCATTCACTCCTTTCACTGTTGAAACAACTATGAGTGGTTTATAAAAGGATATAAAAAGAATTAATATTAACATAGATAGAAACTAAGAACCAAGAGGATGGGTGGCATGGGATGGGACTTCTCTGTATCCCATCAGTGACATCCAGTGTAAAGCATCCCATCAGAGCCTCAGAACCAGGTTTTCAGGTCCTTCTGGAGGGTGAAGAGGGTGGAAGAGGATGGCTATAACCTTTGGCAATAGAGTATCCCAAAGGAAAACTTATATTAAGAATTCAAGCTTATTTTGGTTCCCTTCACCCCATATTCTAAGCATTACTTTTAGATAAGGAGGGCCACAATATATGAATCATATATTCTTTCTGTTGGGTTTTTTTAATTAAATATTTTAAAGCTATAACTTTAAACTCTTTCTTCTGCAATATATATATTTACTTAAGATCTTTTCATTAGACCTCTTGCTTCCAATCCCTACAAGATCCAAATCACCATGTTTACCAGTGTGCTTTGGTGCAACCTATCTTTTTCTAGGATTTCAGTATCAAATCAGTTAGTCATTATCAAATTGTCCCATTTGGAAGATTTTTTTTTCCTGCATAGTGTAAGGTGCAGTGGCTCAGTACCTTAATGATTCTGGAGATGGTCTTTGTGCTGATGGTTCAAGCCCTACCACCATGTGGTAGGGTGAACTCCCATCACTTGCCTCAGCCTCTGTTTACCTAGCAGCTTTAAAGCATGTTATATGCTAATAGATATATAGGTACCACCTTGTTAGGAAGACGAGCCAGTGCTTCATGAGGATGGTCAAAATTTTGCTGGTGTTGGACCTTTTTGGATGCAATGCTCATTTGCGAGGCAACTTTGGTGGAGGGAGAAAGCCTTAGAGGATGCTGGAGGATGCTATTCATCTTTTTTTCTGTTGTGGAACTAGGTCGCCCCCCTGTAGGGCACCATTGATAGCATGCAAGTGTGAACTGAATGGGCTAGTAAATCTTAAGGCAACCAAATAACTCTTCTGTATTAGCAATGTAATCTTCTGGCTAATATAACATTGCCATACAATAAATAAATAAATCCTCCATAATGTTCAATTGGATTTGGCCTGTTTTCACACCCAGTCTTCTTTTTGGCTTCTCGTAAAATAATATATTTCGTCCTGCTCTGTTTTCAGAGTTATTCCACCAATAGACATAGAAAATCATCATCCCTTTCTTTCAACTAATCCATTGGGTTGGAAGGAATAAAAATGAAAATTGAGGACAGGAGAGATGATGGACCCCATTGACTTTGAAGTTAGATCATCAGTTGAATTTCCTGCTTCATGCAAAACTGTAATAATAATAGTAACAGAGTAGTCCTAACAGATGTCTCTCTACTTGAAGATATCTGGAGAAGAGGATTGTGCCGGTTGGTGACCCCAAGAAATAGGGCCTTCTCTGTGGAGGCGCCAACCCTCTGGAACGAATTACCTCAAACGCTGCATGTGCTCCCTGACCTAAAAGTATTTTGTCGGGAGTTAAAAACCTGGCTCTTCCGGCAGGCTGGCCTGGGATGATCACAGGGGATTTTAAATATGGGATTTTAAAAATGGGATTTTAAAATTAGATAGGCTGTTTTAATTGTAGATAGGCTGTTTTAATTGTATGTTATTGTTTTGTTGTGAACCGCCCCGAGTCTTCAGAGATGGGGCGGTATATAAATTTTAAAAATAAATAAATAAATAAATTCTCTAAAAGCAATGGAGCAGCTGTAGATAAATCACAAATAAATGCTCAAACAGCAGGCTGCTTTGTGCAGGATGGAATACCTTGAAACCAGAACATATTCTCCAGTGTGTCAGATGGTATCCAGGAATAAATGGGTTGATTCCTTTATTCCTTGCATTAGACAGAGCTTGAAACTGAGGACACGCCCACCTGTCACTCGTCCCCCGTTTCGGCTCTGTCTATTGCGAAGAACAGAGGCATTAATCCTTTCTCCTGGACAGGATTGAGATTTAGGTTAAAAGAATCGTTTCAAGGTTCAAGGTACAGCTGTGTGAAGGGTCACTGGCCCGAGCCCGCAGCTCATCGTTCCTGTGGAAGGAAGGCCGTTGATGTTAGAGGCTTATAAAGCCTCTGGTCGGCCAGGCTTCCATGCCGGAGATTCAAATCCGCGCGTGCTAGCTGCTCGGGGTTAATCAGAGCGAAGGCGCGCGTGGCGACGGCGGTAAGAGGCTTATCGGAAGTTCGGCGCTTTCCGTGGCTGCTGTAAGAGCCCGGGCGCTTGTGTAGGAGAGCTGGTGCTCTGTGCGGGCCGGTGGGTCAGGCCTGAGGCACCCTGGACATCGAACTTCATCGCGCCCGCCATTTTGAGACACCGGCAGAGTGCGCATGCCATTTTGGAAGCGGTTAGATCGCGCCCGCCATTTTGAACGTGTTGCTGGGCAGAACAGAGCGGCGCACGGACGGCAGTTGCAAGACTGTTTCGTCATGGGCGCCATTTTTCTCTGGCTTCGCCTCGGTGCTACAACAAAGAGACAGACTTCAGAGGAGGCTTCTCCTTGAGATCACCATTAGGCTGCTGCTAAGAGCCTTGGCATCAGGGGAGGGGATTCCTCTTTCTCTGTTGCTACCTCATGGTTGGCCTCTCGTTCAAGGAGACTTAGGACCTTTATGAGGGGCAGAGCTGTCAACGCTTGCCTTCCTTGACAGGGATGGATCCTTCCTCAGACCCGGTAGGGCCTCCTTCTCCTCACATCCCTGGCGCTTCTAGTTCCACCTCCTCGGCCACCAGGACCAAAGCCACCAAGATCCAAGCCAAAGCCTTGTCCCACTCCAGGGTTTCAAAATCTCAACAAAAGGCGGAGTTCCGCCTCCAGAGGGCCTTGGAGAAGCAGGCCGACAAGGGAGTCAGGGAGACAGAGAAGCATGCTCTGACCTGTGCGGGTCCTTTATCCTCTTCAGTGCAGCTCATTGTGGAAGCGCCTCTTTCCAGCGCTCCCAAAAGAAGGAGTGATTTACCTGTGTGCGAAGGGCCTTATCAAAAACAATTGCTGTTATCCATCCCTTCGGACACTGATTCTGCCAGGTTCGTCCCCTGGTCGGTGGGGCTTTCACCTTCCCCTCAACAGCCCATTCTTGCCAGGGCCCAGACCTCCTTACCTGCCGCCACCTTTACTCCTACAGCAGCTGGTCTGAGGCAATCAGAAACTCAGCACATCGACATAGAGTGGCTGCTTTCTGAGGCAATGAGGAGGGGGTTCGAGGCGGGTAGGCTTCAAAATATAGCTCCCTCTAGGCCTCAACCTGAAGCGGGCCCTTCTAGACAGCAAGCCTCTTTCCAAGGTCCTGGACCTTCATCTACTCCTCAATCTTCAACCTTTCTCGACCGGAGGCTTCTCAGGAAACTCCTGAGGAGGAAGAAGAGGAAGGGGAGATAGGCGGTGAGCTGTCAGATGACGAGGGACAGACGGAGGAGCAACCGGCCTTCAAAGGGTTATTCCAGACCCACATGTTCAGATCTCTGCTGAACAAGGCAAAGGCTGTAACTGGTTTGGGGTTAGATGGACCTTCTGATACCATGGCTACAGGCGGTCCTAGAGACATTCTGTTTTCAGAGACAACTGAGATGATGGACGTCATCCCAACGCCTAAGCTGTTTCTGCAGATGATCAGGCAGCAGTTGGAGGTGCCGGGGGCTTACCCTAGCCCCACTTCGTTCGACAAAAAGTACTTCACCCTCTCTTCTGATCTGATGGAGATCCTGAACACTCCTATGGTGGACAAGCCAACTGTGGTCTTGGCAACACCTTCGGCTTCCTTGGCGGACGCGGAGGACGTGCTTCGTCCCGAGGACAGGAGGCCGGAGCTAACCCTCCGAAAGGCCCATCAGGCGGCGGCCTGGGCCGTTAAGACTAGCACCGCCGCCTCCTTCTTCACGAGGGCGGCATTATTGTGGCTGCGGCAGTTTCAACAGAAAGTGCCTGTTCAAGATACTCGTACGCACCAGGACTTGAACAAGATCATGGCGGCCACGGAATATACGGCGGATGCCACCCTCCATGCTGCCAAGTATGGTGCCAGAGCCATGGGGTCTTCCATCACGGCGCGTCGACTTCTTCGGTTGCGTCAATGGCAAGCTGACACTAAAAAGAAGTGGAAGCTGGCGTCGGCCCCATACAGACACTCTCACCTCTTCGGCTCTGTGCTGGATCCCATTTTGGTGGAGTCCAAGGACAAACGCAGGAGGCTGCCCAGTCTCTCCAGGAGAGGAGAATGCCTGTCGCCTCCTTCCTTTCGGGCGCAACAGGGGTTCAGGTCAACTTACCCCAGTTCGTACCAACAGAGACCATTTCGGCCCTTTAGTCCCAGACAGGACTTTCAGTCTGGACAGGGGTACAAGGACCGGAGTCGAAGTCAATTCCAGTCTAAGCGTCCCTTTCGGGGGGTGGCGGCCGTCCCTCCCGCCGATCTCGCTGATGAGAGGGATGCCCCCGTTGGTGGCAGGCTGGGTCTATACTGCGACCAGTGGGAGCTTACCACCACAGACGCCTGCGTAAAGGACACCATCCGGTCTGGGCTCAGATTGGAGTTCGTCTCTCACCCCCCCGAACGTTTCCTCCGGTGTCCTATATCCAAAGACCGTTCCAAACAGAATTTGATGCAAGAGGCCATCCTACACCTGGTGGCTATTCGAGCAGTGGAGCAGGTTCTGTCGGAGGCCAGAGGTCGAGGTTTTTATTCCATGTTATTCCTCGTTCCGAAGGCTTCGAGCGGCTGGAGAGCCATCTTGAAACCTGAAAACTTTGAACCAGTTCATCAGGTATTGAAGGTTCAAGATGTTGTCTCTACACTCCATCTTGCAGGGAATCAGAAGCATGGACCTCATGACGTCCATAGACCTCACCGAAGCTTACTTGCATATCCCAATTCACCCGGACCATTGCAGGTTTCTTCGGTTCTTCTATGCGGGGCAACACCTCCAATATCGGGCGTTGCCCTTCGGTTTGGCATCCGCTCCGAGAACGTTCACCAAAGTCCTCGCAGCCTTGACAGCATACCTGAGGTCCACGCCAATCAGGCTGCAATGTTACCTGGACGACATACTCATCCAGTCATCGACGATGCGCCAGGCACGTCAGGACCTGCAAAACACTTATGCTGGCCCTGCACAAACACGGCTTTTCAATCAATCTAGAGAAGAGCCATCTATCCCCCTCTTACAGAATTCAACATCTAGGAGCGGTGATAGACACTCAGCAGAACTGTGTGTTTCTGTCTCAGGACAGATTAAAGGACATTGCTGCCCTGGTGTCTCAGGTTCGGTCTTCCAACTTAGTCTCCCTGCTGTCTCTGGCCTAGCTGCTCGGGAAGATGATATCCTGCATCGGTATCGTTCCCTGGGCGAGGTTCCACGCCAGGGACTTGCAGTGGTTTCTCCTGCCATTTCAAAGAGCGGGGCAGGGGACCTCCATGAGAAAGATCAGGCTTCCGCCGCCAGTTCAGTATTCCCTTGCCTGGTGGTCGTCAGAGGCAATGACGGTCGGCTCCTTCTTCAACGACCCGCCGCGGGTATCCATCACGATGGATGCCAGTCTGTGGGACTGGGGAGCCCACTGCCAGTCGAAGGTGGCCCAAGGTCAGTGGTCCAGCCTGGATCGCTAAAACAATATCAATTGGCTGGAGTTGAGAGCCATCCATCTGGCTCTTATGGCCTTCAAATCAGATGTGGAGGATCAGCACATTCTGATTCAAACGGACAATATTGCGGCCAAAGCCCATGTCAATCGTCAAGGGGGCACTCACTCCAAAAGGCTTATGGAAGAAGCTCGAGCCCTGTGTCTTTGGGGGAGAGTCACCTGCTGTCCATGAAGGCAGCTCACATCTCGGGAAGTCTGAACTTACGAGCCGATTGGCTAAGCAGATCCAAAGTGGATCAGGCGGAGTGGAGGTTAGACCCGGCCTTGTTTCGCAAGCTATCGGACCGATTCGGCTGGCCGGAAGTCTACTTATTCGCCACTCCGACCAATTCACAACTGCCCCGTTTCTTCTCCCGTTATCCATCGCTGGGAGCAGAAGCGGTAGATGCACTGCGCAGTCCATGGCCAAGAGTTCTCCTTTATGCCTTCCCCCCGATTCCTCTGATTCCAGCCTTTCTTCGACAACTTCTGCTGCAGAAGGCAATGGTAATAGTAGTAGCTCCTTTCTGGCCCAGAAGGCCTTGGTTTACCGACCTTCACAGTCTGTCTGTGGCTCCGCCGTGGAGGATTCCAGAGACTTGGGTTCGACTGTCTCGGTCCCATCAGGCATCCAGATCCGGGGTGGCTCCAACTGACAGGCTGGTTGTTGAGCGCAACATCCTAAGGAAGGAGAATTTCTCAGAGGAAGTAATTGTAACCCTGTTGGCGGCCAGACGCCCTTCCACGACAAGGATTTATGGAGCTACGTGGAAGGCGTTCTGTGGCTGGTGCAACAAAATGGACATTGACTGTAATAGACTTTCAGTAGCACAGCTTTTGGAGTTTCTTCAAGAGGGTCTAGCCAAAGGACTTTCTCCCAATACCCTCAGAAGAGAAGTGGCCGCTTTGTCGTCGGTCCTGGCTTCTGAGGGGTCGGAATCTCTGGCCGCCCTTCTGGTGATCCGGAGGTTCTTGCGTGGAACCTCTAATTTACGGCCCCCAGCGGTCCACAGATTTCCGTCCTGGGATCTAGCCCTGGTTCTTCAAGCTATATCGGTACCTCCCTTTGAGCCTATCAGAACTGTGTCTATTCAGTTGCTCACGTATAAAGTCTGCTTCTTGGTGGCAATTACATCTGCCAGAAGGATTTCGGAGTTGGCGGCACTCTCCATCAGGCAGGACTTATGTGTCTTTTACCAGGATAGGGTGGTGCTTCGTTTGGATCCCACCTTTATTCCTAAAGTAAATTCTATTTTCCACCGTACTCAGGAGTTGGTTTTACCTAACTTCTGCCCAAATCCTTCTCACAGTAAAGAAAGACTATGGCATAACCTGGACGCTCGACGGGCGCTCAGTGTGTATATTGAGTGGACGGCTTCTTTCAGGAAGACTGAAGCCCTGTTTGTTGATTTTCAGGGCACTTCAAGGGGGCTCAGGGTCACTGCCTCCAAGATCGGGAGGTGGTTACGGTCTACTATTTCTACTGCCTACATCAGTCAGAAATTGCCTGTTCCCGTAGGAGTCATGGCGCATTCAACACGAAGTGCAGCTACCTCTGCGGCATGGTCAGCGCAGGCCTCAGTAGAAGAAATGTGCAGGGCCGCAACCTGGGCGTCCCCTTCATCTTTTATCAGACATTATCATCTTGAGGCATATGCTTCGGCGGATGCTGCATTCGGCCGAAGAGTTTTACAGTCGGTGGTGACGGGGGCTGGGACTCTGGACCAGTCGGCTTCCTGCCCATCAGCTCAGTAACTTGGGTAAATCCCATCTATCCCTGGATACCATCTGACACACTGGAGAAGGGGCATTGGTCCTACCTGATATGCTCCTTCTCTGTGTGGAAGATG
>JAOYMU010000001.1:38079200-38090117 GCA_025802295.1 Psammodynastes pulverulentus
AATCTTTCGTTTTCCTCAGCTAAGCAGACTTTTCTGATCACCAAACACAGAAACAAACACGGGGAGCATCCTCCTTTCTATCCAGGTCTAAGTAGCGTCCTCTGAATAAGTGGGCAATAAAAGCCTTTTCAGGAAGAGACAGAGGGAGGGAGAAAGAGAGAGGGAGAGAGAATAGAATAGAATTTTTTATTGCCCAAGTGTGATTGGACACATAAGGAATTTGTCTGGTGCATATACTCTCAGTGTACATAAATAAAAAATAAAATACATTCATCAAGAATCATAAGATACAACATGTAGTGATAGTCATAGGTTACACGTAGTGATAGTCATAGGTTACTAATAAGCAATTAAATCATACTAGGAAACAAATAGAACAATTTAAATTGTAAAGGTACAAGCAACACGGTTATAGTCATAAGTGAAAAGAGATAGGTAATAGTAAGGATGAGAAGAATAATAGTAATACAATATTAGTAAATAATTTGACAGTGTTGTGGCAATTAGTTGTTTAACAGAGTGATGGCATTTGGGGGAAAAAACTGTCCTTGTGTCTAGTTGTTCTGGGGTGCAGTGCCCTATAGCGTCATTTTGAGGGTAGAAGTTGAAACAATTTATGTCCAGGATGTGAAGGGTCTGTCTCTGTAGATATTTTCACAGCCCTCATTTTGAATCGTGCAGTATACAGGTTCTCAAGGGAAAGCAGGTTGGTAACAATTGTTTTTCTGTAGTTCTAATTATCCATTGAAGTCTGTGTCTGCCTTGTTTGGTTGCAGAGCCAAACCAGACAGTTATAGAGGTGCAGATGACAGACTCAATAATTCCTCTGTAGAACTGAATCGGCAGCTCTTTGCGCAGTTTGAGCTTCCTGAGTTGGCGCAGAAAGAACATTCTTTGTTGTACTTTTTGATGGTGTTTTTGATGTTAGGTGTCCATTTTAAGTCTACAGTTTACCTCTAACTTTATTAATAATTAAAAAAAAAAACTTCAGGATCTGCAATTTAATATTATCAATGAGACACTTATGTTGCTGGTTTGAAATATTTCATGACTATCCTTTTCCTCCCAAATCAATAAATGCTACTAGAACAACATTGCATTTCCCTCTTTATTACTTGTTGAAGCGGGAAGTGTATACCAAGAACAACTGCTGTGCAATGATAAAACAAAAATGCATATTATAGAGCAACTGTTTTCATTTATGGGCCATCATCAAAACTCATTCCCATTCAAATTGAATAAGGATTAGTAGGTATCTCATTAATGTCCACTGATCTATTGCAAGCATTATATGGTTCTGTGTTAGCTCCCATTGTTGTTAAATGGCCGCCATAGATTTAGCTGCCTGAATTGCAGGCTCAAGTGGATTATAAATGAAATGGCAATCAATTTTTGGTTGATTTACATTTGCATGAATTGAAGGGGGAAATGAATGGTTCCTTGATTCCTCCTGCCTATATGTGAAAATATTCTGAAGCAGGCTAGAAAAGTGTGGAGCAAAATTCTGAGCACATAGATAATTATCTGTTTTCCTGAGAAGAAAAAAATGACAGAATATTTGTTAGCTGGCAGATGTTCCATACACAAGATGTAGTAAATTGGATTATTGTGTTAAGATTGTATTTTTTAACGATGTAGAAATATGGTTTGCATTAAGAATGTCCTGTTCTTTGCAGTGCTTCAGAACTTTTCAGTACTATCGGAGGGGATATAACTTCTATATAATATTCCAATTACATATGCCAGATAGCTTCTTTCATAGTAATCTCATTAACTTTAATGGCATTACCTTACAGTAAGGAATTTGACAATTGCCATTTTAGAGTCACCTCGTGCAAGGGCTGTGAGTATTGTTGAATTCCCCTGGGTCTCCCCTTGACAAAGTTTTTCTCTGACACTGTGACTAATGATTGAGTTTCCTTTGTCATCCTTTGGAAAACATTTTTCCCCTCTTATACAGATGAAACTCAGATGAATTTCAGTGAAGTCATTCTATGTTTGTCAGAATTTTCTTTCTTATTAGAAAGATCAATTGCTATCCTCCTTCTATTTTCAGTCAGCTCAGAGATCAGATCCCAAATTTATCTTTCCAATATTTGCTGGTGTAAGACTCCATGTCAGCGTTCCAGGTAATGTACCCATAGAAAACAGAATTTGAAGGCAGGCAGGTTCCTCAAAGAACAGTTTATTGGATACATCATATTGGCACAACTGATGAAAGCCAACTCTAAAAGTTTCCGTGGGTTTCATCTAATTAAAAAAAGTTTCCCCTTTCCCCCTAGTCACTGGTCATGCTGTCCAATGCAGGTGCTGGCTGGTTGCTTGGTTACTTTGCCGCTCCTCTAGCCAGCCACCTGTGAGAATTTCCTTGGTTCCCACAGGAAAACTTTATTGTTTTGGCTACAAAACCCCATCTGACTCTTTCCCCCCTCCCTCTGTTGTGTGGCAACTCTGGAGCCTCCAAGATGGCCTCCGTCATGTTCACTTCAGGATTGACACTCCAAAGGACTGAAGAATAGCATTAGGTTGCACTAAACTTTTTTTTTTTAATTCTCCTTGTTCATGGAGCAGGAAAAACTTTCAGGGAGGTCGGAGTCAATAATGACAGCCAAATTTAAAGCAAAGAGACTAAATGTTTTTGGCTGGTCTAAGTACTGTATTTTTCATACTATAAGTTGTTCCAAAGTATAAGACACGCCTAGCTTTGGGGAAGGAAAACAAGAAAAAAAAATCTGCCCCTGCCTCCCAGCAATTTGCCTCCTTAAAGCAAACAGAAAACAGCCTGGTCAGCTTCAGCACAACCTGATTAGCACAAGCAGCTGATTGTCGATTGGATCAGCCTCCTGACGATCAGCTGTTTGAGGCTGCAGGGGTCGCCATTTCCATTGCCTATTGTCGTCTCTGTGTGTCCCATTTTTGGCCTCTGCATCCCATTTTCGGCCTCCGTGTGCCCCAGTTTTGACCCGTTCCAGGTGGCGGGGATTGGAACAGGCCCAAAATGGGCACACGGAGGGCAAAAATGGGATGTGGAGGCCAAAAATGGAGCCACAGAGGTGGCAATAGATGATGGCAATCCCTGCAGCCTGAAGCTTAGCTTGTGCTAATCAGGCTGTGCTGAAGCTGTCCGGGCTGTTTGCTGTTTGCTGCAAGGAGGCAAATTGCTGGGAGGCAGAGGCTGAAGGGTGGGGGCCAGTGGGTGGGCGGGGCTGTATACATTCACTGTATAAGATGCACAGACATTACCACCCACTTTTGGTGGGCGAGTGTGTCTTATACACCAAAAAATACAGTAGATGTCAGGTATTGATAACTTAAGGTGAACAACGACTCCTTGCAAATGAAACACATTCTGAATGTATTTGGGATGCGTCACTGATGAAGACGAAGTGGGGTATCATTCATTGTAAAGTATGCTGGCACGATTTGAGACTAGAAAGAATGCAAAGGTGGCTGATAAATTTATTTTTATAGTATTATAAATAAATGAAGTCTGGATCCAGTCCAGGATAGTTAGAGAGAAACAAGGGGCGGGGAGATATTTTGTATATTTGTAAAGCTACAAACTAGTCTTCCATTATGGCTTTAACAAATGTGCAGTTTTCTATAGCTAAAATTCTTAACACTGTTTTTTCCTTTTAAATAATCAATATGGAACCACCCAAGGATGAGCAGTGTCACTTTTCCAAGCCTTCTTTTTGAATTACATTCATTCGCTCACATAGAAATGGGGAAGCCTAGTCTGCCAAGCTGTATTATCTGTCTTTTAAACTAGAATCCTTTCGTCTAAAAGTATCTTTTGTGCAAGAATGCTTGAGAAGAATGGTTTTACACAGAGAATAAATGGGGGAGGGGGGGACTGAGTCCTTTCTTTTCACATACAAAAATACCATGAATTCAGTAATAACATTTTCTCTATTTAGAATTCTGAATAAAGGGGCTAACATTTGCATTTTTCCAGTTGGCTGAATTGAGTTAAATGAACAAGTTTGAGGTTGTAGGTTGCCAATTGTGCAGTCTAAGTCTTATTTCTTCTGTCTGCTATGATAGAAATCATACATTTGTTCAAGTGTTAGTTCTGTGACATCTTCAATTTATTTTTCCTGTGTCTCTTCCTGCACAATCCCAATTGTAGTTTTGCCATTGTGTAGAACTGCATTTGAGAACCTATAAATCTACATTAGAATTGTCATTTGCCATGTGCATTCTCAATGGACATGATTTTAGCCAAGACTAGAAATGTCTTGGGCAAGATCTGAGCATATTCTACCAGAATATCATGTTCTTCCCTAACATCATGTCTCCATGTAGTATGATAGATCTTCACAAGAATCTTTAATGACTCTTTTTCATTTATGCTACAGGAAGAAGAAAAAAAAACTCTTCAGTACAGATATGAGGGGAGGGATTATGAGTAAAATTAACTAATCCTTTTTAGGAGAAGCAAAACTGTCCATTCAATTCAAACATTTATAAAACTTCATACAACGTTTATTTATTATTTAATAAAGGTAGATGGAAAATACATGGTGTACTCAAATTAAATGAGATGATACACTTAAATTATGTGTGGTGTATGTATACTTATATAAATTAACTTCACAGTTCTATTTACTGTAATTCCAGTCATTACTGCTGAAAATTCATCTAGGCAGAATTAGCTCTTTAGACAAATGGAAAAGTCCTTGTCCAACATTTGCTTGTTAAATTTAGACATATTTTAAACTAGCAGGGTACCCGTGCTTCGCTACAAAACTATGTGATCGGGCAAGTTTTGGGGGAAGAAAATAAGGGAGGGAAATTCTGCCTTTGCTACCAGCATTCATCAGTATTCATCTGGCTAGAGTTCTGTCAGCGTGTGAGAGGGTTGAGAGCTGTTTGGAAAGTGAAACGGTATTTGCTGTATGAGCAAGCAGGAGACAACAAGGAGCCTGGATGTGGCTTAGCTCAACTGCAGTTGGAACAGATTTATTTTCAGGTTGGGATGGGGAATAGAACTCCTTAGCATCAAAGCATGTTAATAATAATATAGGAAATATAGAAAATACTAATGTTCTGATGGTCATTTTGAAAAATCCTTTCTTAGCGAGTACCTAGAAGCCAAGAGGAACATGCGTGCCAAATTTCAAGTTTGTAGGCTTTACAGTTCTGGAGATTTTGTGATGATGCATGAATGGTATTTCACTTTTATATATATAGATTTTGCACTTAATTTTGTTTTTTTAAAAAACCCTGAACACCTAAAAATATACATTTCTATTTCCTATAATGCAAAATGCACTGTTTTCTAAGTTTCCTTAAAGTGAGAAGTGGATTGACATCAAAAGTGCATGAACTATATCATACTTAATACATTTTAACTAAAATTAATGATTGATATTATCTTCACCTTCTTTCCTAGATTACATATGCTTGTGTCAAAGTGGAAAGACCTGATAAATGAAGGTCAGAACCTTTTGCAAACAGATCATTATTTCAAGAAGAACCAAATTTTACAGGGACAGTCAGCCACTGGCATCAGAGAGTAATTTAGTTGTCCGTGTTGATGTTATACTACTACTTCCAATCTACAAAGCAGCTGCATTACAAGTGATCTTGTAATGTAAAGCTAACATTAGTTGGCACTGTCATTAGATGTCAAAAGAAAAGCAAAAGATCAAATGGACATGAAGTGTTAAATGCACATTAGCTCAGACAACTTAGATGCTTGGTTGGTGATCATTACAAAGCACCTAAAGTTCTTGAAGTGAACAAGATTTAACTCTGTGTTATTCAGTGATAGTTTTGTTAGTTTATTTTGTCCTGTTAATTATAATGAAGCTTCTGGCAGGTATGTATGTCTATGCATCTGTGTATGTATATGTATCAGTGGTAGGATTAATTTTTTTAAACTACCGGTTCTGTGGGCGTGGCTTGGTGGGTGTGGTGTGGCTTGGTGGGCATGGCATGGCTTGCTGGGCGTGGCTTGGTAGGTGTGGCAGGGGAAGGATACTTTAAAATCTCTATTCCTTCCCCTACTCCTGGGGGAAGGTTACCACCGGTTCTCCGAACTACTCAAAATTTCCACTACCGGTTCTCCAGAACTGGTTAGGACTTGCTGAATACCACCTCTGATGTATGTATGTAATGTAATGTAATGTATATGTGTGCATATGTATATGTATATGTATATGTATACACAGTTTAAGCAGAAAAATGATTTTGAGAATCAAATCTTCTATCATTCGAAGTATACAAGAATGTTAATCAAAACAGCAAGTAAAGCAACATCTATCTAATCATGAAATTAGTTGGACAAATGTCAGATTTGAAGGGAGAAAAAGTGAGACCTTAATTTTGGTATTTGTGTTTTTCATGGAAATGTAGGCTATTAACATATACCTTCAGTATATAATACTTTGCTCTATAATGTGTTTAGCATATAAATACATCAAGTATATTTTTCTAATTAAAACCAGGAATCCTTTCTGAAGATGAATACATAATACATATTATGAATATATAATATATTTGAGATTCTTTCATAATGAAATTACGTAGTTGTAGTCACCAAACTCTGTGAGCAATAAATAAACTATCAGCTAGCCTTTCTTCACAATGTCTAACCTCACAGAAACATCATGCTAGTTTGAAAGCAATTGCTTGGTTATCTTAGATTGAACAAACCCTAGAACAAAGTTTAGAGACATCTGTATAATGATGTATAATTGGAATTCAGGCAGTGCAAATTATGGCATCAGATTTCTGGATGGCCAAAATATTTGATGTATATCCTGCAGTAAATTTCAGAACCACAATGCTTTTAACACATTTAGATCAATCTCCAGTATCATGTTATTCTGAATGCTACAATTATCTCCCTAGCTTGTAGCATCAATGATGTAGTTTCAGAGACAAAAAACCAAAGCAATAATAATAATAATAAAAGGGACAATGAATATTTTCGGGACAATGAATATTTTCTGGAAAACTGTGATATGTTGTGGTATAAAATTAACTAAGTGAAAGAAAGCTGTAGTGAAGAAATGTTTTTAATTTCCCTCAAATTAATGTCTGCTATTGTGTTAGATTAATGCAATATTATTAAAAACAAATCTATCTACCATCTTCTCTGCAGGCTTCAGCCGAAGTGGATTGGAAAGGACTATATTGTGTTTAACAATTAATAAAAATTTGAAAAATGACATTAAAATAATTCTCTCTTTAAAGTCTACAAGAACAAACTGCTATGAAACTCAGCAGTAAAGAATAGAAAAACTCTTTCCACATGCCTGAGAAATTGAAGATAAGATACACTCTAGATTTGGCTGTGATTAAATGGTTCTTGTTCTATCCATCTCTGAAATACAATCTTTTTAGATGAAAAGGGTATTATTATATAACATCCATATGCAGCCCATTTTGTGTTTCTTTTTTGGATTTCATGCTTATCTTCTTCGGCTGTTGCACAATGAAGGACAAAGCTAATAGTCAATCCAGTTCAGAATGAAGGACTTTTCATTTAAAGTTCTGAATTATCATCTAACATACTGTTCCAATGTAGGTTGATTCTTTTTGTTTACTTCCCAAATCTAGGGCTTTAAAAGGTCTGCTGGCCCCAAATCTCCCACCTGGCTTTTGAGTCTAATAAAGGACTTTAAACTGGGTGTCTTTCCTCCTTGACCAACACCTTAATTGTTACATCATAGCAACATTTTCACCATTACATCATGGTGGCTCTCCCAATATCTTTCTTTATAATGCATATTTGTCTGAAACTGTCTGATAGAGGATTCATTGATTGGCTGATTTTATTTATTCACTGAGTTCTATCTATGTTGATCTACACAGCTTTGAACTTAAGTAGATATTGAATGTAGGGGTTCATTCCTTATGAAGCATTCATTCTATTAATATATTAAGAGAAAAGCTGCAAAAGATTCAATAAATGCTTTGAAAATGAGGAGTGGGGTATTTCTTCCTCTAGAAACTGGCCAGTAAATCCTGAGGGTTATTCTGTAAGGAAGAAAAGTGTTTTGTCTTGTGCCTTTTTCTTTACTATTTTTTTCCTCTTTTCTTTTTCTCATTTTCCTACACTTCTTATCCTTTCTTTCCATTTGCTTCTCTTTCTCTTAGTTTGTATTAGTTTGCACTATTGTAATTAAAATTCATAATAAAATTATATCTAGAAATAAAAAGACACTCTAGAAGTTAAAAAGGTCTGTCCTTGTCCTCAAAGAATGGCTGATGATCCATTCTGGTGACAGAGCAATCAGGCAATAGGTGCATATATCCTCAGAGATAGAAGAAGCACATTGGTGAAGAGATTTCTAAGTATGTGAATTGTGGGCATCTGAAAATCAGCAAACTTCCTTTTGGAATTTTTTTAAAAGATAATTTTAGGAGAAAACTTTAGTTATTATGCTGAGTACTGGCCAGAAGTCAAAATAAGTTGAGTTAGGGTTAGGGTTTTGCTCTGATTAAAGAAAAAAACACAAACACCTTTCCTTCGATTTGGAAACCACTTCTGGACTTTATGCTTGAGGTGAAAAAAAGGTGAAACTTTGACTTGGGTTTTACTGATTAGATAGATTTGTTGTTACAGCAATGGCTAGTTTCTATATTATGGAAAAGTAAAAAGTTGAGGATAGATCTTAATGCCTTATTTAACTGCACCAAAGGAACTGGAAGTCAATGCCTCTTTTTTTTCTTTTTCCCTTCCTTTCCCCCACTATTCACTTCCTTTTCCTTTCCTAATTTCCCTAATATTTGCTTTTATATTCTCTTTGTATGTAATATTATAAACTAATAAAACTATATGCATAATAAAAAAGAAGTCAAAATAAGTTGGAAGGTAATTGGCCTACAATCAACTTAAATGATTCCATTTCATCATATTTATCGATAATAAGCTTACACCAAATTTTTATGCAGGCAGTAATTTATTCTGATAATTGCAAAGAACTCTGGGCAACTGAGAAGAAGAAAAAGTTTTTTTTCTTTTTCAGGGTGAGACATATCTATATATAAGTGAATTGCAGCATGAACATCAATTCCTGTTTGTGACTAGCTTCTAGATAATACTTATATACTAAATCTTGATTATACAAATGAGCCATGAAACAATCAGGTAATAATTTTATAGATGTCACAATCAATTTATGTAAGTGTTTACCACTGAATGAAAAACAAGAGACTAGATTTGACAGAAAAAAAATGTTGGTAAATATATGTTTCATCACCTGAGTTTGTTGTGATTGAGTGATAGTATTTCTAACTAATAAATATGTATAATCAGAATCCGTAATACTCCTGGAAATAGGTGATCTTACATTAGCTAAAGATTCATGAATTAATCTAATATTTAGAAAAAATGTCCACAATTGCATTGTGTACATAGACATACATATATGCTGAGCTAATGTACTTTATCTAAAGCTAAGCACAAATATGTTTTTAGATGTATAGTCCTTTACTAAATATTTTTTTAAAATAATGCAAAATAAATCTGTGAAATAATATTTTTTCATTGATAAAGGAAGGCATCATAACACATTGCAAGGACAAGTAAAATATTAAGTTATCATTTTACATACACAATATCTTTTCCCATTGTTAACTAAAGGCAATTCAGTGACCTAACAATGGCTTTGTGGACAGATCATAAGACTTAGGCAAAAATATATATTTGCTGTGAAAAATGAAGGGTAAACTTGCTGAGATTCTTATGCATGACAAATTATGAGTAACTTCTGGCTTCGTCCCCTATGATACAGCCATACTGCTGCAGCATATTCTGTTATTCTTGTTTTGGCAAGTTGTCTACTTCTGTTACAATTTATATTCCATTAGTATTGAACAATTCTGAAAATGTTTTTAATGCTAAAAAAAAAACTATTTTAATGACCTCCCTATGTCTCTACCAGCACCTCACATAATTGTTTTATTAGAATAGCCTTATTTTAATCAAAAAAGGTTGAAAGATTGAATTGCATGTATTTGGTCTGAATTTCTAATTTCTTTGATGCAAATAAGTTCTTGAATTCCTGACCCACCATGAGAATTGCATACTAATAGAGATGAAAGACAAATATGAAAGCTTAGAATTTGGTGGGGTACCTGTGTTCAGGATTTGATGAAAGATTTCACTGGAGCAGGAGCAATGAATCTTCAATAATAACCTCCAGAGACACCTGAGCACAAGTACTTTCCTGTTTCAGGGGAACTTGATTGAAAGACTACTTATTTAGCCAACATTTCATGTCAGTCTTATAAACAACTTTCTTTATTTCCTAGACTTAAAACTCTGCCCTCTGGCAGAAACACTTAGTAACTGTCCTACGCAGAAACATCTCTGTCCTGGTCTGGAAGGGAAAATCCGAAATATTTTTACATATGGTTTTATACTGTCCTTTATATTTTGCCTAATTATTATGTTTATTTATCAAAAGAGGCATTAGTAGATTTTAATAATACCTTCTGACAAATAATGATGATAATATGAAAGAAGACAATATTTTCATCCTTTGATCTCCAAAACGGTTACTGAATTGGTGCTGTTGCTATTCATTGTTTAATATTGAAGCTTTGGATTTCTTATTTGGATATATATCCTGTTGCATTTAAATTCAGTACCATGTTCTGTTTTAAATTAGTGTTTGAAAGAAAATGAAGGGTGAGGGTGAGGGTGAGGGTGAAAGCTATGTGCTGATGAATCCTGTTCCACCAATGAATAGATAATCATAAGTGTATGCAACCTGTTACTTCAACAACTGTTTCATTTCTATATTCATTAAGGAACAGCAGTCTGAGTGGAAAGCACTGGCTGAAGACAACAGTAGTAACAAAGCTGAAATATAGCAGTAGAAAAGACTTATATACTGCTTTATAGTGCTTTTTACAACCCTCTCTAAGCGGTTTACAGAATCAGCATATTGCCCC
>JAOYMU010000001.1:38212835-38223859 GCA_025802295.1 Psammodynastes pulverulentus
GGGAGGGGGAGAGGGAGGGTGGGGGAGAGAAAGGGAGAGAGAGCGCTATTGAGGACACAGAGTTGTTTGGAGAAGACATGAAAGATTCTTACATAATACAAACCTGGATTTAAGTGTTCTTCTGTGAGTTGTTCTGAGAGTCCAGGCCAGGGTTTAGCTTCTGTCTTACATTCCACTGGCTAAAGTTCTGAGGACACACCTCCACTTCGTATCCCTTCGTCCCCAGTTTTGGCTCAGTCAGTCGTTCGTTTAGACATAGTTTTTATGGCTGAGCTAGTTAGTGTTAGCATTACTTGGTGAAGCGTGTTTTGATTCGGCGATTACAAAGGAGATCTAAGACCATGGGGCAGCTCCTCGCAAAACCGCTCGGTTCCTGTGGCTGGAAGACATTTGCTGGTTCTCCGCTGTCTTCCCACGGCAGATCAGTGTTTTTCAAACTTAGCGTCAGCCGTTTCGGCTTTCCTTATCTGATCGGGTCACAGCACTCTCTTTCTATCTGATTGGATCTCCATTGCCAATCTCCCTCCCACTAACTCGTTCATTTGAGGTTGTGACTGTTGTATAGGCCAGCTTTTTTCTTGTAATCTTTTGGCCAAAATGGCTTTCTCTTGGTTGCTTCTGTATTTATTTGTTACTTTCACAGTCACATATAAAAAGGTCCCTTTCTTAACTCCCAACACCAATAGCCTTCCCTGAAATGGTGTCCTGGATTTGGAATGCCATCCCATGGAGCATCCACTTGGGGACAATATTGAATTCTTTTCAGCACCAAGTTAAAAACATAATAGAACATTCAGTTCAATATGTTGGCTTTCTATAGGTAAATGTTTCTAAGCTGGTTGATTCAGATGTTTTAGATTTCGGTATTGGTCCCAGATAGCCCAAACATTACAAGGCATTATGGGAACTACAACCCAAAACATCTGGAGGGTACTAGACTACTCACTTCTGTTTATTGTACTGATTTTTTTTCTTTTACCTACACTGGCCATAGAACCTTTCTGGGGTGAAAATTTGGTATATACATTTCTGAAATAAATTTGGACACTACATCGTAGAAAGCTGCTCTACAACAGGTCCTCAGGGAGGAACTGTACCATTCTGCACAACCGCCATTGACATTTAGAAGTTAGTTATAACTGAACCTTATTTGGAGATTTATTTTTTCCAGAACACTCACTATTGGATTACCTTTAGCATCTTCAGAGGAAGAGAATGAATAGTTGAGATATGCATCTCTACAGATTTCCTTTGAGCAAACCCGCCTTCCACCACATCAGCATGATAGATAGAATAACTGGTTTTTGAGACTGTAATTCATCTGGGAGATATTTTTTCTGTTTCTTTTTATTCCAATCCTCCTATATACAGTGTGAATATGAAACAAGCTGGTAGCAGTCTTGAATGCACAGCTAAACAAAATGTATGCCTTGTTAACTGAGGGCTAAAACCAATAACAGTTTTAAGAACACAAGTAAAAACCAATATTTCATCATTTGGTGCTCTGTTTATCAACAGTTGAGTCTTATCACTGCAAAATATATGGAGGAAACAAACACCTTTTCTTCGGTGGAAAAGTCTCTAGATTTCCTTAATCTGATATTTATCTTTTTTATTTCAGTTTTTTACATGCCTCGTCATCTTATTTGCTTGCGAAGTGGCTGCTGGCATCTGGGGATTCGTTAATAAGGACCAGGTAAACATTTTATTATGATGATTTATTTTATGCATTTACGCATAGCTTTTACACTTATGATGCATCTGAGAACTTTACAGCTACTTGAGAACTAGATGTTTAATGTTTATTGTGGCATAGGTTTTCCAGGTGTTCAAAGCCACTTTGTTTTCACTTTCCCAGTCTCCCAACCTCCCAGTTGGTTGGTTTGATTGACTGCCAGACTAAACATTTATAGAAGATAAGGCTGTCCTGCTGCTTCTTTACTCGGTTTTTTCTTATGAGTAGCATGAACAGTTTCATGAGAAATCACCCTTCTCAATACCTCTCTGTTCTGTGCTAGTCAACCGGTTGCAGCAGAAAGCTTATTGCTGTAATTTTCAGTTAATGGAGTACAAGAAAATAATGGCATTTGATATATTACAACAAAAGGTGAGAAAGATGGGATAAGCAAGAGCTCTGAATCCTAACTTCTCAAAGAAAGCTGGTAGTAATAAAAGGAACAATACTGCATCCTTTTCTCCACCTGTTGCCTTTCCCAAACATTTTCTGAAGCCGATGTATACAACTACAACAGCCACTGGAACCTAAGATATGTCAAAAACACTACATATTTTCTTTTAAAGGAAATATGACCCAATTCACCTCTGCCCAGGCTAGTCACCAGGCCACCTTCCTTAAGCCTATTTTGTCCAAATGTGAGCTTCATTTGATTTTTTTTATCTTGCTCACTGGCTCTCAAAACAGTAGCTATCCATGACACTGTATTGGTATAAAAAAAAACCCACTCTTTTTGACATTATCCAGACCCCAGGAAGCAGCACATAAGACATATGCACTGTGTGATGTTTCCTATGTTAAGGTTTACATATTACTTCTACAGTACAACTGAATGTTGCCATAAGTTATTTTATTGTGCATAGAGTCCCTGCTCATCAGTATACTGTTGTTGATACCATGATTCGTGTCGTGAAATTTTCTCATCGCTAATAAACACTTCCTGTTTTAGAGTTCCCACAATCCTTGAATGCTTAGTAGGCTGTTTTACACTACAGTTAGGACGTTTAACATTAGATATTTTTTCCCCGCTCTCACTGGAAGTAGAGTATAAAAAAAGGTTCTGATATTCCCCAGTGACAGAGTTATACCCCCTCTCTAATTTTAGAATAACAAGCCAGAATAGAGGAAAAAAACCTTCACAATAAGTCCAGTGTACTATTTTGTGGATACACAGTTCCATATTGTCAACTAGCTTCAACTAAGTGGTGATTGTGGACCTGCAAATTTAATTCAGGTGTCTGAGCTTTGTTCTTTGGGGTATTCAGTTCTTAAGATTATTGGAATCAGCAAAATCAAGCAGCTGAATAGACCAATGGGGAAAGAGTAGCTGTAAAAGCCCACATCTATTGCATTGAGAGTATATTGTCCCCTGTTCTCTTTTGCAGATTGCTAAAGATCTCAAACAGTTTTATGATCAAGCATTGGTTCAATCGAAAGACAAGGATGAGAGCAAAGCAAAAAAGGCTAGCGCTGTCGTGAAAACCTTCCAAGAAACAGTAAGTGTATACAGTACACTTTTGTTGGGAATCAAATTTAAACTTCACAGTTTTCTGCTTGCTCAGTTAGTTGGTTAAATACCTGTTTGAAGTAACTGTAGATTAGAGGTAGTCCTTGTTCAGCAATCACAATTGAAACCAGCAACTGGATCATTAAGCAAAATGGCCACTAAATGTACCGTATTTATCGGCGTATACCGTGCACCGGCGTATAACATGCACCTTAGTTTTAGTGTGATGTTTATGAAACAAAATGGCGGCCTCGGACGAACGGACCGGTATGTACAGTGCTATTTTATATATCGGCGTATAACACGCACATGCGATTTCCGCATGCTTTTCAAGGAGAAAAAGTGCGCGTTATACGCCGATAAATACGGTAAGTCAGCTGAGTGACCTTGGAGCAGTCAATTCTCTTATCACTTATTTAGTCATTTCTGAAAAATGCTGCCAATAAAAGTTCAGGGGGCTTTTTCCAGGACTCCAAAATAACACAAAAAAACAACTTTTCAAGCATATATGAAACATATAATTCTACTTTCAAGTTTCTATACTTTAACTAAAAAATATAACTAATTATTTTAACATGTCACTATTACATCCATTTGCAATTTACTCATATTCCTATATTTGGTGCACAAATATATACTTCAGTTGAGAAAAACTATACAAAAATTTTTTTCACACTTGAGACCAGAAATTAGATGGAATATTGCAGGGAAATGATAAGTGGGAGTAGGAGGTGAGGAGGTAGTTTTCATGATAATTTGGTGATAGCTCAGGAGAAAATATAATATGACTCTTTAATTATATTTAATTATATTTGGTCCCTATCTGATTTTAATTTGTTGATTAAGAAATGTATAAACACATGTGATTTTCTAAGTCAACATGCAGCTTGCAGGAACCCAGTTTAGTAGCCCCTATTTTTATTTGGGTTTGATGTCATTGCTATAAAGAATAAAGGCCATTTTTTTTAAAAAACACTAAACATTTCTTTTTCCAAAGAGGACCACATCAAAGTGACTCCTCAAGCAGCTTTTCTCCATCCTTTTAGAGCAAGACCATGGATTTTGTAGGGCTGAGGAGCTATATTTGGAAGATTCCATTGCATCCAGTAAAAGGAACAGCTGACAGAAGCAATAGGAACATTTCATATACTACTTTAATATGAGAAATGTATATATGTTTGTATGCATGTATGTATATTAGAGCAGAAATATTCTAGTTTATTTTTTTACACCCTTTCAATATAAAGGTGAGGAGATTGGTCTCTTTTTTGAAGGAGGAAGGACATTCTCTCCATTATTCCATTACACAAGAAGATCATAGGGTAAGGGCCAGGTAAAGAGCTCCCACAGAGATAGATGATAGCAACAAAAACTACAAGCTACTATGCCTATAAACAAGATGAGAATAGGGAGTGAAGAGCCAGAGAGCAGTTTGGGAAATGACACTTGGGACCCACTATAAATCTCAGCATTTCACTACATTGTTGAATAACTCTCTGTTCATTTGTTAATTTCTCTAAAAAAACTTTTTGTGGGGAGAGGAATGCAGGATTAATTGGACAGATAAAAAAACTCAGTTGAATCAATCAAGATCAGCTTTCACACCTCTGAACCACATTTTGTTTCAATCAGTATTAGATTTTAAATGTATTTATTTAACACCAGCAAAAGAGGTGAATTTTATTTATAGTAGGATAATATCCAATAGAGTCGGGAACGACTAGCACATATGTACAAGGGGAACCTTTACCTTTTACCTTTAATATCCAATAATTTTGCTCTATTCAACAGCAAGTTTGTTCACACATTACTACCAAATAAGTTATTCACTTGTATATTGGATTTTTAATACAGCTAGTCCTTGACTTATGATCACAATTGAACCCAAAATTTCTGTTGCTAAGCAAGAAATTGTTAAGTGAGTTTTCCCCCCTTCTACATCTTTTCTTGCATAATTGTTAAGTGAATCACTGCAGTTGTTAAGTTAGTCGCATGGTTGTTAAATGAATCTGGCTTTCCCATTGACTTTGGTTGTTAGAAGGTCACAAAAGGTAATCACAATCTCCAGGATACGGCAACCATTATGAATATAAACCAGTTGCCAAGTGTCTGAATTTTGATCATGTAACCATGGGGATGCTGCAAAGGTTGTAAGTGTAAAAAACAATCATTTTTTTCAGTGCCATTGCAACTTCAAATGATCACTAAATGAATGTCTGTAAGTCGAGGACTATCTGTATGCAAACTTAAACATATATGTTGTTATACATAAAATTACATTTTATTGCTCTGTAATCACATCTTTCTTTTTTATAGAAATGAAAAAGTTCCTTCTTTATGCAAGGCATTCAGAAATAAGAGGTGTTGACATAGAGAATCCATACTTCAATTATATAACAGCATTTACAGTTCCTGATATTGATGATGTAACAGTTGTAGATTTTGATGCAGTGGAAGAACGTTTATACTGGACTGATGTGAAAACACAAACTATAAAACGGGCCTTTATTAATGGGACTGGCTTAGAAACTGTCATATCAAGAGGTAAAGTGTTTACTTTAGAAAGCACCATTGTATATGTTTAAGAAACCAAACATAAATTAGCTTGCCTCCCTAATGAACATATTAACATATCAACTGGCCATGTGGTGTTGAGTTAAGTTGGCCATTGTAAATTGCACAAAAAAGATTATCTTAGTTATGTATTACATATTTAAGCTACCTACATCATGGATTAAAATTCTTTGCCTTGAAAACTGCATTTTTGTAACTCACCCCAACTTGTATCTATATATCTGGTCATTGACTATAATAAATAGATTTCATTTGTTTTGATTTGATATTTGTTTTTCTCTCAAAAATTCCAAGATATGCTTTGATGGCCAAGAGCTGTTTGTTACATACAGTTTTTTGACAATCATATTTCAGTTAAATTTCATAACTTCATTTTCTAAACCTAAGGTGCCTTTCCAATGGCTTTAATTTTTAAGTAAATCATTTCAAATTTGGTCATCTTGTGTTATAATGCCCTCATGAAGTACCCAAAAGAAAATAGTAACTATATATACCGTAGTTGTATCCAAATCTGTCCATCTGGTGTAATAGTATATGGCAATAACCTTGGGAGACTGAGGTGGGGGGAGACTGCCTAAGGAATTATCACAAGGAGGGCATCCCAGTTGAAGGCAGAAAAAAACCCTCAGAAAATATCCTCTATGATTTATTAGGCTGTAAAAAGAAATGGTGGGGGATTTGAACTTTCAGATTTACATAAAGTAGAAGTAGCTCATCTGGCCATGTTTCTTGTCTGGTCTATCAGGAAAATCTGATACCTCCAAAGAGAAGAGAAACTGCTGATTAAACACACTCCAATGGCACTTTATTTACTGAGATTTTGAGCCATAAAACCTGGTCTGGTTTAGCATTTATAATTTGTACCACAGAATCTTTCAGGAAGGCCACACTAGTGTACTAGTATTCAGTGAACATTTTTATTTTTGTTCTCCAAAATCTGATGTACAAAATGATGTTGTCTGCATGTAGAATATAGTCATCAAGATTATTAATCATTCATTTCTTTAAAAAAAAAGACTATTAGTGCTATTTAAGGTGACAGCTATCTCCCTCTCTTTAGTTTTGCTGAGTACAATTGAAATATTGTCTCTTTTCTTCACACATGAATCTCTTCCGATAAGCTTTGTTAAATGTCCTGTGGGATATTCTATTTTAGAAGCTCTCTACCCCAGGGTTATGACCTCTTCATTTGAAATGAACTTTTCTCATTCAGTTCTTAAAAAAAATTCTTATTGAATTTTAAAATGACAGATTTTATTTTAATGTTCCCTCCTCCTCCCACCCATGTTTTGAATGAACATGAATAAAGCACTGAACAAACAATTAGTTGTGTAATTTAAATCTATTAAAATTTGCATTTGTTTGCATTTGTTCCATAAAGTATAAAATCTAGTCATATATTTGAAAATTAATGATCCATAGATTACAGTTATTATAGATATGTTACTCTGTACAGTTGTTAGTTAGGAGAGGGTGCATTATCTATTAAATATATCTGTACGTTTCAATGGCTTTTCCAGGTTATATCTGCATGTATACATTTCTTCACCAGGGGACCTGAAGCTATGTGGTCAGTGCGTGCATATCCATACAGATGGGAGCTAAGAAAGGCCTTAATGTGGTCATGCTAAACCTCAGTGCTATTTGGGTGCTTTGGACAACCCAATATACACAATCTTCATTTTGCTCTTCACATTTTTAATGTATATATTTGTCCAGTCCTATATATTTTAGCATAAAAGCTAATTTGAATTAAATAAAATTTAAGTATTGCAAGTCTCAAGTTACTTGGGTTTCACACAGCATATAAAATATTTTCAGCAGTAGGACAATTTGGGCAAATATTTTTTTTTGTTTTATATTTTGTAGACATTCAAAGCATTCGTGGACTGGCTGTGGATTGGTTATCACATAATTTATACTGGATTAGCTCAGAATTTGATGAAACACAAATTAATGTAGCCCATTTAGATGGTTCTTTAAAAACTTCAATTATACATGGAATTGATAAACCACAATCTCTTACAGTTTATCCAGCTAAAGGGTAAAGTATTATTCCTATCAGTACAGCTTTGGGTTAGTAAACAATGTGCATTCTTTGAGATATAAATTTGTGTTTATTTGTCAAATTTAATACTATTTGTACTTTGATGTTATATAATCCTATGTTAACCACCCAGAATCACTTGGCAATTGGGCAGCTATATAAATAGAAGAAATATAAATACATTAAAAGAGAATTTAGTAAAGTCTATCTTCTTATAAGATGAAATCTTCATGGAGTACTAGTATGGAGACTCCATTTTCAAAAAAAGGTACATATATGTGTTGGGAGAGAAAAGAGACAATAAATTAGACCTCTGTGTATCCAAGGTTTGTATGGATACCTATTTTATTTTTAGGGAACTTTGCCTCTGTATATGTGGGACAAGTTGTAATTTTTACATGATCAGTATTAGAAATACATTTTATTGAATGATTTAAAATATTTTTGATATTCTAATATTAATCACAGTTTGGAAGTAATATTATTTGTATTGTATCCCTCTAAAGAAAAACACAGATTAAAACATTGTATAATGTGACCTACACTTACTATTTTTGGATTCTGAGAAAGTGCAGTTTATTTTGATACAGCATAACATTTAAAAGTAAACAAAATATATGTATTATCATTCTAAACAATTTAATTTAAAAAATCTGTTCCAATTTCCAGTTAGAAAAGCCGAAGTTAAATATATTTTAAAGTTAAAGCTTCACACCTATACATTTTTAATGCATTATTTCATACATTAATGCATCTTATTATTTAGTTATTTAGTTTTATAAAGGATGTAATGCAGATATGGTGATTATTCCCAATTCATGCCAATTCATGATTCTTTTTCTGACTAGTTTTAGAAATCAGATTCAATAAGAATTCCACAAAATCTCTGACTGAGGAATGGTTTCAGGATGGTAGAAGAGAACCAACGTAAAGCTATACCATATTATGTTCACCTAATAGTTTGGGGAAAGAGGAGATAAAAATTTCACCAGAACTAAAGCTCCATATTTTTCCCATATATCACCAATCCACATACCTAGTCTAGTGCTAGAGTCATACATTTCTTTCCATAATAATAAAAGGAAAAAAAGTTCATGTCTCCTGCCACAACTTACAAAAAGTGACTGTTGTTCCAGAATGGATTGTCTTCCTTTCTCTAATAATATATGATTACTGTGTTAATATGTTTAATAAAACAGTATTTTATATCTATTTTCATTAAGGAAGCTTTATTGGATTGATGGGAACACAGTTAACATGGCAAACATGGATGGCAGCAACAATAAAATACTACTACAGAATCAAAAAGACCCAGTTGGTAAATATAGCTATAACCACTTTCGTGTCAAGTTGTTTTGCTATAACTGAATAAATTATATCTGCATGTGCACAAAGTAAACAGGCATAGACAATAGCAAATACTTCGGCTTTCATTTTTCACAGAGTACTAGAATGCTGGAATTTTCACGACTCCATTCATTCTGCTAAGTCACATTCTGATTTGTTCATTTTAGCATGTTGTATAATTTCAACTATATAAATTATAGCCCACTCATTACCAGTGGATTGTGAGTAAGATTTAATAAACCAGGATTTTAAACAAGCTATAGCTTAATAAACTTGTGAACCAGTCAATTCAAGTTTGTGTTTCTTTAGGAATGTACAAATTAAGCAGACATTTGTAGTGGCGAAGCAAGGGTGTTTTGGTTTGGCTTGGCTTGGCTTGGCTTAGTTTATGATTATTATACATTAGAGTAACTTAAAAAAAGAAGATAATAAAATAGATACCTAAAAAAGTATGTATTGAAAATGGTATACCCAACTCATATAAAATTATATGTTTTTGCATACCATATTTGTCTGTATACTACCAAAGCAAATAGATCATTTAATCATGATATGTTAAGCCTGATTTGTTTTTCTTCCAAAAATGAGACAATATACTACCAGTATTGTGTGTTTTTTGGCTTTCTGGACTTGGAAACTTTTATTTCTTTTTGAACCTTGTTGTTTATGTGGGTTTTGTTATGGCCTGTGTTTTATCTTCATTTATCTTTGCTTTTGTCTTTTTAATAGATCATGGTTTCTGTGTTTGTGTGTTTATGTATGTTTGAGGTTATGAGGCTTTTTCTTGATATGTAAGAGGTGCAATGTATGTGATATAAGTCTTTGTGAGGTGGGTTTGGGGAAATAGTTATGGATTTTCATGCAGGTGTATATTTTCCCTACATTTTTTTCTCTTTATTAACACAAGTATTTTAGTGGTAGTTTTGGGTTACCTTACAGTTTGGATTTGGTGGACACAGTCCTCAAATTTGTGAATTTTGCATATGGAAGAATTAACCATGGCAAGAAGGCTATTACTAAAATGAATGGTGATTTTCAAGAAAAAAGAAAACAGGAAAATAGTTCACTTCAAGGAACAAGCATTTTAAGGTGGTTTTGTCTGGCATCTTTGTAGATTAGTATAAAGCTTCGGTCAAGAACAAAAACAAACTGTATGAATGTTATGGAGATAACATTGATAAACCATATATTCTTCAAACCATAGTTTCAACTTATAAAATATTGCCAAAATATAGGATGGCTTCATATATATAAAACTAACTAAACAGGCAAAAGAACTCTGCCTTTATAATACTTGCATATCCCATACAATTAAGTCAAGGGTGGGCACCTGTCCGGTTGCTGGGTGGGTGTGACCATGGTGGACATGCACCATGGTGGGAGGGCATTTTCACTCTTCCCATGCTCCGGAGGCTCTCTGGAGACTGGAAATGGGTCCATTTCCGGCCTTCTGGAACTTCTGGGAGGCCTGTTTTTCGCCCTCTCCGAGCCTCCACATGGGCCCTGAACTTACCTGTGATCCAAAATGGGCCACACAGGGATTCCTGGGAGGGGCAGGGTGGGCAGGGCCAGCCAGGGGTGGGAACTACTGGTTCTCCAAACTGGCCATAAAATTAACAACCGGTTTTCCCAAACCAGTGCAAACCGGTATCAGTCCACCCCTGAATTAAGTGTTCTTTACTGGTGGATCTGAGGGGAAAATTGACAAATCCCTGTAGCATTTCATACTCTAACATTGAATACCCTTGCTGTATTTTCAACAGATTCTAAGAAATAACAAATATGTTTAGGACATATATTATATAATTTAGATT
>JAOYMU010000001.1:38294793-38312661 GCA_025802295.1 Psammodynastes pulverulentus
TACCAAAGTGTCAGCTAAAAAGTGAGTGGTTATCTTCCTGAAGCTTGACCTCCTCTATTTCTCTTTGGGAATAAAAAGTCTTGTTTTTCTTGTTTTCCTCTCCAAAAACTAAGTTGCATCTAAGGAGCCTCTTATACTCTGAAAAATACAGTAATCAATCATTTCACTTAATGAACTGACGTTTCATTTTGTATTCAACCCCCCCTTTCAAATTAGCAAATTTTGATGTTAAATAAAAAGCCTGTTACCATGCAAATCACATAAATTCATCAAACTATTTCATCCCTGTTTCAAATTTGGAATTTAACCATGTCTTTTTATTTGCAATATAATTAATATCTATTTCATATTTATTTATTGATAATAATTCTCCTAAAATAATTAAGATCTATACTCTTACATTGTAAGCCTCCTTATTTTTATCGTAGTGGAAGTTAGCAAATTTCACAGGGAGCTTTAGATTACCATGGTTACACTGATGAAGAAAAAAGGAAGAGTATTTCCTGATATTTACTCTTTGATACAGATAATATTTTGTCTCTTCAGTCTCTGAACAGTCTTCAGTTGCCTGTCAGTTATTTCTTTCTTACCAGAATAGTAAGTTGTTGTTTAGCATGCAATCTAGTTTTGCTTCAGACATCATTGTAGTCTTTTTCATTTGTATATCCTAATCCAGAAATACTTTGGTATTTTATGTTGATCAATGCATTATTTTGAGGGATCAACATACATAAAAATGTGCATACAAAAATAGGCATGCACACCTATAGGTGTGCACACATGTCTGTCTATCTATCTATCTATCTATCTATCTATCTATCTATCTATCTATCTATCTATCTATCTATCTATCTATCTATCTATCCTCATATTACCAAACTTGTTCACTTGTGTTTTATTTTCAAAGAGTTATTCTTCTGATAGATGATTGTTGCTCCTTACTAACCTCCTGCTTCCTTGTTATCTCCTTGCTTAAGCTCCTTGATTCTGTGGCTTGGCTGGCAGTCAAGTTCTCTAAGCTTATGATCTTGGAAGACTTCAAATTGCCTTGTCTGAGGGTGTGAAGTCTGAGATAGTTCAGGAATTTATGCCCACCATGATAGCAGTGGAACTGACATATAATGGTTTTCATTTGCCTGTGTCATGGTTAGAACACATTCTCTTTGCCCTAGAATCCAATGGGGCTGCTCCAATTAGAGAGAGGTTAAACCTATTCACCTGGTCTGTCCCAAGTGACTAATGGATCCCATTGGTTTTCAGAGTGAGTTTTTGATTGTTCTGCACATTCTGAAGCACTGTTTGGAAAGAAGAGGTTGCTAGAGTGAGAGTTTGGATCAAATCATCACAATGTGGCCTCTTCTAATGGATCCCAGCTTCTTAGCTCTACCAAAGAACTAAGGAAAATAAAATGCAAGAAACTCCAGAACAATGCTTGAAGCATTTGTGGAGGTCAATAATGAGTGAACCTGATCAAACACAAGTTACAGTTGCTGTTAGGACCTACCTTATAGCTGTAAGGGCAGTAAAACATAAATATTTCTGTTTCTTATTGTGTCCACACATAGCTGCCTAGTGATCCAGTTAAAATGATACAGTTCCTCCTGAGAAAGGTTGAATTGGAGATTTTTCCTTCAGGGCTACTATGAAAGATATGTGAGGCATTTGTCAAATAAAGTCACTTGGGTCTGCTTCAAGCTTGACTCTGGCTTTGAGACTGATCCCATGGATGTGACGGTTCAGTCTGATTTGGTTATCTGGGTTGAGCTTGATCTTATTGATTTTAATCATGTGGCAGGGTTGTTAGCATTGTTAATTCATCCATTTGTGTGTTGGACTCATGTCCCTCCTGGTTAGTAAACATTTTCCAAGAGATGACATGGATGATCTTTGCACTTTGAACAATGGTTGTGTGTGTGTGTGTGTCCCACTATTGTTTAAAGAGGCTGTGATTTACCCTGTCTTTATGAAGTCATCATTTAAACAATTCCTCTATTCTTTCCTTCATAGGGTGGGTTGTTGAGAAAGTGGTTGAACTGCAGCTTCAAAGAATCCTGGAGTAAATTATCTGGACCCTTTTCAGTCAGGTTTCAGATTGGGCACAGAACCAAAATGGCATTGATCATCTATATGGATTACCTCTGATGGAAGTGGGATGGGGATGTTGTGTCCATATTGGCTTTCCTTTATTGTTGGTGATTTTTAATACTTCAGTCACCCTATCCTTCTGAACCACTCCAAAGATTGGAGGGGTGTCACAATTTTGCACTGGTTCTTCTGCTTTCCAGAAGACGAGTTCTAGTTTGTAATTATAGAAAAACAGAGAACTAGCATACAGTCCTTTTTTGTGGGGGGAGGCTTGGGGTTCAATGATCTTTTTAAAACTTAATGAAGCTACTAGGTGAGGTCATCTATCAGCATGGGGTGAAGTATCATGAATATGATGAGAATAAGCAGATCTATATCTCCTCACAAGCCTGACCAAGGGCTACTATGGAAGTTTTATCTCAGTGGGAGTAATCTCCATGGATAAGGAAGAACAAACTTCATTTTAAACTTGACGAGACTAAGTGGCTATGCAGTTTAGGGGTCTATCATTGGTTCTGAATATGGTAACAAACAATATCAGTGTACTATCTGGGTATTCTTCTGGATTCATGGCTCCTATTCAAAGATTACAAGTAGTCCTCAAATTATAACCAGATTGGAGCCCACCCATTGCAGTCACAAGTCATATCAGTCATAAAATGGGTCAGTCATATGACTGACCTGATTTTATGACCTTTTTATGGTGGTTAAGCAAACAACAGTTGTAAAATAAACACCCAGTCTTAAGTGAAATGTAGCAATGTTACCAAGCACCCAAATTGCAATCATGTGACTATGGAGAGGAGGAAATTTCAGAATTTCAGATCTGAGTCATAAGTGCCCTTTTACAGGTTTCATTGTAACTTTGAATGGTCGCTAAGCGACTGGTTTTAAGTTGAGGACTACCTGTAGATTGTAGCTGTGACCAAGAGACTTTTTGCAAAACTTCATTTTGTGTAACAATTGCACCATTCCTGGATCAGAAGCCACTGTTCATGATCACTCACTTCTGAGTGGATTAGTGCAATGTGTTGTACATATATAATCCATGAAGTCTATCTGAAAACTGCAATTTGTCCAAAATGCAGTCATACCAAGTAATGTATTGGCCTTGCTATGTTAAAATATCATAAATATTGAAACAAACTGTTCCAATGCAAATTGATTATTTGTTTTTAGTTATACAATCTTTTTTCTCCACCAGGTGAATTATCCCCTTGTGCCCAAATGAATGGAGGCTGTCATGATTTGTGTCTCCTGACACCTGATGGGCATGTTAATTGTTCATGTAGGGGTGACCGCATACTTACAGATGATAAGAGATGTGTGTGTAAGTACAATTATAATCCATCCTCCCGCTCTCCCTCCCTCTTTCTTTTAGCATTAACCATGACTAAAAAAATTCAAGCTAACCAAAATTTCAGAGTGTTTCTTCATAAACAGAGTGGAAAGAATTAAAGGGAGTTTAAAATATATATATAAGGAAAAGAACTCTGATAGATTTACCTATGTAGCAATAGATTTTTAAAGTGTTTTAAAACTTCAAATTTATTCATAAACAGAACTGAAAGATTTGTTACATTTCATTTCTTATAAGCTTACTTGGGGAGGGAAAGATCTATATAAATTTGTACTCATTTTTGCATATATGTAAATATATGCAGGGCTTTTTTTCTCCAACGAAAGGTGGCGGAACGCACCCCCCGTCGTCGTGCTAAATATTCCGGAAACTATAGAGCACGATTGGTGGAGACGGACCACGTGACACGGACTGCACAAAGGTCCAGGAATGCCGTTCCGCCACGTTCCGGCAGAAAAAAAGCCCTGAATATATGCATTCTGATATGCAACTTACACATTTTCAGCAAAAAAATAAAGATTGTATGTCAGTTTGCATGATACTACCTGTTTATCTACTAACCCAGGGGTGTCAAACTCAAGGCTCACAGGCCGGATCCAGCCCGCAGGATGCTTAGATTTGGCCCATGGAGCCAGTCTGGAAATAGCAAAGGACCAGCCCACAGTGCCTCTGCTAGCAAAAGTGGGGTGGGGTGGGATACACACCCCTGTAACTGCTTTTGGCCTTCAGAATCATCCAGGAGGCCTTCCAGGCCCAAAATGTATCCTCCAGAGTCACCCAAAAAGCTGTCCAGGCACAAAATGGGGCCTCCGGAGTTGCCCAGGAGGCCTTCCAGGCCCAAAACAGAGCCTCATGAGTCACCCAGGAGGCTTTGCAGGCCCAAAACAGCCTCTGGAGTCTCCCAAGAGACCGTTCAGACCCAAAATGGAGCCTCCAGAATGGTCCAGGAGGCCGTCCTTGACTCAGAAGGTTATAAAAGGAAGGAAAAGTAAAATATTTTACCTTTCAGGCTTGCAGGATTCTGCTACTATAGCCTATGTCAACAATTTTATAGTTCTAGTCTCCCTATGGAGTCAGTTTCTTGATCTGGTCTCTCTCTCTTTCATAAGGCGATCAAGTAGATCAAGTAAGTATTAAAAAAACAAAATCACAGAAATGTACACTTCCCTATTTTTATAAGTTTATAAAACCATGTCTGCGGAGGTGCAATCCTGTGTCACATCGACCATGGCCATTCCCCATCAGCCCTCTAAGTTCAAACCCAATCCCGATGGGCAGGGCTTTTCTTCGACGCCGAAAGGTGCCGGAACGCTCCCCCCATCGCGCGCTAAAAAAACCCGGAAGTGATAGCGCGCGATTTGAGACGGAGCACGTGACGACAGCTCCGAAAAGGTTCCGGAACGCCGTTCCGCTGAGCTCCGGCTCAAAAAAAGCCCTGCCGATGGGGCCCTCAATGAAATTGAGTTTGACACCCCTGTACTAACCCAATAAAAAGTATGTACTTCCAGAAAGATTGTTGTCATAACTGTTGTATTGTGAATGAAATTGAATTTTTATTCAGTTAAGGAAGAAGTAATGAAAATAGTGAAGATTGTGAAAAACATGAGAAGCCTGGTACTGGAAGAGGACCAAAGGCTTATCACATCCAGCATTCCATTCATTCATTTATTTATTTATTCATTTATTTATTAAATGCATATGCTCCATACCTCCCCAATAGGGTGACTGTTCCCATATTGTTTTTATTTTTATTTGAATTTATTATTCACCCAACTCCAATGGATTCTGGGAAGTGTACAAAATCACACACACACACATATACAAAAACACATAAAAACAACTATTTTTTTTCCTTGAGGAAGAAGAAAACGTTTCGAAGTTATGTTCCTTCAATATTTGTTCCCATCTTTTGATAAATTATTGTATGCAGTTGTGCAGAGCTCCTTTATGTATTTTACGGCAATAAGATATTTTAAGGAGCATATCAATGCATTGGGAATTAAATGCCATAAACTTTGCTACTTGAGTATTGAATTGATCTAAAGCAAATTTTCATCAATACATTAATTTACAGTCACTATACTATAATTTGCTGTTTTTTTATGACAAAGCTGCCCCTCTCTGGCAATATTAATTAAAAGTGAATGGGACATACAGATGATTTATACTGATAAGAAACATGTTAATTAAGGCTGTAGATATTGTTGTAGTGCAGTGGAGTCTTAAAACAGCTGTGAAAATTATACCCTTAGAGCTCAATTGATCTTGTATGGACAGATACCTGATTTCCAAGTTCAAAGTAAATCTAATTAAAATATCAGTATCTCACAATAACATTTTATTTAAATATAGCCTTAAAACTGTCACACTTAGACCCATAACACACTGCAGAGAATCCTGTGTAGAGTTGATTTGCTGCAAGTTCAAAGCTGTAATTAACTTGGCAACATAACCAGGCATTAATACTTCCCAAGGGTACTCAAATGCTTAATTGACATAAATTTCTTACATGCTGGTTGTTAGGAAACAAATATGCATTCCTGTATTATATAACTTTTGAAATCATGCATTAGATTGTCCATGTGAACAAAGGAATTAGAAAACAAATGTTGCTCTATTGATTCACCAGGTTGCCATCCATTTAGTTTCCAGTTCTGATTTAATTGTACAATTTTCAGTTTGGCTCTTGAACACTAACTGACCAATTCATGAACATACCTTTATTCCAAGTTCATATTTATGTGTATTGATATGACATTAGCATGGATGGAATCTATGATGTGTTTTGCATAGTGAGCATGATTGCCCTGCATTCTCATTTGCACAAAAAGAATGCATCTTTATACAGGTGTGGTTTACAGAGACTTATGTTCTGTTCTGCCATGAGATGGAAAACAGATATTTGAAAAATGGGGAGAAATAGCTTGAACAATAATTGAAATCCAAAATTATTAAGTAAAATCCAATTTTGCATAAATCAAAGCTCATTAATGGAATGGCAGTTTTGGTCTACAATCCCTGCATGTCCTTTGAATCTGCTCTCAATCTTTAGAGAGTGTCTGAAATAGACTGCGAGCCTGTGAAGAGTGAGAGACAGTTTCCATTGTATAAAACATAACAGCTTTTGCTAATAGAAACACTGCTAATAGAATCATACCAAAGCATTTCACTCACAAATGGAATGTACATTTGTGCAGCATACTACATGCAGATAATTGAAGCAGGAATATAACATTGCAAAATAAACATGTGAGAAGAAGCTGTGGAAATACCTATACTGGGAAATTCTAGTGGCATTAACAAGGCGTTAATAATTTGGAGGAGGGAAGGAAACTAATAGTGGAGTGTCAAGACCCTGTTCCAGAGCAAGGGAAACACAAAGGTGTTCACTTTTTGATAGATTACAGTTAACTGTAGAAAAACTTGTGGGCAGAAATTTTCTGTGGGTTCATGGCTTATAGTTATAAATTTAAAAATAAGACAAAAAAGAGGCTCAAACTTGTTAAGGCTCCCTAAATATTATGCTATAAAAATTGCAAGTTGAAATATATATTGTTTTGCACTCAGATAGTGTAATAGCAAGTTTAAAGAAATAGAGTGAGATGTAGCCAGGTTTGGAGAAAATATAGTTTGAACTGACTCATAATTGGTCCCACAATCCTCTCACTTCTTTGCTCAACAACACCATTCAACTGAGAACTAGTACCAAAAATTCATTGGGAACAAATCACTTTAAGAAAGCAAGCAAGTTTTGAACAAAAAATGTACAAGTATCAGATACTTCCTGGTGTTTCAAGGTTGTATAGATAAATAAAGCAACTAAAGAATTTAAGAGACAAGGAGAATAGGATTTTGATCCTGTAAATGTAACCCTGGCAACAGAAAAGATTGGGAGGTCATGCTACAAAGCATTATGAAGCCTTGGAAGTCAAGCACATTTTAGATTCAGTTTCAAGTTAAGCTGACATCCATAAGATTTCTTGGTGCCTAAGCAAAGATGAACATTGTCAATGCTCAAATATAATAAAAGGTTTTGGAATAAAATCAATCTAAATTGGAATAAAAGTAATTCAATTGATCTTTAACAAAGGAATCAGTGGATTGTTTCTCAGAAATGAAAGCTATTTCAAAGAGGAAGCAGACTACTAGATTGAATTAAACCTATCTGAACAATCAGAAAAGAAATACTATTGAAGTAGTGTGGATCCTGTTATGCACAACACTGTATAGTTAGCTGATCTATCTTATATTAGCAACATTTAAGAATTGGAACATTTTGCCTCCAAGATATTTGGAAAGTTAGCTAGCTAGGAAATGACTTGGAAACAGGTATGCATTTGTACATTTCTGAAATTCTTTGGGAACAATTCCCTTCATTTGTTCAATACAGAATATACCACCATTAGATTCTGCTTCTTCTATCACCAGCTTGGGTTCTTTTCTCTTATTCTGAAAACCACAAACTTTTGATTCAAAAGTTTCTTGAACAAATCTTTTGTTAGGGGATTCCATTAAAAATATAAATGGTATGTGTATGAAAAGCCCAGAGTTAATACAAATGATCAGATTATTTAGATGTAGCTTTGGTGGGACCCTGTTCACGAATCAATTATTGAAAAAAAAAGTGATTTCAGTATTGTGTAAAACCAATATGAATAGAGTAAAACCAGTATAGGTAGAGATCAATACATTAGGTGTTTGATCTGTGGCTTGACCTTACCCCCACAAGTCATAGTGCCATCTAGTCTACAGTTGCGCTGCTATGAGAAAGCTGGATTTACATGAATACAGAGTTGAATATCCAAGACACTTAATAGGGCTACAGATTAACTTCAAGTATGCTTTTATCATAAAATCAAGGAATTATGGGTGTAGAAAATTTTACCTGTCATTTAGCTCAGCTAAGGAATTGAAAACATATGTAAACTAAAATGCATGAACTTACACATTTCAGGACAAATAGACACAAATACAGTATTTTTGCATATTCATTTTTGGATGCAGAAATAATGCTTTTTTTCTTCTCAAAATAATCATGAAGCCATTTAATTTTTAAAAGCAAAATCCTTCCCAATTCCACCTGTTATGCCCTTTTCCATATAACTTTATATACATATATCTCCACATGTTCCCAAATGACTATCTTAAATAAGTAGAATGTGTAATGATTCAAATACATAATTAAGATGTATTTAAGTTGTCATATCAGCACAAGTTCTCCTTCTTCATTTTTGGGTGTTGATAGAGGGAAAGTTCATAGAAAATGTAACATTTTCTTTGTGAAAAATGAAAAATGATACCATCTAGTTTTCCTGCCAGAAGAGTATCTCCTCCTCTTCAGCCATATCTCCTACTTCAGAAGGCTAAATTTTTGAGACTGCAATTGGCTTTTATGACATTAACTTTAAAGTGAATACCTTTTCTTCTTTTCAGCTAAAAACATGTCATGCAATTTCTACTCTGAATTTGAATGTGGAAATGGTGAGTGCATTGATTACCAACTTTCCTGTGATGGCATAACTCATTGTAAGGACAAGTCTGATGAGAAATTATTGTATTGTGGTAAGTCAGTCCACTACATGTCCATTTCTTCCATTTGATTCTCTTGCCATATCTTCTTTTTATGGAATGCTTTTAGCTACTGATTCATGTCTGCATGCCTAAACAGTTCATCTGTAATAATGCTGTGTAAATGACAAAAGTTATTTCTCTGTTTTAATTTATAAGAAAACAGAAACTGTCGGAAAGGATTTAAGCCTTGCTTAAATCGGCGCTGTATATCTAGTAATCAAATTTGTGATGGCAAAAATGATTGCGGTGACAATTCTGATGAAAGAGGTTGTGAAGGTACATTTTTATTTTTATTTTTATTCAGAATAATACTTTGAATGTTGATACAAATTTAAAATTAATTATAATTAAAATGTTAATTGGAATGGGGTGTTTGATAAAACCAAAGACTGTAATTCCCTATTTGCTCAATGCAGTTATCGTACATGAAAAATCTGGTTAAATATTTAAAAAAAAAAAATAACTTCACATTTATGGGATAAAATAACATGGGATCAGTAACTATCACTTTAGGGCCAGTTAATAATCTGAGAAGGATATTTTAATACAAAATATTAGGATCAGCAATAATTTGATGTCTAGAAACATGTGCGTTTGTGTTTCTAGACATCAAATTATTGCCTCTGTGTGTGTGCATGTATGTGTATGTGTATATGTACAAGTGTGTGTAATATAGATAGATAGATAGATAGATAGATAGATAGATAGATAGATAGATAGATAGATAGATAGATAGTAAACTGGAATGAGGTGCCTCTTTGTCTGCCTGTCTGCCTGCCTGTCTGTCTATCTCCTCAGCAGTGCAAATATGGGGGTTTTTTTCTTTAGCTTTTCCCCCACCCATAAAAATACTGTCTTTCCTTTATAGTTTCTGGATGTTCTTCCATGGAATTCCGCTGCTTAGATGGATCTTGCATTCCAAAATCAGCTCAATGCAATCAGATTGTGGATTGTTTAGATGCTTTGGATGAGAAAAACTGCAGTAAGGAACTCTGTTTTTTAATGTATTTATTCATTCCATGTGTATAATTATTGGGGTTTTTTTTCTCACTTCAGACCAATATGTACTTCATGTATAATTAATTAATTTGTATTTTATATAATGCAGCAGAGTTTACACAAACAATAAACTCAATAAAACTTGAATATATTGAACATGATAAGAATACATCCTGTATTTGACCAATGACAGGCAATATAAAGTTTATGGGAAATTAACTGAACAACATAAGATAAATTCCTGTAATGAGATCAAACTTTAAAAATATATATTATAATATATGATAATTGCATTTTATGTTCTCAGATAACACAGATTGCAATAATTTCTATAAACTTGGAGTGAAATCTTCAGGATTTATTAGCTGTAACTTTACTTCACTTTGTATACTACCAGAATGGCTGTGTGATGGATCTAATGACTGTGGAGATTATTCAGATGAATTAAAATGCCCAGGTAATTAAGGAAAAATATTTTCTTCATAATAATGAATGCTATTGATTACTGCCATTTCTGTTTTTGTACAATTTATATTTATGATTCCATGATAACTAGAAATACATTGCTTCTTTTATTTTACTGAAGTTCGAAATAAGCATACATGTGAAGAAAATTATTTTGGCTGTCCTAGTGGTAAATGTATTCTGATTTCCTGGGTATGCGACGGTCAGAAAGATTGTGAAGATGGAAGTGATGAATTACTCTGTGGTGAGTATTTTATCATTAATCCATGAACATTTCTTGCAAAAGAGCTGTTGATAATGAGTTTTCGGAGCATATTACAAGACAGTTAATTTTTAAAATCAAAATCTAAATTAACATCACGACAAATTTATATGGGTTAATAAAGCAAAAATAATATTGGAACTAAGCATATCTGAATTCTTCTGGCATAGGCAAGGAGAACAGTTCAACGGTGACGATGAGTTGGGAATGAAGGAACAAGCAAGAGTGTGGCATCAGAGTGGAATCTCTGCCTTTTTATTATGTTTTACGATGGTGTCCACTCAAAAGGATGCATCTTTCATCATTCTGATTGATGCAACTGCTTTGTTTTTAGAACAACTTTTTTTAATGGAAACTGGATCCCATAAAACTTAATGTTAAAATATTATGTGCAGGCCAGGGATTCATTTTTTTTTTACTACTGGTTCTGTGGGCATGGCTTGGTGGGGGTAGCATGACTTGGTGGAAATGGCTTGGTGGGGGTGGCAGGGAAAGGATACTGTAAAATCTCCATTCCCACCCCATTCCTGGGGGAAAGTTACTGCAAAATCCAATTCCCACCCCACTAACCTGCTTTCCAGCTCCGATCTCCTGTGCAGGACAACAAAAGAAGACCCAGCCGATCAGCTGGGACTCAGGAAGCAGAGGATAGATGGGGCAGGGCCAGACCGAGGTGGTATTTGCCCGTTTTCTGAACTATTCAAAATTTCTGCTACCGGTTCTCCAGAACTGGTCAGAACCTGCTGAATACCACCTCTGGTGCAGACTTTCAGTTTTCTGTTTACAGATGTGCTTTCGTTATAGCACAAACAGTTATAAAACTGCTTAAACATTCATAAACTTTTTAAAACAAATCAGATCAAATTGCATGTAAAAATGAGCCAAACTCTCTGTATCTGAACAATAGCTGAGATAAATTTGTTCAGAAAATATTTTCAGTTTATATTTAGCCCTCCAGTTATAAAGCGCATAAAATATATTTTCACAATGCTGCCATTGGATGAATTATAATTTACATCTCCTTTTAGATTCCTCCTGTTCATGGAATCAGTTTGCTTGTTCTGAACAAAAATGCATCTCCAAACAATGGACTTGTGATGGGGAAGATGATTGTGGAAATGGTTTGGATGAAAGTAAAGCTATTTGTGGTGAGTTGTATAATGATGCTAATTTTAAAATGTCCAAAGCTGTCTAGAGATGTATTAGTGTATCAAAGGAAAACTGTTAGATTTGGCAATGGAATGGAGCCTGTGAAATAGTTATACCTTTCAGAAGATGTAGGTTTATGGTTCTTAGGGTTTTAATGGTTTTAATATTTGTATGTTTTTATTGATTATTTTAATTGTACTTGTTTGATTTTTTTTAATTGTGTGAGCTGTCCAAACTCATGTATGTGAAATGGGCAGCTATACAAATTGAGCTGATAAGTCAGTAAATAAATCTGGCATAGCCTGTTCCAAACCTTAGTGTAATTCAAAGTGTCTTCAGTGATGCATTGTTTGAAAGCATATGAAAATATTATAGTCTAGCATATCCTAATGCCAACCTTGATGATGGAAATAATAAACCAATAGTATATGAAGATCTGTTTTGTTTATTTATTTGTTTATTTATTCATTTATATCCCACCTTTATTATTTTTATAAATGATGTGGTGAACATATCCAACACACCTTCCTCCTCCTATTTTCACCACAATAACAAACTTGTGAGGTGATTTGGGCTGAAAGAGAATGACTGGCCCAAAGTCACTCAGGTGGCTTTCATGACTAAGGCAGGACTTGAACTCATGGTCTCCCACTTTCTAGACTGGTGACTTAACCACTAGACTAAACAGCTAAGCTTCACCTTAGGTATTGTGCCCAGGTGAAAGTGATTTATTTCTGGTAGTTTGCGATGTTCATCAGTTGGATTATTTTAAAAGAATATTTGAAAATATATTCTGTGTGGAGCATAACATCAGGAGCTTGTTTGTTTTCTGTTCTTTTGTATTTGTTTCACAGGCTCAGTAACTTGTGCTCCAGACATGTTCAGCTGTTTAGATTCATACGCCTGTGTTCCTCAGCATTGGCTTTGCGATGGTGAAAGAGACTGTCCTAATGGAAGTGATGAACTTGCTACAGCAGGATGTGGTAAAAGCCATTTTGCAAGATATACAAAACATTGTCCAATTCAGTTTTGACTAATGAGACATGTTAATGTTTGCTGTTTGTGTTTGGCAAGGCAAAAATCCTATGATTTAATAGACTTAAAGGAATTGATCTGATTCTTAATAAGAAACATATCTGCTATGAATCCACCTGTAGGTTTTGAAGCAGCTAATGAATGGAGGGAATTGTCTACAATAGTGATAAATAGAAGTTTAAAGGCATATGTCTGAAATAAAATATTGCTTCCAATCCTGTATTCAGTGAAAGATAATTCCGAATTTAAGATGATCCATTAAAAGAAAAAAAGTATATAAAAATGACAAAAATGTTATAAATCCTTTAATTTTATTATCTGGCAGAAGTGTGGCTTATGCCTTTTAAGTGTAAAATTAGTGTTACTGGTTGTGATAATTGGCTGGTGAGACTTTTTTTAAAGTGTGAAATAAGGAGAAAAGAAAACATTTGACCACTTTGCTACATATAATAATAGAGATAACTCAAATCTCCACAACATTTTTGTTGACTATTCTCTTTTTTCCCCTGTTCCATTGCAACTGGAGTTAATAGTCCAGCTTTTTCTTAAATAATTTGTTCAAACTGTTGCATTACAGAAAGAGTATACAAACATGATCTAATTTGCTTTTTCTTTTCCTCCTCTTCTACCATATTATCAGACTTCAAAAGTCCTATGTCATACAATGAAAATCCAAATGGGACATTAGGAAGCATATGACATATTTTATACAGACAGGGCTGTCTTAACACATGGGCCTGACGGGTACTTGCCCCTGGGCCCCACGAGCATAGGGGCCCCATACTAATCTGTGTATGTTAACCCTTCGATACACCTTGTATCATATAAATACAGCAACTGTATGGCTTACTGAGTATTATTGTGTTTTTCAAGCCTCGTGTATTGTTCAAATGTTTATTATGTTGATTAGTTGTTGCTGCACAGCATGTTTTTAATGTTTCAACACTGATTTTGTTGGAAGTGCCAAGAAAATAAATATATGTTTAATTTTATCAACCATTTATGTTTTTATGAGTAGTTGTTGGAGGGGCCCCAGTACACTGGGGCCCATAATGCTGTTAAGATGGCCCTGTATACAGACAAACTTTAAAGAATGTAATTAAAATATTTGTGCCAGTTATGTTAATTTCAAATGACTTTTTCTTCTGTTCCTCTGAGGGAAGCCCGGTGGGAGGAGTTAAAGGATTACAATGTCTGAGTTTTTTCTTTGTAAGATTGAATATTCCAGTATGGAAAATATCTTTATGTTTCCTTTTGCTAAGAGAATGTCTTTGTTCCCCTTTTAATTATTTTTCTTAGCGCCCAGTAATAATTGTGATGAAAATACTTTCACATGCCACAATAAAGTCTGCATTTCTAAACTGTTTGTATGTGACCATGATGATGACTGTGGGGATGGATCAGATGAATCTCTAGAATGTGGCAAGTATCTTTGACAATTATTCATTATAAAAGAGTTCTTAAATATTATCTAGATTTTGTAAAAAGAAAGTAAATTTTAAAAGAATAAAATAATGCAATAGGGTAACGTTACGCTATATTTATACTTTTGTTACTGTTATTTTTAAGCTTTAAAAAAAGTAGATGTGTGCTTTGAATTAAAAAATCCTGCTATGGCTGAAATCCTGAATATTAAATTAAAGAAGAAATATTTAACTCTGGACATGTCTCCTGGCAGAATTAATCAATAAGGTGCCTTGATCCATCCTTGATATAATGCAAAATAGTTATGTTTGAATAATTTATTTTCCATTTATTCAATAAAGGATTTTTTTCATCTGTTCAAGTATGAATTCAGTATAATTGGTATTTTAATCCATAGCAGGCTAAAATTTAAAGCAAGGGCTAGCAAGATTCATCCCCTGAATTATGCTGTTTCAGTATTAGCAATATGTTAACGTAACAAAATTTGACCTTTGTTTAAAGCAAACTTATGTGTAAAGATGTGTGTCAACCTTTCAGAATTAAATCATCTATATGGGTAGGTGCAAGTCTGAGTAAATTTGATACAAGACAGAAATTCATTATTAAATAATGAACCTTATGAATTCCTGTTCTATTTTGTGTACTGTTGCATACTATTATTTTAATCTTTTTATTTATTTATTTGCTGGATCTTATATGCTTTTCAAGTCCACTAGCACATCCAACAGTGACTTCAGCAGGATCTAATTATCCTGAAGCTCTTCCATATACATGGATTACACAAAAATGCCAGATTATGCAAGAATTATACAAAGAGAAATTTATTGTTTTGCTGTAATTGAATTCTGTACTGGGCTTCTCTTTTCCAGAAAATCTGATTATAGAAAATTACATTACGTAATTTTCTAATTTTGCTTTACTTCTGGGATTGTTTTTATAATTACAGTTTTTCATAATATATATCTTTGTTTTCAAGCTTTAATAATACATTAATTTATTTCAAACAAGTGTGAGAATATTTTTAGATATAGACACCTATCTTTGCATTGAAATTGAAATTATCTGCCTCATAGGCAGAGAAGAATAAACTTAAATCATTTTAAAAATATTGAAGATAGTAAATTAACAGTAAAAGTAAGTTAACTTATTGTTAACAGTAAGTTAACAGTAAGTTACATTTCTCCTAAGCCTAAATTGAACTCCTAATATTTTTATAGCAATAAAATGTCTACTTTTTCAAAGTAAATGTAATTACTTGTACATTTGTCAATACCACAGATTGATTTCTTTGATGCGTTTTGTAATTTTCCACTAACTGAAATTAAATTTTAATAATTTAGCATGTTCGTTGTAGCAGAATATAGGCCACAAAATTTTAATGGTTAACAGTGAAGTATTATTTATTTTAGTTTATTGTGGAAAACGTATATTTCCTTACCCATACTATTTGAAAGATATAGCCAAGGCATCACAGATATATAGAGAAAGGCTTATGTAGTATATGGGGAATTCTGTATTATTAAGGAGTGCTCAAGATCAGATATATAATGAGCCATAATGCTTTCTGCATGCTTTGAGTTTGATAATTGTCCTTCAATTTAATCAAAAGTAGAATACATAAGAGTTGGAAAATAAGATTTACTCTGTGGAAATTCTTCTGTCTACTGAAGTATAGAAATCCAATGTACAACACTTACTATGTTATGCAGATAGGTCCCAATTGCACATACAGTATTTCTTGAGATCCAGAAAATTATAAACTTGCTGCTATTCCTTTTGTAATTTCCCACTAACTGAAATTAGATTTTAATAGTTAGAAACTGTGCCATATTTCTTGGCTGAAATCTTTTTTTGCCATTCAATGTAATTGCAACATCTTCCTGTCATGGAAAAGAGTCTTATGGGGCTGTAATGCTTTACTGGAATTTATTGATTATGCACAGGCATTACCCAAACAAGCAAATCAATGGGTAAGATAATAAAGAATTTGAAATTTCATTTTCACTATGATTTGTCTCAGTAAAAGGACAAAGAATCTTCTTGTCTTACCTTGTGGATGAGACCCTTCATGCAAAGATAAATTGTAAGGCTATACATAGTATAACTATTTAAAAGGTTAGAATATATATAATTCTAAACATCTGAGATACTATTGTAATTTTTTAATCACTCTGGTTTTAGGGTATCGCCATTGTAATCCTGGAGAATTCAGCTGTGCTGATGGAAGATGTCTCTTAAATTCTCAGTGGCAATGTGATGGAGATTTTGATTGTCCAGATCATTCAGATGAGGATCCTATTAATATAAAATGCAGAAGTGCAGGTTCAGCTTTTTAAATATTTGTTCAATTTTGCTTTTATGTCCAAAATAATTTTCTAGAAGGATGCAGTGTTACTAAAATAAGTATTTCTACTTGCAGACTACTGACAAAGCAAGCTGATTGGGTAATTCATCAATTCCCTCTTATTATTTGACATGTCCTTTCTGTAGCACCATACTGCAGATCTCTTAATCCAGATGGTCTTTGAAACTTCTCTCTTTCCCTCAGTTCATCACTTGAAAACTGTCATGTTTTAATCCAAAACATATGCAAAGGAAGAGAGATTGAAAGATAGAAAAGTATTCAGGCTCAACAGAACTAAATTTAGGTCTCTTTCAGGAGTATAAGGGCTGTAGACTGATGATACATTTGATTCCACCTCGGGTTCAGCCAGGTCATCTCCTGCACTTTAGAATTTATAAAGACAAGGCATTGATACCTGTTAATAATCCTTTAATATAATCCAGACAAGAAACACAAGGAATACTAACTTTATCTCTATTGTAAGGTTACATTAACAGACACTAGCAAGATTGAAAGTATTTTTCCACTCCTTCTCTTTTACTCTGTCCTTCTTTAAATTGAAGTATATTTTACATGACAGTTGTCTACTCTGTGGCTCTTCTTCCTGTCTCTCAGGGTCATTCTCATATACTATTGCATCTATAGAGAGTAAGGAATTCACAGTAAGGAAGGAAGAGGTAAACAAATTCAGCCTTGAAGGATTTATTATAGACAATTTGAAGAAAAGCAATTTCCGCCCATTTGTGGAGTTGATTTCCTGGTCTGGTCTACCTAAAGGTCTGACAATATCATCTAGGGAGAAACATCAAAATTTGGTTGAAAAATCAGATCAGAAATTGGTGCAGATATTTCTAAACTTAAGGCTAGCCCTAAGTCAACAGGAAGAGAAATCCACCATAAACAACATTTTGGATTTAAAATAAGCATTGTATTTAGCAAATGAGCCTTGGTGGCGCAGAGAATAGAGTGCAGTAATTGCAAGCTACTTCTGCTTACAGCCAGCTGCCTGCAATTTGGCAATCTGGCAGATCAAATCTCACCAAGCTCAAGGTTGACTCAGCCTTCCATTCTTCCGAGGTGGGTAAAATGAGGACCTAGATTGTGGGGGCAATATGCTGATCCTGTAAACCGCTTAGAGAGGGCTGTAAAAAGCACTATAAAGCAGTATATAAA
>JAOYMU010000001.1:38389764-38399925 GCA_025802295.1 Psammodynastes pulverulentus
CCTAATTACAGGCAGCTGGCTGTTAGCAGAAGTCTGCAATTACTGCGTCCTATCTTCTGCGCCACCAAGGCTCAGAAGAAGATTTAAGAATTTAATCGTATTTGAAGTAACTGTGGATGAGTGAATAATGCTAAATTCTCTATTTTTATATTTCTTTCAATGTCTGAAATCTAACTAAATGAATTCATTTGAATATTGTAAAAATGCAGGTTGATATTAATTTTGGTTAGTATTTGACTTCTAAAATCTTGACTTTTAAAGTCAAATCTACCTAAAAGTTGTATTCTATTATCTGAAGTTCCTTCCCTTCCACTAAATTTACATGTTTTAAAAGACATCAGCACCTTCAATGCTGTTAGTTATTTATATAACTTCTGGTCTTCTACAATCAAAAGTCTCAAAGCAGCTTACTGGATACATAAACAAAACATCCATAGTGAGGTTAAACTCAATCAAATGAATCACAACAATGATAACAATAACCACATCAGTTCCCACATATAAATATAAAGACATAAAGTTGGCAAAGAAATAAATATTGCAGTTTCCAAATATGACATTTGGGAGTTGAATATCTAATACATCTGGACATTATCAATTTTGGAAAAATCTACTTTTGTTATGATGCTGTTACAACATTTTAATTCAACATGAGTGCACATATCAGCTGTACCAATTACACTAAGATTAGATTTGTGCAAAGAATTTACAAAGGAAACTGGCACAAAGAAAACACTTATATTCATAGCTTTAATATATCAGGGTCTTCTCGGAAGCTTGGTAACTTTCACACCCCAACATGCCAGTTCCTCATAACCATTCTTTTTACCTCTGATTCCAATTGAAGTGCTATCTGTATATGCAAAATGTTAATTCAGAATACTTAGGAGAGACTTCAAAGGAACTGTCAAGGCTATTGAAGGTTAGTGCTACTTCAGTGCTTCAACAATGATGTTTTGCTTATCCCAATGTGCTGCATGACTTTCTCAGTTGAGTGCTTTGCAGAACTCTATTAGTAGAAAGGCCTTGAGAAGAAACATTCACCTGAATTCTGAGCAGCAAACAGCACTAGATGGCTGCAACTAATGTTGTATCTATTAATAGTCTTCTGTGCTAACAATTTGTTTATTCTGGCTCTTTAATTTCATCTCCTGGATGAACAATGTTAATGATAATCATCTCCTGTCATGACCTTTGTGTTTATATCTTAAGTACAGATGAGACTTGTAAGCTGGCTTGTGAAAATGGAGGTAGATGTGTTATAAATGAAAAAGGTGATCAAAGATGTTATTGTTGGCCAAGTTATTCAGGGGACAGATGTGAAATTAACCATTGTAATAAGTATTGCCAGAATGGAGGAACATGCATAGCTTCAATTCTTGGTAAATATTTTTTTTAATTTTCTCTATTTATTGTAGACAATGGAAAACAATTATTCTATAGTTAATCATTACTGATAATCATGAAAATTTCTGGGATTTATTATGACTAAAGCATAAAACACTAAAATTCATATGATTTTTTTGTTTTCTTCTAGAAAAAATGATACTGACATATGTAGAAAATGTGCTGTGAATGGCTTCCTTGTTTCCCTTGCAATGTGAGAGTGTGGAAAACTCACATCCAGTGTAAAGGGTTATGTGGTAGATTTGAAAGAGGAAATGCAATTCAGGCACCCATCTTTTCCTCTTACCAACCATTTGCATAGAGAAATTTCAATGGATTTACAATTATTCCTAAAAAAAATGCATAGTTCTGATCAATTAGATCATTATAATCTAGCTACCTGTTCCATAATTTATAAGTTAGATAATTTTACATAATTTTACAGTGGTCAATGGCTGTAAGGAAGATTTTTATTTGATTTAATATTCCTTTGTTCCATGATGAAAATGTTAGCCTGCTATTAATGCTGAATGGGCCATGAGGGGCCAGTATAGCTAATTTTAAAAGCACTCTCACCTAGGGTAAAAAAATGAGGTACTGAACTCGAAGAACAATATGGTGTTTCTACCTCTCTTCAAATGTGTCTCATAGTATTAAAGACACATGAAATGATTTCTTAGAAGCTGATTAACTTGGCATAGTCCGTAACTCAGTGCAGACAAAAAAAGCAGAATGAGATTGTATAATAAGCTGAATGTGCTCAAGCAATCATTAAACATAACATAAGGTTGCAGCTCTTTTTAATGTATATTTGACTCCAGGAGATGTCAGGAGATGTGAAACAAGGGCAGCTCTGTAGCCTCTCATAATAGAAATAGAAAAGATTGTTCTTCACATCAGATTAATGCTTTGAGAAAGAATTGTAACAAATAAGTGCCTATTGGATAGCAGGATGAGGATCCTCAAAAATGGTTGAGATGTGAAAAACTGTAAGTCCCATCCACATTTGGTGCAATTTTTAATCTTTTAGGTAGAGAACATACTGCCTAAATTACTAGTCACTACTTGTAAAACAGGACAAAAGTTGACAGCTAAAATATTCCTGCATCAGTAGTTGATTTTATGTACTGTGTTATACTCTTAGATCAGGGGTGTCAAACTCAAGACCTTCAGGCCGGTTTTGGCCCTCAGGGTGGTTATATCTGGCCCACGAATCTGCCGTGGAAAACAGCAAAGGACCGGCCCACAGTGCCTCTGCCAGCTAAAATGGAGCTCAGGAGGGCCGCACATGGCCCTCCCCAGCTCCGTTTTCACTGGCAGAGGGTTGCAAGAAACCAGGACAGCCAAAAATGGAGATCGGGAGATCGTTTTCGCTGGCAGAGCATTAGAGCCACCACAGACATCCCTACATGAGTGATGTCAATCTGGCCACATCCACCCTGGCCATGCTCATCCCAGCCAAAGTCAAGCACAACCCTGATGTGGCCTCAATGAAATGAAGTTTGACACCCCTGTCTTAGATCTTCATAAAAGAGAGCTGAAATACATGCCATCCCGGTGAGTTTTCCCTTTATTTACTAAATGATTGTAAGAGCATTTTTCATTGATATCCTATAATTGTATTGGATGGCCAATAAAGGTTGTAGGAGGATTTAGGTATAATATTTTCACTTAAAACTGTACTGAATTGGACATTTAAGGAGGCCTTATTATTCCAGTATTGAATAATTTTCCAGCTTTAAGTACTGATAGTATTACAGTACATGCAATCCATTGGCAACTATACTTTTTCATCTACTGTGGATAGTAAGTGCTACAGCTATAGGTGCTTATGCCTTAATATTTTCCTTAATCTACAGCAGTTTATCAAGTAAATTATTATTATTATTATAATTTATCAAGTAAATATGTTGGAAGAGAATACAGAAGAGCTCCAGTTAAAAAATTCCAGTGCTGCTCCTGTGTTTTGGCAGAATGATTTTAATTGTAGATTATTTGAATTGTAGTTCAAATAATTGAGTGTTGTATAATTATTTAACAGCTTCATATCCATAAGTGCTCTTGGTAGCCATTATTAGTGTAAAGAAAAGGATATCAGCTTTGGGTTCCTACTACTGAGTGGCAATACACTAAATCTTCTAATTCTGAATTGGATAATGGATGGGGAATAAAAAGGAAGAGGCAGGGACTCTAATAATGATTAGATTAAGATATCAAACAGCTAAACAGCTGAATAACATAATTCCAATAATGATAATTTTTATTTTATAGCCTATTTACTTATTTACCTACTAATACCTTTCCCAATCAAATGCAAATTAAATTGTGGAATGGTTATTTAAACTAATTATTAGTGGCTCAATCCTCAGTCACTACAATAAAAGTTGTTTAATTTTATTAGGCCCTGTTTCTGAATAAGTTCAAATGTTAAATATATTTATTAGTAAATTTATATTATAATCTTGATACATTTTCAATACTTACATATTATTAGGTGATATTCTTCTTAAATTAAGTTGCACTGTGCTTTGATTTTCTGTAAATTGGAAATTAGTATATAAATACAATATTATATTGCTAGCATTGGTATTTCTAATTATTATAATGGGAAATAATTAAATTCACTGTAAATCATTTGCTATATGAGGAGATAAAAGAATTGTAAATTTTAGATTATTATCTACGCAAATATTAATTAGTTGAATAAATTCCACTGCAAACTGTATATTTAGTCATCGTTTTCTTGTAGTTTACGGTATTGGGAAATTTTAGTGTGGTTCTTATGGATGGTTTTAATTAAAATGTGTATATTTTTTTCAGATTTGTTAAAATAATATCTGAACAAAGAAATGTTATCAGTTAAAACATACATATGGAAAATGTAATTAAAACTCAAAATAATATGAGCTATTTTCAAACTAAACAAATTATTGTAATGGATTTTAAAGAAATATAAAAAGCATAATCAAGGGCTTTGATTTATTGATAGTCCTGATTCAGCAACTACCTCATGTACTAACCAATACCAATGATGATGATGATGATGATGATGATGATGATGATGATGATGATGATGAAAAAGTAAATTTATGGCCAATCCTTGCAATTATGACCTTCCCAGGTCTTTAACACAAAGGAAAATTGAAATAATTGCTTTGCTTAACAACCAATTTGCCAGTCCAAATTATGGTAACTAAATGAGGACTACCAGTATATATGTTTAAAATATTTATAGATATCATATGATCCTGATTGATTTATCTATATTCTATAACTTATCAGTATGAATAAGAAAGGTGTACGTAAGTAAAGCTATCCTACCAGATATTTCATTTTGTCTTGTAGGAAGACCTGCATGCATTTGTACACTGGGGTTTACAGGTCCAAATTGCAATAAAACAGTTTGCGATCATTTTTGTCAGAATGGAGGAACTTGCAGTATCACTGCTGGAAATCAGCCCCACTGTCAGTGTCAACCTGAACATACAGGGGACAGATGTCAAGATTGTAAGTACAGAATAACTGGAGTATAATTAACAAAAATCAGAATGGAATTGCTGTTTTTCAGGTTTTAAGGCGATCATTTGACAAAGTACTGTATATCCAGAACAAAACTGTGTCATTAAGCATGAAATCACAATAAAAGTTCCTTTTATCAGACAAATATAATAACAAAACAGGCATGACATATTTTATTTATATATTTTATTTATCATAATGCTTTAATAATGTGTGTGTGTGTGTGTCTGTGTGTATAAAAATTGCTTTTATTTTAAGATCTATTTTGAACTCCTGAAACTTGTATGGAGAACACACTCTTTAACTTTCAAAAAGAAGTAAGAAAACATTAAATGACTAAAATGGTCCAAAAATTTTAGAACCAGTTCTTATATAGTATATCCGTAGCTCTCCTTCTGTCTGCAAATCTATCTTCTCTTTTACAAAGACAAATCCAAAGCAAATTATTTTCAGAAGTGGGTACATATTAAGAATGTATTGTCTGGAGAACAAGTCCAGCCCAGCCAGAAAAAACTGCCTACATTCATTTCCTCATTGCCTTTCAACATCATGCAAAGTACAAGAAAACCTTAAAAACAAGTAAGGAAAAGATAATGTCAGGAGATAAGAAAAAAATACATATATTTCTGTTCTTTCAAAACATATTTACTTACACTGCCATCTATACACCCCTTACTACATTGCATTTTGTTCTTTAAACCCCTTAGCATTCTTCTTGCTGATCTCATCAACTTCATTGAATCATACTTTGCCTGTCTTTCCCTTCCTCTCATCCCATTTATGCAATCTTTATATACTTCCTTTGTCAGTTTATGCTTATTGGCATTTTCTTTATGATTAACCCATCAACATATTCCATTTATACCGCTCATACTGTTGTCTCAAATTCATATTCTGTAGGTTCTTTCTATTATCAAAGTGTCTTGATATAATCTGGAGATGCTGCTTCAGATGCTGCTTGGACACTTTCCAATCATGGTGATACTGAAAACATGACTGATACTTTATATATATATACAACACTACTTCAAACTACAAGATGGGTTGTATATAAATTCAATAAATAAACAATAAACACAGAGAAAAAAAGGATATAATATCCTCATTGTCAGTGCTACTGACAAAACTTAATGCATTACAAACACAATGTTATATATTTGTAAGATGCTGTTTCTTGGTACTGTGACTATATACATACACTAGTCCAGTGATGGCTAACCTGTTTGGCACCAAGTGCCCAAAGCGCACGCGCACCCCCAAAATGCAACACACGCGTGCCCTGTGGATATGCCCCACCTCCGTGCATGCACGCATGACACCTTGTGGCCCCGCTTGTGTATATGTGCCCCATGCCCCACATATATGCATGTGATCCCCACGTGTGCACCCCCATCCCGCATGTGCGGCAGAGACCCGAAGACCAGCTGGCTGGCGGGAGGCGGCGCGCACATGGACGGCAGATCTGAGCTGGGCCGATGGCTCGTGTGCCCAGAGAGAGGGCTCTGCATGCCACCTCTGGCAAGCGTGCCATAGGTTTGCCATCATGGCACTAGTCTAACACTTTAACTCCTGTTTCACCATTCATACTTAAGTAATCCATGTCCACTGCATATTACTCACTTTTACCTTTCTCCTGACATATCCCATTCATTTCTATATGAAAAAAATGAGCAGAATAACAAGAGTTGGAAAGGATCTTGGGTGTCTTTTAATCCAATTCACTGTTCAAGTATAATCCTCTTCACCATGAATTCTCATAACTGCTATTCCTCTTAATGAAATACAGACAAAAAAATTATAGAGAGAAGGGAAGAAAGTTTCAAACAATTGAATGATGGATACATTAAAAATAGTTTCTGCTGTACATTTAATATATATATATAAGGGAAAAGTGAAGACAAAGCACTTCTTTGAAGTGCAATGGCAGCACTTGTATACCTGAACTTTGATGCCATCTGAGTTATTCCTTAGATCAGAGCTCCATTTATGATTTCTTAAAGTGGCATCAGATACCAGCCAAATCAAAATGTCTGTCAAAAATTTATGGACAACTTATTAAGCTGCTATTATAAAGTCATAGGGCACACAAGAGGTTCTGCAATTTCATAATGAGTACTCTAAAAGGAATCATATGAATGTTTTTGATGGTAACCAGTGACTCATAGCCTGTTTCTTAAAAATATAACACAAAAGAATAAGAATATAGCCCCCTGTTTCTCAGAAAAAAAAATACTTTACTTTTGAGTTTCAGTGGGGTTATTTTTATGCTTTCTGTTAAACTTTAATGGAAATATTATGAAAATTATTAGCAAGGATAAAGGTGGAACATTTTTTTGAAAAAACTAAGGAAAGAATTACACATAACATTACACACACACACACACACACACACACACACATAATAACTCATGTATAATGAGCCTGAGACAAATGTTAACATGCACAGAAATACAAGGCTTAGCTTTTTCTTTCACAGAAAATTTGGGGGTACTTAGATCATTCAGGAAGTGGAAATTCAATCATTCTTTTTAGTGAAATTGAGATTATAGAATAACTCAATTTCCATTTTCCTACTTTCTTCAGCCTTTTAAATAAATTGCAGCACCTATTCTCAATTTACTTAAAGCCTTAGTCTCTCTAAAGCCCAATCATAGAATTATGGGACATTAGAAGCCAATGCATCTAATATTCAGGTTTTTACTGTCAGTTTCTGTAGTTGCTTCACTAGTCCCAGGACCTAAAAGGATAAGTGTTCAGATTTAATTTTGATTTCTCTGTGGCAAGTTTAAATTGGGATCCACCATGCAGGAATGTAACAAAGTTGATTTTCTGAAGGGCCACAATTTAATCTGTGTGAATCCCAATTGTTGCTATCAATTGTTCACTTGCAGATATTTTCACTTGATATATTCTCAAGTTCCAATACAATAAAATATATAAATTTTAGCTCAGTGATGAACCATGAAATCCGTGGTTCTGTCTGAACTTGGTTATAGATAACATCATCAGATAATGAAATGTCCTTCAGATAAACAATCAATCTCAGCACCAAAAACTACAAACTCTCAAAATGTTTATTCATTTATATATAAGATAAGGTATAGTCCTGTTCTACATCTGATAGTTGATATATTTATAAGAGCCACAATGCTTTTCTTTTTCAGCACCAAGTTAGTACCAAATTCAAGAATTGTCTTATATTTGGTATCGTACTTTAAACAGCAATCTATTTGATGTAAAAAATGGACTGATGTCATGATGGAAATTACTTATTAATATAATAAAATTTAAATATGTAGAAAACCCTATAAAAAGTATTATATTATTATAGTGCATTTAATAATGAGACCATCAAAAAGATTTACATGCATTACGCATATTTGGTTTTATTGAAATCAACTCATCATCCTTCCATTTGGGAAGTTATTAAATACAATTTGGATATCTGAAAAACAAAGTATCCTTCACTGCTGATGGTTCTGTTAAATAAGCCACATGTATCCTTATATCAGCATACTTGAAATTTTGAAATAATAGATCACATAAATCATGCATAAATGGACATACAGATTAAGGAGAGAATATATTTACCTGAAATTTACCTAAAAAGAAACTCATCCATCCAAATGTTAATGTAAATGTGTAAAGGTATTTATTGTGTTATATACTATTATCAGACTTTTAAAATCTACAAATCTTGTCTAAAATAATGAAATATATTAGATAACCCAAATCCATTAATAAACAAATATTGATTTATTTAATATTTATTTAAACTTTATAAAAATGTGAGAATTTTTTCCTCAATATTAGAAAAGTACTAAATCATTACTTGGCAGTTACAAACTCTTATCACACATACAGGTAGTCCTTGACTTACGGCCACAATTGAGCCCAACATTTCCATTGTCATGAGAGGCAGTTGCCTTTCTTAAGTGAATTGTACCTCATTTTACAACCTTTCTGCAGCAGTTGTTAAGTAAATCATTGCATTTTTAAGTTAAATGATGCTATTAAGCAAATCTGGCTTCATCCATTGACTTTTGCTTGTCAGATGCTATCTGGGAAGGTTACAAATGGTGATCACATGACCCCAGGACAGTACATCTATCACCAATACAATTTGTTAGCACCTGAATTTTGATCACTTGATCCATGAGAATGCTACAACTGTTATAAGTGTGAAATTGATCGAAAGTCTGTGGAGATTCTCAGTCATCCAGGTCATGATTGTCCCAAAAGTGCTTTTCAGGAAACAACTGGACTTCCTTTTTTTTTCTTTAAAGACATTTTGCTTCTCATCCAAAAAGCTTCTTCAGCTCTGACCGGATGGTGGGGAATGGAAGGATATATATTCATTGCAAACAGCTGGACATTTTCATTCCTTTAGAGCAGTGTTTCCCAACCTTAGTCATTTTAAGACATGTGGACTTCAACTCCCAGAATTCCCTAGCCAGCATAAATCTATAAGATTATGTCTTTGAAATTAATCAATAAATGTGTAAATGTGTATATGTTCAGCTACATGCATGTCCTATAAAGAAATTTTTTGATAACTTATTAAAATAATTATTGATTCAAACAATTTATTAATATGCTTATAAGAGGATAATTTTATTATGTCTTATGTATGTATATGTGTGTATTCATTGCAGATATTTGCCACCATTATTGTGTTAATTCTGAATCTTGCATCATTGCTGATGATGGCAGCGTAGAATGTTTCTGTCCTCTACAATATGAAGGTGCAAAATGTGAAATAGACAAATGTGTAAAATGTCATGGAGGCCAATGCATCATAGACAAGAAAAACGATGACATAATGTGCAAGTAAGTTAAAGCTGTGATAAATCATGTAATTGAATAGCCAGGAATGTATTCTTTCAATATATTTGTAAATATTGGGGAAGCCAATATTATGTTGATAGATCAAGTCTGCCTTATCTGCAACTATGGTAAGCTGAGCAGATATGAATTAAAATAAGATGATGTTAAAATACAAAATGAACTATTATTCAGACTTATATAGAAATGAAAATTAGGCTACCGTGTAAGAAATACTGCAGCAAAAAGAAATATTTTTATATTCATTAAAATCAAAATCTATTACATATCTATAATTAATTCAGTAGATTTTAATGAAATCAGATTGGGAATTTTGGGTGTTCTCTGAATAGTATACCATAAAAGAGGACCTGACCTGGGGCACTCACATTGCAGCTCTGGTCAAAAGGGCCCAGCAGAGATTATACTACC
>JAOYMU010000001.1:38415130-38427722 GCA_025802295.1 Psammodynastes pulverulentus
AAAACCTAGCACTAGAGCAGGGAATTCTGGGAGTTGAAGTCCACAAGTCTTAAAGTTGACAAGTTTGGACATCCCTGCACTAGAGTATGATAAGTGAAACAAGATGTTCATTTCAGGATAATATGATCCAAAATTGTCAAAATCGTCATTTAATAAGGCTTTTTAATTTTTATTTTTAATTTACAAACGCAAGACAGAAGTAATTGTTACTATTATAATCCAGACTATAAATAAAATCTGTTTTGATCAGCTATTAAGTGAAAGTAAATTCATTTTAAATTTGAACACATTGTAAAACCCAGATATTATATTTAGCTAACTTTGATTACTTCTGTTTTGAAATATAAAACCATCTACTAACAATGACCTTTATAATGGCTTGTACTTAGATTTTGTTCTAATTTTAGGGTAATTAATAAAATGTTTATTATTAAATTAAATGTTATATCTATGTCTATCTACCAAAAAGTTAGTATAATAGTTGATACTCAGAAACATGGTATTTCATGTAGAAAACTGTTCCTCTGAGTTAATGTGTTATTTTTATTTATTTTAGATGCCCTACAAACTGGTCAGGTACACAGTGTGAAAGGCCAGCTCCTAAGAGCAGCAAATCTGATAATATCAGTACAAGTAAGTTGTGTTTAATTAATACCAGCATTTAAACTATTATTTTTCTTGTAGGCAATATATATAAAAAATTGTGGAGCTTGCTGTCTTTATAATTTCTGCACTTATGCAGAGAGAAAAGGAATAAAGACTCAATATGCAAGATGATTATTTAATAGTAAGAACAAAAGAATGATAGCTTAGATTTGGAGAAAGCAAAGATGGCAGCTTGAATATAATTGAAAATGAGGATATGAGGATCAGAGAAATTGTGGGTATATGGAAGAATTAGGATGAGCTAAATCTATATCTAATTACTTAAATTTAATCCTTTTCATAAATATGAGTTAAATTATGACTAAATCATCTTTCGGACTTCAGAGTGGGACCTAAATTCAACAATCTGTAATACTTAGTAATAAATTACATATAACACAAACTTGGGTGATTTGAATTAGCTCCACAGATCATTTTCGGATCAGTAAAGGATGAGTCTGGTGCCCTCAATTAAGCAATCTTCAAAAACACACAAAAAAAGGACTATGATATGTAGAGTGAGAGAGGCGTGCCCCATTCAAATATTTTCTGATAGTTAATGGTCAAATAGTCTTTTGTATAATTTCATGTATCAAACCAAAAACATGCATTCAAATGCATGGGAGTGCTCATGTACTGTAGCATTATTTACAGTTTCCTAAACAGATACATCTTTGCCTGGCACAGTGCTGCTTATTAGGAAGATATGTACTTGATATAAGTAATTGGAAATAGATTTTATGTGAGGGCCCCTGTATCCTCTGAAACATCTTTTTGCTTTTACATTCCAAGTGCTACATTGCCAGGTTTATTAATGTTCAAGAGCCAATTAAGAGTCATTTTAGATTATAAATCAAAATACATTCTATGCTTGACAGATGGGACATTTTATTCTCTGTTTATGCTGTGTTAAAACTGATATACTGTCATGACCACTCTTCTCTAATTGGGAGTCTTGTGCTCTGTTATGACAAACTAATGAAATAGATTCATTGACAGATTTATTCACAGAGGTAGGGTGATGAGAAGATTGTCAGATATAAACACAATGAATTTGATGTATTCAATACTTATTTTATTAAAAGAGGCCTTGAGATGGTGTTTAGAAATAGTAGGCAGGTAAACTATAGCAACAGTACAATCAAGTAATTTAATATATTGAAACCTGATATGTCATACAGCTCTTCAGATATTGTGGAGTATTTAATGCTATTCATTCATCTGTTTGTTAATACATGATATGATCTATACAAATGTATGTTTGACAATGTATTTTTCAAAGTTAGCTTTCCCAGTTTTTGCTTCATAGCCATCAGAGATGTTTCTATTATTTCTTGTAGGAAGCATTGCAATCATTGTTCCTCTAGTCCTCTTGGTGACTTTGATTACTACTTTGGTAATAGGTTTGCTCCTCTGTAAAAGAAAACGAAGGTAAGTATTTATCTTATTATTATAAACCTTTGTTAAGTTTTTGGCAAAAATCGCTTCATAGATATGGCAAAGAAGTTTCCAAAAATGGGCATCAGCATTATGGAAATCATTCTCCCTGAAGTGAATTGTCTCCATCCTTCTTAATTTTCTGTAACTCTCTCAAATTTGGTTCTGTCATCAGGCCAGGAAATCCAAAGGAATTGTGAGTTGCTGAACTGGCTCCATTGGTTTTTTTTAATCATTTTTTTTTAGTGTTAACAGTTTTATATTGCTGTTTTACAGGGGTTTTTTTATTGCATGCCACCCAGAGTTACATTTTGTGAAATAGGCAGCAATATAAATATGAAGGATGGTGGGTCAATGGACGGATAGATGGATATCATGCTCAACTGAAAGGAAAATTTATTTTAATTTATATTACTAGCTGGAAAAAAATTTCTTACCTCTATAGATCTTTGAGGCAGCAAGAACATTAAAGCACAGCTTGTCTGCAAGAACAAATATTATATTGGCAAAAGTTATGGACAGAGATTAAAGAGAGTTTTTTTTAAGTATTTTGTTAAGTTTGAGTTCGATATGCCAGTTAGACATCTAATGGATATATCAAACAGGCAGTTGAAAATAGAATCATCATTATGAAGGGAGTTATGAAATCCATGAAATGGAATGAAGTTACTCAGGGAGACTCAGGGGAAAAAAAAAGTTCTTAAAAACCAAACTGCAAGGAACTGCCATGGAGAAAGAGGATAATTTTCTGCCAATGTTATCATTGAATGAGTATTGGTATAAATAGCATGTAAATATTTGCATTTCCCCCCCACAATATAGTCTTTCAGACATAGCTTGGGAGCTTTTAGGAAAATATTTTAACATGTTATTTTATATAGGTTTATTTCCTATTTTCCTCTTATATATTGTAGGACAAAAACCATCCGACGACAACCAATAATAAATGGAGGAATCAATGTAGAAATTGGAAACCCATCGTACAACATGTATGAAGTGGGGCATAGTCACAATGAGAGGAATCTTTCAGAGTTCACATTAAATCGAGAAAAGGTAAATCAAATTTCTGTTACTTTGCTTCTTCAGTCATGCTCCATGGCAGTGAATTACTGAGCTGGAATAAGACCCCGAACTGCCTATACATGAATGGAAGGAATATTTTGGTAAGGGGAGAATCCATGATCCAACAGAGGTTTTTATTGATGGAAGGGACACCAGCAGAATAACAGAATAACAGAGTTGGAAGGGACCTTGGTGGTCTTCTAGCCCAATCCCCTGCTCAAGCAGGAAACACCTATACCATTTTAGAGAAGTGGTTGTCCAATATCTTCTTAAAAACCTCCAGCACTGGAACATCCACAACTTCCATTGCACTGATTAATTGTTCTGTCAGGAAATCTCTCCTTAATTCTAGGTTGGTTCTCTCCTTGATTAGTTTCCATCCATTGCTTCTTGTCCTGCCCTCAGGTGCTTTAGAGAATAAGTTTAGCCTCTCTTCCTTGTGGCAGTCCCTGAAATTTTAGAACACTATCATGTCACCTCTAGTCCTTCTTTTCATTAATTTAAACATACCCAATTTCGGCAAACGTTCTTCATATGTTTTAGCCATTTTCACTGACGCTCTCTGTCCTTCCAGCTGCTCTCACAAAGATTACACTGTTCCAGTAGAGATCAGGTACATCTTTTAAAATACTTCAATCACTCTCATTTGCAGAATCCTCCACTGGATCCAGTGCATTTATGCTTGATCTATGATGGTTCATTCACATCAATAAACTAACGTGTGGAGTTGCACTCTTCAAATAAAGATGTGATCTGTGTAATAGTTCTATATTACATATTTTAAAGGTAGAATAAGACACCACATTTTAAATTTTAACATTGCCTATGTTGGTTACCCTTCCATAAATGTATTTTTGTGATTTAAAACATGCAGGGTTAAAAAACCTTGTTGTTTTTGCCATTGCGAGTCCAGTTTATTTCAAGAAAGCTTGTTCCAGTTCTCCACTTACAGAGGCAAAAGAATACCATCCTTAACTGATTCTTCAATGACAGCACAAGTAAAGTTGCAAGACAGCAAGTAGGCAGAACCATAATGTATAAACATAAGAATGGATATGAACTGGTAGGATACAAATAGTAGTACTGTATAATAGTTCCTGAACCAGACTTAATAATCTAATAATTGGTCCAACGCTTCACTTCATAGTCCAAGAGTTTCCTGTAGCAAACTCACAAACAATGAGTGGAAGTTATTTTCTTTCACAGTATCTATTAATAAAAGAGATACTCCACATGACTAAAAAAAATTAGTTTACAATGACAACAGGCAGTGATGGGTCTATCATTCTTGAAGTTATTTAAATTCTTATAAAATAATCTGAAGTAATATCCATTTTCATGTTCTGCAGTATCAGTATCTTCAATTATGTGCTCTGAAGTAAAAAAACAACTGCCTATGAAATAGGAAGGGCAATTCTGATTTCTATTATTATGTATGCAAAAGAATAAAATGTTTCTTATAAATATATGTTATTTCTGTCATAGAATACCATAATTGCTTGGTTGTCTAAACTAAGTAGGCAATACACTTCAGCATTTTGTTAAACAGAATCAGTGTCAGCAAATGCAATGATCTTGTGTTCATTTCTTCTCTGTACTGTATCCATTTCTTTGATGCAGTGATCTGAATGGTACTGCTGCAATTGTCTTTGCATATGTAGTATAAAGTATATTTTCTGCTGTAGTTTTCCACTTACTTTTAAGCACTTATATAATTTTTATAATATATGTATAATTGTGCCATGTTTCTTTTCTTCTTTACCTTTTCTGTTGTTATTTTAAAAGCAGTAAAAATAAAATATATGTGCACACATGCTATATTTTCAGGTTACATATAAGCACTGTCTTGCAACTATATCTATTTTAAAAAATTGTACTTTAAATAAAATAATTCTTACAGATAAAGGAAATAGTATCCATTTGGGCCTGATCATGTAAAGCACCTGGTGTCCCTGAAGTTCTATGGGTCTCCATTTAATAAAGAACTCTGGGAAAGATGACGACAGACACAATTGCTAAAAATTTCTATCCTCCCTCCCCTCTTCCTCCTTCTTTTTTTTTGTAACATCAACATTTTTTTTTCTAAATTGAGGGAAACAAGCAACCATAAAAAAATAAGAGTTGGAAGGGATGTTGGAGGTCTTTTAGTGCAACCCCCTGATCAAGCAGGAGACCCTATACCAGGCGTGTCAAACTTGCAGCCCACAGGCCAGATACGTCATGCGCTGGCCACGCCCATGCCCAGTTTAGTGAAGGGGGAAAAAATCATGACGTCATGTGACAACATGAGTTTTACACCTCTGCCCTATACCATTTCAGACAAATGGCTGTCCAGTCTCTTTTTAAAAGCCTTCACAGCTTCTGGAGGCAAGGTGTTGCATGGTTCCATTCATGGCTGGACAAGAGCAAGACATTATATTAGCAAAAGGGAAATCTCATATGCTACCAGTGGTGCTGCTTCAGGGGGATGGGGGAGCAGAGAGAGGATGTCCCACTTTTCCAAATAATAATCACTTCTATGAATTCCTGAAAGGTAGGCCTTCACTAATACAAAGCCTATGTAACCCCATTCCAAAACAGTAGCTGAGTGATGGATTAGATATGGTGGTATCAGTCAAGTATGGACAATATGCTGTACTTTGTTTTCTTCCTACATCCTTCACAAAATGAAAACTAACTTGATCCCATTATATTTCCAGTATGAACATCTCCTTGAATGTAATCTAAGTAATCTAAGAAAAAGCTTTTTTTTAATTTTATTTGTTTCTGTAAAAGGGGAAAAAGTTACAATATATGTTTTCACTCACTATTTGCTCACTTACTTTTCAGAATGGAAGGGGAAGATGTATTATTTTAAAATAAGAAAATAAATTTTGAAACATGCTTTATTCAATGCAGGGCAGATACATAGGGGGAGGTCCCACAGTCTTCAAGCTCCCTCACACGGCACCACCCATCTACCTAAACTCTGATCTGAAAGGACCTCTAACAGCAGGGGTAAGAAACAGTCATTCATTTTCCATCTTCATTCTATCACACTGCTCTTCCAACAGTTACAAATGTTTCTCTGCTTTCTCATATATATGCCAGAAATGTTAACTGAATAATGACTTTTTCCTATTAATTAGGTCTACTACATTTAGGCAGTATATTCTTGTTGACATTTGAGGAACAAAGTAAATATGATGTTAATTATGGGAATATAATTAAGTGTAAGTTGTGTATGTTTGTTTTATGTAAAATAAGAAGGATATCATATCTGGGTTGCAAAAACGTTGGGATTTTAGCTAGAGTCTAGAGGCCATCCCAAATTTTTGCAGCCCACATATGATATCCTTATTATTTTACATAAAACAAATATATACAACTTACACGTTAATGATATTCCCATAATTAACTTTACATCTACTTTGTTCCTCAAAATGCAACAAGAATATGCCATGGCACACCAATTTATAGTTTGGTGATATTTTGCTATGCAGCTTTAGTAGTGATTTTCTTCCAAAGTCAAAACATACAAATTACAGTATGCTATATTGAAAGGGTGTGCTGAATTTAGTTTCATGTAGCTTTTCATTTTTCATTTCTTAACAGAAAGATTCTTCCTTCAGGGCAAACAATGTCAAAACTTAGTTCTGAAAAGATATCAGACCTGTTTAAGATGAAAAAAAGAAAAGAGCAGAACTCTTTCTTCTTAAAGTTCTCCATCTCTATCCATTTTCCCATCTGAACAATAAACAAGATTGGCTCCATGGTTGCCATAGAAGTCCCAGTTTTGTGATTGATGAATAATTCTCCAGAATACCGCTTTTTGGATTCTAACTTTGTCTAATATTAGGGAAGTACTGATTCAATCTTTTCCAAAGACCTAAGGTGCAAGAACACACATTACATTGGCAGGATTCTCTTCCATTTTAGGTTCAGGGAAATAAATAAGAAAAGTCTTTGGACTTCTTGGATGTTCTCCCAGAGATGATATGATGGCAGTCCAAAAGCATTTGAACCTTACATGTTCATAAATATGTGCTTAGTTTTGATAGAATTTAATTAGCACAATATATGCAATTAAAAAAAAGATAGATACACTGAAAACACATTCAAAATATGTTTTAAAATAAGGCAATGAAACATCATGTTCTCAGTTTATTCATTTGCATCCATTATCTCTAAATAATATGTTGAAAATATATGAACTGTTTTAAATATAAGTGACATTGTTATTAATCATCTTCGTTGGCAAAGATGCATGTATTTATATACTTCATTTTTCATGTATATTACATGATTTCTGTAACTGAAAATCATTTTGCGTGTATTCAATTCTGCAAAATGACTCTTCTTCATAAAAAAAAATGCTGGAGAATGTTTTACAAAATAAAGAGTGTGTGATTGGAATACTGTAAAGAACTTCGTTACCGTTTTATGCTGAGCTTCTCTGACCATGAATTATTGTATTCCAGTCAATTTTATACTGCATGACACTCATTAAGAATGCATCTTATTTCTGTGCAATATTCAATGGTATTTATTCTTTAGTATGGATACATGGACAAATAGAACTGGTTGCATATGGCAATTATGACACAATTGGGTTTGAAGACTGAAAATGTGAATTAAATCATGAACTCATGCTATGAATGTTTCCAATATAGCTCTTAATAGGCTTAAAAGCAGGGTGGCCTTTGTTTATCTCAGTGTTTGAATCATGCTTTCTCTCTTTCACCAGAAAAGTGAATTCATTTAAGCACAATAGAGAATAGGAAGCAATTTGTGGCAGACCTGTATTCTGAAATTCTGGCTAGATTTATGACTGAAAAAAGAGCACATCAGCAAAATGTTTTTCACAAGTCAATTCATTTATTTGGCCAGGTGCAATTTCAACAGATCCTAATTTTCTCTGGTATCAGATATTGTATTCTAAGTGGCCATACAACAGAATTATTTCAACTATGCATCTAGCTAGATCCATTTGAACAACACACTTAGAGAGATGGACAATAGACCACCAGACAATAAAATAAGGACAGACAAATAGCTAAACTGAGCCAGACCAAAAGCCATCATGTCCTCCATTTTGTTTCTGGTTGCTAATTCTGTCACACGAGAAATCTAAATTAGAACATGAACATAGTAGTTTTTGTTTTCCATCAGCTTGTATTAGGAGCTATATTGTATCTTTAGGGGAGCTGTAGCTATCAGAATCAATATTTACTTATGCTTCATAAAATTATTGTCCATAGAAACAAACATTTAGAACAAAGTGCAACATTTCATAAATTAAACATAAATTCACATCTTTCATGTTCTTCACCATGAAGCTCTTTGTTTTCCCTGAAAATCTATTTGAGAAGGCTGAAGTCATAAGTTTCAAAGGTGCAATAAACAAAGTAAATTACTTCATATTAGGCAGAGGAATGTTGTAGCAGTCACATTAAACTCTTGAATTTACAGTTTCCCTTCTCACCGCAGTATAGTTGCACAGTCTATAAGTTCTATTGATTCCCCAAACAGGAATTTTTAGTGGTACTCAAGCTGAGGGGAGATATGGGCAAGGAGAAAGTTTAATTATTCAAGCTCTTTGCACAATATTGGATTTTACCAACATAATTCAAATAAAAATTGCTTTTCCATCTGCTCTTTGCATCACCACTCGGCCTTTTCATGCACATTGCCCTGGATACTGCTTTTCTGCTATACTTCTAACAATAGCCTTCATGTAAGGGAAAAACTCCATTTGAGCATCCTTTTCATGTGCTCTTGTAAGTCTAAATGCACTAAGTGTAAACTTTTCACATAATATATATGGATACAAATATACACAGTAGTCCAAAGATAGCCAGAACAAATCTGTTGAGGTTCTTTGGTTCTTTCTCTCTATTTTATTTAACAGTAGCTTGGTGATATAACTGCTAATTCCAGATTAAGCTAAAAACAGAATTTGGGTCTAAAATAAACTGTTATAAGTATCTTGGAAGTTAAACCATTACTGTTTCGGCTTGGTAAAGACTAAAGTTTCTCTTTATGTTTTAATAGCCTGTTTCAAGCTTCAATCAACATCTGGATAAGGAAGGGAACCAATCTAGATCCCTCCCCTTTTATTAATTTTTACATAGCTGGTGTTTCATTAATATCTCTGCTAAGGAATAGAATAAACTTCTTTAATCGACTTCCAGATAAGAATCCTTTGGGACTTGTCAAGCATAAATAGTCATTCATGGTCCATAAAAGAAGAATATGTCTATTGTAGAGCCAAACAAATAATCAGCTGGGACATTTATGATATTCTCCTCCTCTATTCCAGATAAATTTAGGTTCTCCCAGGTTCTCCAATGTCATCATCGATGTACAAATGGTCTCAGATGAAATATTATAACAGCCTTGGCTTAAAAATCATTCCTTAGTGCACAGGTGTCAAACTCAAGGCCCGCGGGCCAAATGTGGCCTGCCACATCTTTTTATGTGGCCCGTGAGAGCTGCAAAGCACGCATGCGCACATGTTCCCCCTCTGTGTGCGTGCGCTCCCCCACCCTTCTGCTCATGCACGTGCCTAGTAGTGAGTGCCTACTGCACATGTGCGTGCCGATCATCTGAGAAGATTAAAAGAGTCCTCTCAGATGACCGGCGCACACATGCGCAGTAGGCATGTGCCAGTAAGTGCGCGCATGTGCAGAAGGGTGGGGGAGCACACACATGCAGATGGGGAACAGTTACATCTAGCCCTTTGAGGCCAACCATTATGCTGATGTGGCCCTCGGTAAAAATGAGTTTGACACCCCTGCCTTAGTGTCTTGTGATGTATTTTTATTTATCAAATTTAGATAAATGTATGCGCATCATGTTCCTTTTCTGATTAGCATTCACTTAGGGGACTTACAGCAGTCTAAATAACAGTTAATATGTTTGTCTCTTTTCAGCCAACAAACTATTCGAATCCCGTATATGCAAAGTTATACGTGGATGGGCAGAATTGCCGAAACTCCTTAGCAAGCATGGATGAAAGGAAAGAACTTCTTCCAAAGAAAATAGATATCGGCATAAGGGAGACTGTGGCATAATCCACTGTAATCTTTTGTATACTGTATAAATGTATAAAATATAAGGATTACTTTTCTATGTACCAACAGTATTATAATTGTTTTGGCATCAGCATTACCTCTGGATATTTTTTCAATTTGGTTGGTGGTTATCTGGGTCTTTCTTTTGCTGATGACTTGACTGACCATTTGTATGGTATTTTTATGAAGAAAAAAAAACCTGCACTACCGTACAATTTGCAACAATGCTGCTGATATAACACACACTGAATTTGTTAAAAATTTGAAGAAATCCTTTGTAGTGTGAATATGGGCAATCTATTTTGTATGAATTTTTTTTCCTTTGGTTTTACTTAATCTACTGAAGACAATATCTGCACTTTTCCATTATATGGTCTGAAGACTGTAGTACAGTGTGTGAATTTGTTTTTGTTTCAGATAGTGGAAGTATGATTGGGTTGTTTACTCTCTTCGTGCTCATTAGAAATTCACTTCAGAACCTTAAAACTATAGAGGAGCTAATTTCACAATCAAACATAACTTGCTTTTCCAATTAGCTTTAGGTTGCAACGAAGCTATGAGTACTATAGAAAACATCTAATGGCCTGCATGAGCACAGATTATTCCGTTTTGGAGATTCAGTGATTGTCCAAGCTATACTAAACATATATACCATGTAAAAATTCTTCATATTTAGTAAAATCTTAGTGAACTTAGTGATATACCACTGGCAAGTGGCGAGACCTTAACAGATGTGTGAGAAGGCCTCTTCTGCAGTCTTGAACACTTGGATCCTAAGAGGGCATTGCCAAGCCTGTACACAACTTTATGCATTTCTTTAATCAGTCACAGACACACTTTGTGTATGATGAGTTTTCCTATGTTGTCAGGAGAGCAAAAAGCCATAAGCACACACATGGAGAACCAGATTCTTAGGAGGAGGGAGGAAACTCAACCCTTTCACAGAAACATTACAGCAAACAAGTCTTCATTCTTTTGTATCAATCAACACATTTATTTAAAAGCAAGCGTGGATAAATTTGAAAACTTCTTCAACAAACCTCAAGCTCACATTCTCGATTACGGAGAGTGTAAAAATGTAATCAGTTTCTAGCACTTTCTCTGGTATTAGCTTATTTTATGTTGTTATGAAGAATAAAAAGAAAAAAACAAAATAAATACAATATTTGCCTTTTTTTAATTGTGGCAGAAAGATGTCACGTAATTTGTTTAGGATGTTAAAAGATAACCACCCATGGAATCTTTTCTAAACAACTTTAAGGCACAAAATATTTCTCACACTAGTATTCAGAAAACTAGAGGGCTTTTCATTCCTCGGCTACATGTTGCTGATTTTAGCTGTCATGATCTATTAATTTAACAGATTAAATACGTTTGTGGTGGCTCTATTCCCTTTGTACAAACATTGCAAAAATAACAGCTGTTTTATAAGAGAATTTTTGTTGTATTCTGTGCATGCATACTACCTATTTCTAAACTTTGCCATGTTGAGGCCTTTATTAAAAAACAACTTGATTCAAGTAATTACAAGTGCAGTTTTGCTTGAACAATATTATGCACATTTTGCAAAATTTCAGTTTTTCAGTACAAAACTGTTTGATTCTTAATTTCATTTTACTTGGTTAAAAGAGTCATGCCGCCTATATTTCTAGGTGTTATATATCGATAAAAAAACATTGGCTTCCTTTAATTAAATAATACATTTCATTATTGAACTGAACATTTTAAATACATAAAGATATTACATAAGCAACATGAACTAGAAACAAATAAAAATGAAATGAAGAGCATTATATTAAAATCACATCACAGTGGAATATCGATTTAGTGGATCTTCTTGCTATGAACTTTGAGTGAAACAGATGTAATTCCTGTTGTATGTTCACCATTTCACATCAAATGAAGGAAACACTGAAAATGATATAGTTTGCCTGATGACACTGGAGTTTGGTGTCAAACTTGATTACTTATTGTGATGTTTTTTGGGCTTTGTGGAGCTGCGGTGGGTGTGGCCTGTACCTGATGCATCCAGCCCATGGGTCGCCTGTTTGACACCCCTGCTGTAGGGGGATGGGGAACTCTCTGGCCACAAGTGGTTTATTAAGCAGTTTTGATGTTCCCTAAAAGCACTTTATATTTGTGGAGGTGGGGGATTAATTTTTAACACATTTGCTTGGCTTTCTTATAGAATTCTTGATGGAAAATAAACATGTGGCCCAGAAAGAAACACAGGATCACATCTGCATACATCTACATACATAAAAGCAAAATACCACTCATGCATCATCACAAAATCTCCAGAACCATAAAGCCTATAAACTTGAAATTTGGCACGTATGTTCCTCTTGGCTTCTAGGTGCTCACTAAGAAAGGATTTTTTGAAATGACCATCA
>JAOYMU010000001.1:38427822-38439225 GCA_025802295.1 Psammodynastes pulverulentus
GAAGGCTGAGTCAACCTTGAGCCTGGAGAGATTCGATCTGCCAAATTGCAGGCAGCTGGCTGTAAGCAGAAGTAGCCGCAATTACTGCACTCTATCCTCTGCGCCAACGAGGCTCGTTCAGCTTGTAGAAGCTCATCAGCTTATATCTACATCAAGGGATGCCCAACCTTGGCAACTCCCAGATTCAAGGATCTCAACTCCCAGAAGGGCCTCAGAACAGAGACCTGAAATCTACAATTACAGATACAGTTGCTTGTCCAAGACAGGAGTAAAAATAATGCATTAGAACCACAACATCATCTAGCCAGATTTGAGCTTCAGGAAAAGTCTGTAGAGCTTCTCAGTCATCCAGGTTATAGTTGTCCCAAAGGTGCTTTTTCAGGAAGCAACTGGACTCTCATTTTTTTCTTTGAAGACGTTTTGCTTCTCATCCAAGAAGCTGGATGACTGAGAATCTCTACAGACTTCTAGCTGTACAATTTGAGATGAACAACCTTTGAATGAGGTGGGAGTAGGAATGGATTTCCAGAAAAAAAAATTGCAGACTACAGGAACCAGGAGCACTAACTCAGGTGACCCTGAGGACTCAGATAAACCTCCAAGTGTTTATCCTCTAAAAGCATGCAAATAACCAGCTGTCTGCAAGGAATATAAATCTTTCCATTCCCCACTTTCCTTGGATGAGAAAGTCCAGTTGCTTCCTGAAAAACCTCTTCTGAGATAAGCTTCAGGAAAGCGTTATTATTGAGATACATGTTTAATATTAGAAACTATAAAACTATGAAGAAGCTGAATGCTCATTAACATTCTTCAGCAGATTACTTGCAACACTGATAGGGTGTGTTTCTTCACTTTATTGAATTCATCTTTCCTTATATGGGGAGAAATGCGGTTGATTCTATTTGAATCAGACTAAACTGGACTTTTTTGTCTGCCAACAATTCTCTTTCTGAAAACTCAAGGCAGAAGAGAAGATTGGGTGGAACAAGAGGTCAGAGAAAAAGACTTTTGCCCTACTGTTTATACTTTGATGTCTCTGAAGAGGTTAGTTGCCGTGCTTCACTTTTTTTTTCATAACAAGACAGTCTGGAAAATGGGACACTCTTTATTTCCATAATGGTGGGAGCAAAATGCCCTGTAACTTTGGTAATTTCCACCTGCTCTAATTAAATTTCTTGCAGCACATCTACGTATCTATCTATCTATATATATAAAAGTGAAATATCACTCATGTGTCATCACAAAATCTCCAGAACCGGAAAGCCTACAATCTTGAAATTTGGCACATATATTCCTCTTGGCTTCTAGGTGCTCACTAAGAAAGGATTTTTTGAAATGACCATCAGAACATTAGTATTTCCTATATTTCCTATATTATTATTAACACGCTCTGATGCTAAGGAGTTGTACTCTCCCTCCCCACCTGAAAATAAATGTGTTCCACCTGCAGTTGAGCTAAGCCATGCCCAGGTTCCTGGCTGTCTCCTTGCTCACACAGCAAATACTGTTTCACTTTCCAAACAGCCCTACTACCCCTCCCCACCTGAAAAATCTGTTCCAACTGAAGTTGAGCTAAGCCATGCCCAGGCTCCTTGCTGTCTCCTTGCTCACATAGCAAATACTGTTTCACTTTCCAAATAGCCCTCAACTCTCTCAGATGCTGACAGGATGCTAGCCAGATGAATACTAATGGATGCTGGTAGGCAGAGGCACATTTTTCCCCTTATTTCCCTCCCCCAAAACTAGTTTTGTAGTGAAGCACAGGTACCCTGCTAGTGTAACATAATAGCCAATGTACAAAAGCAGATCCTGTTAAGCCCCTTTACCAAAAAGAGGTATACATTTTATCTTTATTAATTCCCAGCCCTTTGTCTTCTGCTTTCTGCTTTCTTTGCCAAAATGCAGGTTCCTTCCTGTTTATTTTTACCTCAGAAATATGATTAATTTTAAAGAAAGCTGAGTTAATATTTATGGATTTTAATGCTCCTATTTAACGATGCTGCAAGTCATTTGGACTTATCCTTTCCATTTGCTATACCTAGGATCTAATCATTTCTTTTTGGCTTTGAAAGAATTTCAAACACCTTAAGGTGATTTTAGCCTTCTTAGTCTCGCCTTGAACTTTCCACTGCTAATTATTCCATTAATTATTTAAGGGCTGAACTATATTTTCTTGATATAGAAAATAAAAGGCCATAATCTTTCTTTCAAAATTCACATCAGTGATATGCTAGGGAGATTTTAAATATCCCATTCCTGTTAAATCATAGTCTACTCTCCGGATGTGCTTGCAGACTTGGCATTCATGCAAGTGAATTCTTAAAGCCAGCAGTAGACATTTGTGCTAATGTATTTCCAATTAGTCTATATTGTATTGGAATGGACTCTTGGAGTGACTTTCCTTTTAATGCATTGCAGCTCAGGAGAGCTTGTGAGTGCAGGTGCTTTTCATTGGCAAAATTTCTCACTTCACATAGGTTCCTGGCTCAGGGATAGCCCCTTTTCGGTCCCTGAAGGCTATCTTTCCCCCCTTCATCTTGCTGAGATGCTCTTCAATGTAACAAAGGATTGGTGCTTTAATATCTTTGCATCTCTCTCCCCCCAAATAACTATTGCACTTTTTTGTTTTGCAGAATTACTAGCCAAATGCCCACAACAAGCCAGGAAAATTGGGGAGGGGTGACTAGAAGCTGTGTTCTTGCTCAGCATTTTCCAGTTGGGCAGCCATGAAGACGATGAGCACTGCATTAGCTTCAAACTATTTTGGGAAAACTGGAGAGGCCTGGAAATTATTGCCTTGTGGTTTGGGCAGTTCATGGTTTTGTACCAAATATGACATCCCAAAGCTTTCAGTTTAATGTATTGTTGTTGTTGTATTAATACAGCTGTACAACTTCTTCAAAACAGATGCTCCCCCAATATAGAGAAACAGTTCCAAAGCAGCCTTCTGTGGCTCATTACAGCAGCTGCCTCTTTTCCCAGCCTGACATTGTTGCTTTAGAAAAGGAGGCCTTCAAGCTTGACAGCTTTAAGACTTGTGGAGTTCAACTCCCAGAATTCCTCCTCCAGTCATGCTAGCTCAGGAATTCTGGGAGTTGAAGTCTACAAGTCTTAAATTTGTCAAGTTTGAAGACCCTTGCTTTAGAAACTGCAATTGGCTGTTTCCACTAACTTAGCTTCATGTTTTCCCCCAGTGTAAGAAAGTAGCTGTTCATCCACAGATGTGTGGACACAGCAGGGGCAACTTCTGAAGCAGCTTCATGTCCCTGTAACAAATGAAAGGTTGCTTTAATGATCTAGAAAATACTTGCACCCAGTGATGGGATTCAATTTTTTTTTACTACCGATTCTGTGGGCATGGCTTGGCGGGCATGGCAGGGCAAGGATACTGGAAAATATCCATTCTCACCCCACTCCAGGGGAAGGATTCTGTAAAATTCCCATTCCCACCCCATTCCAGGGGAAGGATACTGCAAAATCTCCATTCCCTCCCCACTCCTGAGGGAAGGTTACTACCAGTTCTCCAAACCACTCAAAATTTCCGCTACCGGTTCTCCAGGACTGGTCAGAACCTGCTGAATACCACCACTGCTTGCACGCATGCATTGCACAGATCCAATATTTAACACTCTAATCCTGCTTGTATTTTTTAAGTGAAACTTTTTTTCAGAGGTTTTCATCATGGTATCACATTCAATAAATATTTTACAGTGCTATCAGTTCTCATCACTAAATAAGCATTAGATACAAAGGCTTACAAGATCGGGGATGTCAAAATCTGCAAGGTCATTAGATGGAAGAAATACACAAAAGAGTAACTTTGCATCCCAGATCTGGTAGCCAAAGAATAAATTACCTCCCCAGATGCAACAAGCCCTTTTCTTTCCTCTTTATTACTAAAAACAAAATTATTTTAATCTAAATTTTGCACTGCAAGAAGAAGAAGAGATACAAATCTCCACAATCATAATGCTGTGAGAAATACTACATAAATAACTAAACTTAGATTTGCTAAATTTGGTCTTGCCATCCCTCAGATTTATTTGATGAAATGATTCCTTGATTTAAAAGCCCTTGGATAACATCAGATCACATCTGTCTATCTGTGTAGCACATGCCTAAAATCCAATTCATCATATTATGCATGCATAAAATATGTAAAATATGCATGCATAAAATCCCATTGTACTTACATGTAAATGCATAAAATATGTGTACTACCAATGTATAATTTAATGTCATTCTTCTTGAACAAACTCCCCTCTCTCGTATAGTCTATTAAACTGTGTGTTTAGCCTTATAAGGAAGTAGTCCAATATCTATGGTTAAAAAGAGAATGTAGATTCTCTGCTAGATATCTTAAAATATCTTAATAAATTTTTGAAAAGGCATTGCGCAACAGACTCAGTAAGACAGGAGGCTTACTCATGACAGCCAATTAATTATCACAATTGGAGGAATTCTAGACAAAGTACTTTCCCTGTTAATGTGAACTCTAATTAAAATTCATGTCTCATAAAAGTCACTTGACTCTCAATTATGATTAAGTATGCAAGGTCATTAGAACTCAGTGAGAGTTGAGCCAGAAGCAGAGCCCGAGTTACTCAGTGACACTTCAGAAGTATTATCATGTTTTGGGAAGAATAGCCTGAGAAATACAAATTATAGTTCACGGTCTCCGTATATCAAATGTGAAGGACTGTTGAAAACAATAATTATCTAGCCCTTTTGCTATTGTAACATGGCGTATGTGCTGAGTCAATGCTAAATTAACTACTTCAAAATTAGTAGTAAATCCACATATTCTACATTAAAATTAATAATTATCAAATAGCCTTCAAGCTAAGTTTTAATTAGTAGACCCCACTAATTTTCAGTCTACTTAACAACTGACAATTTTGTGCTCCTGATCTGTTGAATGAATTACTTCTGTTTTAAAGGGAAAACCTCAAAGATTACCTTTACATTAAAAAAAAATGTTTTCCTAATTCATTTACGCTTGTGTGTAGGCTTTTCATGCACAGTTCTCCAAATACACATTGTGCACGCTGTTTTCAAGTGTAAACATTGCAAGTAATTTTTCTTAAACACAAACATTGTTTCCTGTACATACATATCACAACAAATGTTGCAATCCATATTTCAAAAACCTGAAAATGTGAAATTCTTATTTACTTTGGAGCTACAACTGAGTTACCTTTGGACCAAAATCAATCTTTTCCACTCTTCAATTCTGCTAGGGTTGGTTTTTTTTGTTTTTGGGGTGGTTTTTTTTTTTTTTTTGCAATTACAGAATTATTGTTGGTCCTTCAACTAATTTCCACCAATGCCTAATTTTAAGAATAGATTATGAGAGGATCTGTTGCCACATGAGTCTTTGGGCAGTGCTCAAAATGCTTGGGTGAGGAACAAGCCCTACTTCTGAAAAGACAGTAACATGGAGGTAGAAAGGAGTAGGTGTTCTTGTAGAAATTTTGATTCCAATTTCTTTCATACTATGAGTTGGGCTACACAATCAGTAGAGAACTAGTTGAGGTGAGATGTGATCTGAATAAACTCTATCTATTAAAGTTATTGTAGATATATTTTGAACTAACTAAAGATTTTCAATTAATTTTTCATGTCTACCCATAATTGATTAGACAATTCTTGGCACTTGAGAAACATAGCAAAACCCTTGTTTCCCTATTAATTCATAAACTATTATTTTCTTACTGATTCACTGTAGGTGCATACTTGGCAAGGAGATTATTTTGCCCTTATAGAATAAGTTTAAGGATAAAAATCAAGAGAAAAAGAAATACCCAGTTTCTGGCTATACCAGCTTCTTTGTCTGAATATACTGTACTAAGAGACATCCCAGTCATTGGGACTCAGTCTTGGCAGAGGTTTATCAGCTCACATCCAAGCCACCACCATCATTTCCAAAATTTCATTTGATTCAGATGATGGGGAATATCTCTGAGTTTAATCACAGACACGTAGAGATTTGAACCATGTCCAAATTGCAGAAATTATTACTTTAGACCAAATGTGTAGAAACCCATCAGAGTACTTGTATCATGTTTGAAAGAGCACTCAAGTTTTTGAAACGTTACTTTATGTATAAAGTGATATAAAATCTGCAGGGGGGGGGGATGATTTTTACAGAGAATAGTTGTATCTCAGTTGTGTTTCTGTCCTTTCTGAGAACTGTATATTTATTTCCCAATTTTAAATCATGAAAGCAACATTTCTGGGCAATAGTGCCCCTATATAAACAGAGACACTTTTTATAGGGCTCCATGCATCCTTTTCATTCTGTCTCTCTAGCAAGCCTGAGCAAATGAATAAATAAATCAGCACTACAGCTGCTGTCACCTTTGAACTGCTGGGAAGAATGAGGATAGCAAACGTGTATCAAGAGAAGTTGGGCTGCCGTAGACTAATTAGCTTTGACGGTCGATTTATTGCCCCATCTGCCCACCATTTGGGTTCTGCACAAGTTGTGGAGGTAAAGTCAACTTCTCTCTCTTTTATAATCAAGGCAGCTCCATCTTTCATAAGTTGTTGTCTCCTCTCACCCCCAGGTTGCCAGTGGGCTGAATTGACAAGCTGTTACAAAGAAAGGAAATTCAATTCTCTTTTACCTATATGGCTAGCAGGGAAAGGCTAACTATAGGTCTCCAATGCATTTAATAGTTACCATAAAGAAAAAGAAAGTTATTGTTTGCCTGCTTTAATCTCCAGCAAACCAAATTCCTTCAGCATAATTAGGTGTTTGTTTTACTGGAATCAATTCCATTATCTGCATTTTCATTTTTTATTTTGCAATTGAACCAAGATGATTAATAGGCAGGTTGCTCTTTACATAATATTATAATTTTAACGATTAATACTTGGGAAAAATGAATTGATCTTGGCCCATATTAGATCAACCACACTGGCACGTAAGTCACTAACAAGTCTTCCAAATAATCAGAATGTGCTCATATGTGGAACATAATGTGTGAGTGCAAGCTTCTTTTTTAATTATAGGTATAGTCAAGAAGGGTGAAAAATGAGAAATATAGATGTTTGTGGATAATTCAATTCCAATCTGTATGGTGGTCTGGAAGTTGTAGCTTTGCTTACAGTAGCATTTGCAAATCATCACATTCCCCAAGTAATCTAGACCAGTCATAAAGTGTGTCCCCATGTCATACAAATCACCAAATGAGACCTGCATTTGGTCAAGCTGATTCACTTTTATTTCTTTCATACATACAGTCCCCATTATAGAGTCAATGATAGGCTTTATATGAAGCTGACAGCAATATAATTCTCCAAAGCATCTGAGGGTAGGACAAGAAGCAACGGGTGGAAGCTTGTTGTAGAAAGATCCAGGCTGGAACTAAGGTGGAATTTTCTGTCAATGGGAACAATTAATAAATAGAACAGCTTGCCTTCTGGAGTTGCAGGTACTCCATTGCTGGTGGTTTTCAAGAAAAAAGAATAGGCTAAGAAATAGAGCTTTGGATTCCAATGCCTTTGGCAAGACAAGACAGAATATCATCATCAAAATTACACCAGGTGAGAAACCCCCCACATGTCATTTCCTCATGTAGTGTCCCACCCCAAAATAAAATGAAGTTGTCACCTAAAATTAAAGCTTTTAAATCTACTGAGGGGGAGGCCTTTAACTAATAAATGTCTAATTATAAGTTTCATTTTGGTTGCATTAGGCTCATAATGTGAGGCCATATTAGGAACACCTCATGGTACTTGACCCTTGTAAGAAATAAAGGCATTTCATGCCCCCAACTGGACTACAAAGAAAAATTGTCCCCACACTTAAAATGAAAACACTTTCAGTGTAGTAGGTATGGATAAAATACTGCTGGTGTAATAAAAGGGCTATAGGGCTCTTGCTGGCTTCTGTGTGTTTTGGACCACATGTTCTCTATATTCCTAGTGTTTACCAAATGCATGAAGCACTACCCTATAAATATTGAAGATCTTAATTCAATTCAATTAAGTTTCCAGGAATGAATTTGGGGGCACTTAGCAAAGACTCATACCATAGTTGTTGCATAGTTAATTTCAAGTGCTTCTGCACTACAGTATTGGCAAGTCATACAGCTGAAGTGTGCTTGATTATAAACCTCTGAAATGACATATTTACATGGTAATAAATAGAGACAGTGTTACTTCACAGATAAAGGCAAATATATGTGTCCCGGCATAATATTGCAAGATCCAATCTGGGTCGGTCACCGGAACCAGAAGTTTACTCTTCCAAACTTTGTAACTCCTGAGGACAGCTTTCAGCACAAATCCAAAAGCTCAGAAGACTAAAAGTGTCACACCTCTTTAGATATCTATGTAGCAAGGTTAGTTTAAGGAATTTGCAGATCCAACCACAGTTTTAAAGCCTTCGTGCTGCATGCTGTTCTAGATTAAAATTGCAGATAGCAATAGCACTTAAACTTATATACTGCTTCACAGTATTTTACAGCCCTCTAGGTTTACAGAATCAGCCTATTGCCCCCAACAATCTGGGTCCTCATTTTACCCACCTTGGAAGGATGGAAGACTGAGTCAACCTTGAGCCTGTCAGAATAGAACTGCCAAATTGCAAGCAGCCGACAGGCAGCAGAAGTAGTCTGCAGTACTGCACTTTAACCACTGCGCCACCGTGGCTCATGGATGGATTCCTGCAGATGTTAAAACTGTGCATTCAAAATGAAATGCTCACAAAATTTGAATTAAAGTTAATGATCTTTTTAGAAGAAACATATTGAGTACACTGAATACTTAATACTTAACATATTGAGTACACTGAATACTTAATACTTTTATTTTTAAAATAATCAAATTGTTTGCGTTTAGATAGAAACTCATCTTCCTTAGCAGCTATATATATATATTTGCCAAGGATTCTCCTATTTCTAAAAGCAATATCCTGTTCCTATTCTTTAGCCAATTACTTTTTTATAAGAGTACCTATCCTCTCAAGCCGTAGCTACTAATATTTGGTGACGAACTTGGTCAAAATCTTTTTAAAATTCCAGCCCTAAGTGTTTAGTCACTTTAAACTTGTTGCAAGATGAATAGCTCATAAGGGCAAAAGCTCAAAAGGGCTGCTATCTTTTGACTCTGACTGTTACAAGCAAAATTAACAACATGCTTGGGGGAAGATCAGGAAACAGAGGAGAAGGTCAAGGAAGTTTTCCTTTGACTTGAGACATTTATAAAAGCTTCCATGGTCCTGCTTGATCTGCAATATTAGATTCAGCAGGTCACAAAGTCTTGTGAGGATTCAAAAAAAGATTAGGAGAGCTCACAAGATGATTGTATCCTGATACAAATGTCAGTTCACTCAAGACTGCAAGCATACTAACCCCCTTTCAAAACTAGTTTCACTATAAGCCCAGTACAACAGCTTACATGAACTGTAATCTTCCTAAATCAGACCCTGTCTACTTGATTTGATCTGGTTTTCCACTGAGACATCTGTTTAGCTCCTACAGCAGGGGTGTCAAGCTCAAGGCCTACAGGCTGGATCCGGCCCATGATGTGATTGGATCTGGCCCGTGGGGCTGTTCCAGTCTACCTACATCGCTTCAGCCCAATCTACTCACGTCGCCTCAGCCCAGTCTACTCAATGTGAAGAGGAAACATGCCAGCAGTTTGGGGAGTGGCATCAAGCTCACCATGCCCACCTAGGTGGCCACACCCACCCAGTCAGCCATGCCCCCCTGGCCCTCCGAGGTCAACCACAGCCCTGATGCGGCCCTCAATGAAATTGAATTTGACACCCCTGTCCTACAGGATGCAGAGTTATTGGATGTTAACAATTGGATTTTATGTTTCTAAAAGTGGGGAAAGGTACTTTCAAATCTTTTCTTGGACTTTCCTATGGCAAAAGCTGATCAGCCTGTCTGCTGAAATGTATAGTTACTTCAAAACACCCATTTTGTGTAGAAAGTAAGTAAGATGTTTTGGATACAAATATGCAATATTTGTTGCTAAGTCGATGGGGAATGATGCATATTTTAAGATCTGGAACTCTAGGGGGAAAATGGTAAGTTCACCATCAACCCAGCCTCCTGCAATTTATTTCAATATTTCTTTCAAACGGTTGACATGTTCAGAGCAGGTTTGGATAAGTACAAATAGCACTCAGCTTATGACTGGTTGCTTAGCGACCATTCAAATTATAACAGATGCCCCCCCCCAAGCTACTTATGACCTGATTACAAAGTTACAGTGTATCAGACTTATCCTTACGGCTGATTGCAGGAACACCGCACTACCCTCACCTCACCCATCCATCCTGCCCCACTGGGTCACTGCGCTCATTCACCCAAAGGAAATGAGACCAGTTACAGCACATTTGAATCAGCTGGAGCTTGCAAGTTTTCACCCAGGAACTTGAAGAACTCAACCTGACCAGGGCCCAGCAGCACCCAAGTTATCATTCTGTTGTTGTTGTTTTTTGGGTTGTTGTTTTTTTGCAATTCCAGACAGAGGTGCTCAGATGCAGGATCAGAGCCAGCCTTGTGGCAAACATGTCCTATTCCGCAACAGGTGCTATTATCGTGATTCTGTAACAAGCTCCATATTATATGGAAGCTGCATTTCTTTGTGGGGCTTTTGGAGCATCCTTGATAAGGCAGCTCAAACTGGTTCCCAGGAATGACACTTGCTTTAACATTTTGTCCAAAACTGAAGTCTGAAAGAAGAGCGGTTAGACTGACTTTCCATAGAGACCACCAGCAAAACTAACCCTAATGCTACATTTTGGGGATAACTTCAAGTAAGCCTAGCTCACTATATTTTTAACTCTAACTGTAACCCTAACCCTAACCACAACCATAACCCCTAACCCATAATCCCAACTCCAACACTAAACCTAATGCTAACCCTAACAGCAACACTAATCCCTTAATCCTAATCCCAAACCTATTTTAACCATAACCCCAACTCTCACCTAACCCTATCCCTAAACCCAACTCCAACTCTAACTCTAACCCCAACCCCAACTCTAACCCTAACCCAACCCCCAACCATAACTGCACCCTAATCCTAACCTGTCAGTGTATATTCATGAACTGGAATAGATTATTAACAAAGTCAAAAAATGAGCAAGGCATGGTAACAGACCAGCCAATGGGAGCTGACTGTCTGGGTGTGGCTTTAGCTCTGTGCTTGCTGAGAAGTGAAACTGAAGAAGTTCCCTATCAATAACCTCAACGATTACAGACCAGTGGCATTGACTCCCATCATTATGAAGTGCTTTGAGAAATTGGTCTGCCGGCACATCATTTCTGGTCTTCCACATACATTTGATAAACACCAGTTCGCATACAGAAGAAATAGATCTACAGAGGACGCTATAGCCATCACTCTTCACACTGCTCTGACTCATCTGGAACAGCG
>JAOYMU010000001.1:38447693-38457806 GCA_025802295.1 Psammodynastes pulverulentus
GGCTCTGAGAACTCGTTCACATGGGCCCTAGTACCTCTCGGGAGGTCTCCGGAGGTACTAAGATTTCACCACTGCTACCTACCTATCTACCATCTATCTTTCAAGTCCAACTTGACTCCTGGTGATTGGATAGACAGGTCCTTGCAGTTTTCTTGGCAAGACTTCAGAAGTGGTTGCCATTGTTCATTTCTAGGGCTGAGAGAGAATGACTGGCTCATAGTCACTGAGCTGGCTTCATGCCTAAAGCAGGAGTAGAACTCCTGTAGTTTCTTCCCTTGTTCCATAACTTCTACATCAAGCTGACTCTCTGGGATGAGATGGGAAATGCTGTAAAAACGTGAGTTGTATAAGCAGACAACAGCTTACCATAGATTGATGGACCAGGAGACATATAGCAGAATTTAATATGCCCTGCCACTTTGCAAAAAATAATTCAAGTTCACAACATCACTGATTGAGATTCTAATACACTCTGAGGATGATATCGAAATAAAAGATGCCTCCTTTGCAGGGAGAAAAAAAACCTTTGAGGAAATTGCTTTTCAGACATTAATTTAGAAATTCTGACAGAATACCGTGTTCTTGGACTGGATCCTCTTTAAAAATAATTTTCCCTGGTAAGACACCTGTTAGGCATTTTTCTAGCTTGCTAGGTTATGCCATCATCTGCTTTATCCTGTACCTAGCCAATATTGGCTTTTCTGAAAAAAAAAGCAGATTCTACCCTTTTGGGGTTTGGGATGTAGGGACTTTTTGAGAAGTCCCAAGCCCCTCCCACAAAAAAGTGGTTGTAAAACCATTTTCATCACGCTCACAAAAGTGCTGCTTAGATTCAAGCTTGGAAAATTAAGGGTCTGTTTAAAAAAATCCGTGTTTCAAATGCATGAATCACCATAAAATAAAATTTATGTCAGTGTATGTATACATGCTTCCCACCCCAGAAAATCAAATTTCAAAATACCCAAAGAATTCTGCAGTTAACCTGGCACGAATTCTGTAATTATTATTTTTTCTAGCATATATGTGTTATAGATTAAAAAAGTACCTCTCTATACACATGGGAGCTGAATCACTACCTATGAGACTTCTTCCCCCACACCCACTACACACACACACACACACACACACACACACACACACACGAACTGCTTAGAGAACCTTTTTAAAGAGAACATTCACAAGCTGAATCAACCCTGACTTGTAATGGGAAAGATTCAGTCAGATGCTGCGGTCTAGCAGGCCAAAGAGTTACTATTCACTGATTGTATCTCAGCTGCTCTGCTCTGCTGACCTATGAAGAAAGGATAAATAAGAAGGTCACCAAAATGTGTTTATCAAAAACATGCCAGTGTCCTATTGCAATTTCCATTATGTTTGCCCTTTTCTCTGTCTTGCTTTTGCAATGTAGTGGGCTACTAAGGGTAGGTAAGTTCTGGTTCTGTCTTTGCTCATGCTTCAGTCTCTCATACTTGAACCTTTTTTTTTTACAAAAGATTTCGGAGTACCATCTGTTTCAATTACACATTTTGCTTTTCAATTCTTTCAACTGACAACTGATACAACTTCCAAATATCTGTTTTTTCTTCTCTGATCAGAACCGGTGATCCCTAGTGTTTTAATCCATATTGGGCCCTGTTCAAGTTGTCTTCTTTCATTAACAAAAAGGTTCTATCTGAATCTTTTCATCACCAATCAAATTTGTGGACGTGTTGCTCAGAGCTTACAGAATTACAGAACATTTGTTAACTGCATCCTTCTATCCTACATCATTAAAATTGAAATCCATCCTTCCACATCATAGTAAAAACTACCATGGGGATCCCACCACCCCCAAGAATTCGGAGATACCAATACAAAGATTTTAAACTAATAATCTGGCATGCGTTCTCTTGCATGCATTTCTGGCAGGTGTTTTCACACAGACCTTTAAAATCAGTGACCAACAGGGGAACACTGCCTAAAAATTAGCTATCATCTATATCTATCTATGTTAGATATGTTTTCATTTAATCTTCAGGTGTATTGATTATCAGCAACAATAACCTATTTTGCAAGTGTGTGAGTTGAAGCTGTTAGCTACAGGAGTGTGTTTCCCAGATTTTCTAAATGTATAGGGCAGGGGTTGGCAACCTTAAACACTCAAAGAGCCACAAAGGTCCTAACCGGAAGCCCCACAGTTCAATTCTGGAGCCAAACAGAAGTCCAGTTCCCCTACCATAGAGCCACATCCTAGCGTGGAGTCCTTTTTCCTCTACCTGTCCTAACCGAAAGCCCTAACAATTGTGGAGCCGACTGGCAACAGGGAGCTGCAGCAGAGGGATGAAAGAGCCACATACGGCTCCAGAGCCACGGGTTGCTGACCCCTGGTTTAGGGTCAGGTTCACTTACACAATCTATATATTTTTTTAATTCTCTGCTTTTCAGAGTAGGAACTACTATTTCTATGGTGGTGGGGAGGAGTCTTGTGGGAGGGTGTCGGATATTTGTTTGGATAAATGGTTTGAGAGCTGAATCTTTTTTTAAAAAAAGAGCAATATTTCTCTTTTCTTAAGATGGGAACTTCTCTCTGCATGATTTCTAGTCCACCTGGAAGTTTAAAATATTCCCTCAGATTATTTCTGCATGAGCTATTTACAAGGAGAGGTAATCAGAAGCTGATGATAAAGACAGACATGACAAGAATTATAGGTATTCAACTAACATGAAAGTGACAATATCACACTGGCTCATGGCTGTTCACTTTTTTATGAGAAGCTTTGTTGGGCTTTGACTGAAGCTTTGATGGCCATATGCTTCTCCAAATGTATACCACTGTTTGTAAACCAGTCTATAATTGAAATTGATTTTTTACAAACAGGAAATGTGATAATGTATTAAAATACATATCGCTGTGGTGGGTTTCCTCATTGATCCTCATTGTACTAAATCTGTTCCCAAGTCAAAAGAGCCAAATTACATTCTGTCTGCTTTCATCACTGTCAAGTCCTTCCAGTTTGTTAGGGAAGTGTAAAGCAAATCAACTTCCTCATTTCATGACTCTCTCTCTCTCTGAAATAACCTTTTAAAAAAACTATGGAAGTTTTGTACATCATTCCACTACTTTGCGCCATGAATTTCTACTGCCATTTATTACTTTGTTTTCTCTCTTCTTTGAGCTCTGTCATGGAGGAATGATCCACTGAGGGCTTGCTCTACTAGAGAGAGAGGATTTCTGGGCATTACTGCTCAATTGATTTCCCAATGGAACATAGTCAGTGGACTCAGTGGGGAATAATTCCTGGAATAATGTCAACATCTAGAAGATAGTGGAAGTAGCTCCTTCAGTTAATTGGAGCAAAGCAGCAAGCAGAAGGGAGATTAGCTCATTGTAAATTTTCTCTCTGACAAAAGAGAGAGAAGAAAGTGTAGGGCAAACAGGAAAGAAAAACAAATGAATAGAAATTAGATAGATGATGATAGATATAAATGATAGATAGATAGATAGATAGATAGATAGATAGATGATAGCTAGACAGACAGATAGATATAGATGATAGATAGGAGAGAGAGAGAGAGAGAGAGAGAGAGAGAGAGAGAGAGAGAGAGAGAGAGAGAAATGCAGGGCTTTTTTTCAGCCGGAACTTGGCGGAACAGCGTTCCGGGACCTTTTCGGAGTCCGTGTCACGTGTTCCATCTCCACCAATCACGCGCTATAACTTCCGGTATATTTAGCGTGACGACGGGGGGTGCGTTCCGGCACCTGCGCCAAAAAAAAGCCCTGGATAAATGATAGATAGATGAGAGGGGGGAGGGAGAGAGGGAGAGAGATGATAGAATATTCTTATTTTGGAAGCTTTAGAGGACCTGTTCATATGTTTCCAAAAGCTTGAGCTCTTGAAAAAAAGCAGAGGACAGGGAGCCGATGTAAATTATAGGATTGGTTACAATTTTCAAAGAACAGTTGATCAGAATAACTCCTGGATTCCTGGAAGAAATGGGTTGAACTATTTAGTAATGTAATTTTTGAGTTCTTAAAAGGTCATATGTTTTAGTTTAAAATGAACATTACAACAGCCTCCATGTGTGGAGTAAAGAGAATGAGAATGATATCGGGAATATTGCTTTCTTGTAGATGTTACAATATTGCATGGATGTCCCAAATCAACAGAGTTTGTGGCATAACATTGCATAACAGCACCACACACAGCAGCAAGCTCTTCTAGGCCCAATATTTTCCTCAGAGAGACTATTTATTTTAAGGAAGAAAGATATAATCAGTCCAGAAAACATTTCTGATAACCATGTACATGCTAGTAATCAATAGGATTCATGGTGTGTGTGTGTGTGTGTGTCTGAAAGTTAAGATAGCAGTTGTGTTGCACAAGTATATTGCATGCATATATCAAAAGTGAAGGGCTTCAATTATCCCTCGCTTAATTTTCTTTGTCTCTGTCTCTGTCTCTCTCTCTCTTTCTCTCTCTCTTTTTTGAAGTTTGGCTTTATGATTTGTTTTTCAATTTGAAAAAAAATATGAAGCAATCTTCTTAAACAAAGTACTTAGATGATATTTAAAAAGTGTTCACTATCAAGAAAACAAAGAACCATCCATGTGCTATTTTGGTCTTCAGCTTACCTTAATACTATTGAGTCACTGAGATTAGAACATGTCAATTGTGAGACAAAAACAGGAAGACAAATAACATTTGATGGAGAAAAGAAGGTCAAGGTTTCCAACAATACACTCATCTTTACAGAAATAAAGGTAGGTATAGAGATTGATATTAATGAGCACTTGTCATATCTGAATGATATGGCAGAACCTTTAAATCACTTTCATAAACATGTCCATTTTTTTAAAAAATCCTCAGCTACTGAAAGTGCAATTTAATAACATATTCATTAATAATTGTTGTTTATAACCACAGTGAGCCACGGTGAGCCTAGGTGGTGCAGTGGTTAGAGTACAGTACTGCAGGCCCCTTCTGCTGACTATTGGCTGTCTGCAATTTCACAGTTCAAATCTCACCAGGCTCAAGGTTGGCTCAGTCTTCCATCCTTCCGAGGTGGGTAAAATGAGGACCCAAAATCATTGGGAGCAATAGGCTGACTCTGTAATCCACTTATAGAGGACTGCAAAGCACTGTAAAGCGGTATATAAATCTAAGTGCTATTGCTATTGCTATAGCGATATTTCAGATTGCAAGAATGCTAAAAATCTGCAAATTAGCAGCTTCACATTTTTAAGGTGCAATCACAAAGCTGAGGGACAAAAATTTAAGTTCCAAAGTCCCATTTACTTAAATGGAATCAAACCAACTTAAAATAAGTATTATTATTTATTTGCATTTGTTAATTAGAGAAATGGTGACTGACATATGTAGGCACAGCAAAGAGAAAGAAGCACGATTGCTGTGGCTATTTGAAAATTACACGAATTGTCATCATAATACTATATCCTCCAATGAGGTACTAGCTTGACATCATTGTGGGGTTTTCATGCTCCAAGGAGGTTGACAGCTATGCCAGATGTTCCACTATCTGAGTCAACAAGGACTGTGCTAGATGTTGGAATTCCTGAACCTTAGTGAAAGCAGCTGCAGAACTACTGGAGGAAAAGTCACAAATAAATGAAGACTGAAAACAAAGAAATAATGATCTGCTATTGCAGATCAAATTCAACAAGAAGAAGATAACTAAAAAGAATGCACCATTTCTAGAAAGAACAGCATCCACAATCAGAAATATCAGAACAGAGACTGGCAGGTCAGTGTTGATTTATAATAGGAAATAAAGAAATAAAGTATTAACAGAATTGGAAAAACTGCAAAAGTTTACCCAGGACAAGGAAAATGAAGTCTTGGTAGAAGTCGCTCAGGCTATAGAGGCAAACAAGGAGGATTTGGTAGTAGAGGTAGCTTAGCTATTGAATTATTTTCATTCCAAAATCAGGCACCCTCTCTGCCTTTTCCTCAGAAAGAACAGGACCCTAATAGCTAGCAACAGGAATCAAAACAAATAATAATTGAATATTGAGAACAGCATAAAAACAACAAAATAAGGTTGCCTGCATTTAAGCTTTCTCCAAAGAAACAGCTAGCACAAGCATTAAAAGACACCAATACTGTGCTATCAAATATAAGCACCATCCCACTGCAGGAAACAAACCAACTAATGCATAGCACAGCTGCAGTTATAACTAAATACCTGGGATGCAAATTCAACAAAGAAGAAAAGGAGCCAAACAGTGCACTACCAAAATGTAAGATTAGTTTGGAAAATAAGATCAGCATGGTAAGATCAGATGGAACCAAGCTAGAAACTATGAAAACAAGAAGAACAAAGAATACCTGATTAAGGTATCTAGAAACAAGGAAGATCAAGAAAGCACTGGACATACTAAAGCTGCAAATAATAACTAAAGCCAAGAAGATCAGCAGATATGAAGCTTGAATCTACGCTATAGTCCAGGGGTCTCCAACCTTTCAGACCTCAGGGACCACCAAATTCATAATTTTTAATCCCGCGGACCACTAACAGGAATCCAGCATGCCGCTTGCTGAAGCACCTGGACTCGCAGTGACAGGATGAGGTCCTTCAGGCACTTAACTTGGCCGCCTGTTTCTGCAACCTTAAACAAAGAGCCATTTGGACTCATTTCCCACAGAAAACAAAACACCGGGATCTGTTACCTCTCTCTCTCTCATCTCTCTCTCTCTGTGTATCGCTCTCTCTCATCTCTCTCTCTCTGTATCTCTGTATCTCTCTCATCTCTTTCTGTATCTCTCTCTCATCTCTCTCTGTATCTCTCTCTTTGTTTCTCTCTAATTTCTCTCTCTCATCCATTGGCCCATTGGTCATCTTGGAATAGCTCCTCTACCTGGGTGCACTGCGGACCACCAAAATTTTCTCGCGGACCATCAGTGGTGCATGGACCACTGGTTGGAGACCTCCGCTATAGACCGAATCTTCAATTTCAGTCAAATCAGAAACATTTCTACTAAAGAAACTGCAATGAACCAGTCAATACTTGATAAAGAAGAATCAGTGCAGTTCTGGGCACAGATATGAGACAACCGAAACAAATACATCAAGAATGCAGTTTGGAAAAAAAAGGTGGATATAAATTTTAAAAAGAAGCTGAAATGAACAAACTTATAATAACAGCACAAATGGTGGAGAAAAGGGCAAGGAAGATCAAGAATGGGTCAGCACCGAGTGAAGATGCATTGCATAATTTTTGATTAAAACATCTGACTGGTCTATACCCATTAAGCAGCTAAGTAGTTTAACAGCATATTGCAGAGAGATGAAATTGAAGAGTAGCTAACATCTGGTAAAACCTGCCTCATAATGAAAGATTAAACAAAAGGGGCAGCACCAGGCAACTACAGGACAATTACCTGCTTACCAACAACTTTTAAATTGCTAATTAATGCTGTAGCTGATGCAGTCCATGGACAATCTGAAGCTGCATGAAAAACAGCAACTGACAAAGAATCACTTATCAATACTCAACATATGTAGTCAAGATGTTGCAACAGAATAAACTTCTTGTGGACAAATGTGCCACCCTTACCATCATCAGGGGAAAAGTAGTGAAAACTGAAAATAGCCTATAAGGGAAAAAAACATTAAGATGCTGGATGAAGAAGATCACTATCTGGGCATCTTTCAAGCTGATAACATCAAGCACACTGAAGTCAAAAAGCAGTTTAAAAATTAATATATTATAAGAATGGAAAAATTCTTAAAGACTTAGAGGAGGAAATGCCATCAAGGAAATTAACACTTAGTCAATTCCAGATGTTGGATAACTAGCTGGTAGTGGACTGAAGTGAAACAGAACAAAAAGCCCTGGATAAGAAGACCAGAAAAATAATGACACTGAATCATAGTCTTCATTCACACAGTAGTATTGGCAGACTCTATTTAGCAAGGAGCCCAGGACAGCATGGATGTTGAAACTACACCAGACAGATGAAGAAGAAAACAAGGCATTGGAAGAATATCTGAAGGGCAGTAAAGAAGATGCACTGAATCTACACCAAGAAGGCTTATTAAATACTGAAGAGACCAAATAAACCTATAAGAACAGCTATATGAAGAATAGAAAACAAGCATGGTAAGGCAAAATATTACATGGCCAGTACATAGCAGGCAAAGCAGATAACAAGACCTTGCAATGGCTAAGGCCAGGATAATTGAAGAAAGAGATGGAGAGTATAATTCTGGTGGCAGAAGTCCAAACCTTAAGAAGAAATACATACAGAGCCAGAAGGGAGAAGACAGCAACAACAACAAATGCCAGAAAAAAGCTGAAGAAACAGTGGACCACCTAGTTAGCTAGGGCAAGAAAATCATACAGGCTGACTACAAACAATGGCATGACAAAATAGTAACAATGGTGCATCAGAATATCTGCACGAAATACCTCTTGCCTGCAAATAAGAACTGGTGGAACCACAAAATAGACAAAGTAATAGAAAATGAAGAAGCTAAATTGCTCCAGGGTTTTAGAATCCAAGCAGACAAGTAACTGCTACATAATGCTCCAGGCTTAACAACTGTCGATAAGAAAGAAGAAAAGGTCTGGAGAGTGGACATGACAGTATATGGAGACAGCAGAATAGAAGAGAAAGAACTGAGGAAAATCATTAAATTCAAAGATCTGCAATATAAATAGAATGATTGCGGTAAAGAAAAGTAAAAATAGTGCCAATAGTAATAAGCACCTTGGGTGCAATCCCAAAACATCTGGAGTACCAACAACATCACCATTATTGACAAATCACTATCAGTCAATGACAAAGGTAAACTTTACTTGGAATAGCTTATATCCTGCAACAATACCTTTGACAGCATCAAACAACAACTTCTGCCTACTCCAAGTCCTTGGAAAGGACTTGATAGATGCACAAAATTGCCAAATCCAATCAAAACATTTGGCTGACTGTGCAACCAACCATAATGATATATTGAATTTATATGCCACCTACAGAGTCCCAGTAAAAAATTTTGGAGGGAAAATGTGGAGAAGTAGTTTTCCTTCAAAAGCCTCTTCCTCATAGGCTGGTCTCAAGAGAGAGTCTATGCATCTCAGCCAGTTCATCTCTAATCTTTATGAAATTCCTAAGACACATAAATATTTGTGTTAAGAAAGCCAGGGACAGGAAACATTAATTAGAGCCTAATGAAAATGCATTGTGAAGAGTTAAGAGCAAATGATTAGCAGATGCAAACCTTATTGTAGCTAATGACAGCTGAGGCAGTTTTCATGCTGTGAAATGTATTGGGCTGCAAAAGGACTAGCATGAAAAAGTTCTAAGACAATGCTAAATGTTCTGCCATTAAAAACATTCCATATGAGAATTCATTTAAGAAGCTTCTTAGATGAGAAATGTCTTCAAAGGAAAACAAAGAAAGTCCAGCTGTCTGTGTCTCTTTTGCAGAATTCACATTGCTTCTTTTATTGGATTCATAGCTGTGTAAACCGGGATTAGGTTATGTGGAATATTCATGCAACACTATAGATCACAAGTGTCAAACTCGCAGTGTCACATTGCCGTCATGTGACATATCACAATATTTTCCCCCTTTGCGGAGCTGGGGTGGGTGTGGCCTGTGATGACACATCTGGACCGCAGGCCTCCAATTTGACACCACTGCTATAGATCCTATTAACTATTGTAGATGTCACAATGGGCACTATTTCTGGTTCACTCTTTTTATCATATGTATTGTAACACTCCAAGCAAAATGTTGCACAGGAATACAATCAAGAGCAAAGAGAGCAATGAAGAAAATAAAGCATTGTCAAGCCACTCTGTCCCAGCCCAACTCACCTCACAGGTTTATTGTTGTGGGAAAAAATAGGAGGAGGAAGGTATGCTGGACATGTTCCCCACTTTGAGTTATTTTTAAAAATAATAAAGGTGGGATATAAATAAACAAATGCGAGAGATGAAATAATGAAATGAAGTGAAATGAAATGGCCATTTTAGGGCCTAGTTTGTGAAATACTGTACTTTTCAGAGTATAAGATGTACTTTTTCCACCTCCCAAAAGTGGGTGAAAATTTGGGTGCGTCTTATACACCGAATGTTGCAGAAGCCCCGCCCACCAGCAATTTACCTC
>JAOYMU010000001.1:38476899-38492387 GCA_025802295.1 Psammodynastes pulverulentus
TTCATGTACACTGAAGAAGGTATTTAATTTCGTTGTACGAGGTACAATGACAATAAAGTGAACTAACTAACTAACAACTCTGTTATTCTGTATTCTGTACTTGCATAGTAGGGGAGATTTTACAAGACTAAAGAGAGGCATTCCCATTGGACTGGCTTAGTATTTCCTGAGCTTCCCAGAAAAGCATTAAGTAAAATCAAAATTCTGAAGCTATTCCAAGAATTAGAAAAATGTTACCTCTAGACGGTCCCTTGTTCCTTACAAGAAAAAAATCTCTTCCCATGAAACTGTGTAATGGGCAAAGCAGCAAGTGCCTCCCTCAACTTGGTCACTCCTCAATCTGGGTAACAATGCATCAATGCAGGCTGCAGCAGCTCCTATCATGCATTTCTAAAACTAAGATTAGGGAACTTGGTCTTTCTAATAGCTTGAACTATTATATTCCGTTCCAAAAACTGAATGGATGGAGGAATATTTCTGACTTGAATCTTTACAGTGCTTCTTTCTTATTTCTTCCGCCACTCTCTCAATTCCCTAGTTCTTGCCATTTGCTCACCACTTCATTGCTGCTCTGTTTCCAGGAACAGGAAACACCTAACCCTCCCCACAACTCCATCAAAGATTATTCACCCCTCTAAAAGCCCAAAGATTTTATAATTCCTCTGTGGCTTGCATTTTTACACAGAGCAACTACAGTAGGATATTATGGAACATGCTGGGACGTCACTTGGATGTGTTGCCCAGGAATTACAGACTTGTGATACCATCAGTCTGTCCGTATAGATTGTGCTTTTTTTCCCCTCGTGTTGAAATCAAATTTCTCCTCATCTGGGGTGGAGATAAACGCGCACACATCCACACAGCAACGTACACATGTTCAAGAGGATCCCCCCACAGGCCCAGATGTCTGCCTTGCATGACATCACATGGGGCGTAGAGCATGCCCTGAGAGAATACAGCCTCTATGCAGCATAAAACAACCACTGCTTCATTCATTTTAGGAGTCTGAGTAATAAGCATATTAATAATAGAATCCTCATGTTGAGATCGCTCTCTTTTTAACCCCCTTCCCCCCCCGCCCCCATTGCCAATGCGGGTTCTAAAATAAGCCCAGATGGGGCTGCTAAGTCCATTTACTGCGAGCTGGTTTGCATTTTGCAGCCCGGTGCTCCCTTCTCTGCATACCCTCCCCGGATCCAGCTCTTTGTTTGAAACAGTCCTTGTCACAGCAGAAGGTGCCAGAATCCAGCTGTTCTTTCCCAAACTTCTGGGAGAGGAGAGGCCCAGTTACATCTCGTTCTCGTAAATACAAAATCCAGTTCGAGCAAGTCTTTGTGCGGGGCCGTCACAACGCCCGTGGCAAGTCTGTCATTGGAAACAGGCCTCCGAGCCAGAGCTGGGAGGGAGATGGAGGAGCAAACACAGACCATCTCCTCAGGAAGGCGGCGTGATGTGCAAGAAGGAACACGGTGTGTGTACTCTGTCCAGAACCATTTCCCTATTGATCATTTCTGCATCTCAGCCAGGCGGGGGAAAAGCCCAGAGAAATGGCAGATGTGTGTGTCTTCCTCCTCTCCCTCCCTCCTAAACATCACAAGTGGAGGGCCTTCTGCGTTGCTTTCTTCCACCACCCGCTCTCCCCCGCTCGCTTTTTGCAAAATACGTGCACATTTGTTTCTTATTTGTAGCGCACCATTACACTTGCGCTGTGCTCAGAAATATTTGGCGAAAATATAACCCTCAGAATGTGGTGTTTTGTCCTAAGGACAACAAGATGCTTCTCCCAGATAGCAAACACAAAAAGCTTTGTAATCGGATTTCCGAAAACCTTTGGAAATATGAAGGCACTGGGGGGAGGGGGGAAGAGTTTGAGAGGATGAGAAGAAGAAGAAGATATTTAACAGAGCCCTATAAAGCTACCCCCCCCAAAAAAAACATGGACAGACGGACTCACAAGAGCCCCTATCATGTCACTTCTATAAAGCTTACTTTGGGTTGTTCTTTATTCCTCAGTTTCCCATTCAACCAAGGTTAGAAAGAAGATGCGCAGGCTGGTTTCAAACAACATCTGAGCCTAGGCTGTGGTTCTGTGGGAACCCAACCATTGTCTTAGCATGCTGTGAGAACGAGAACTTGTCAAGATGTAATAGGGTTTGTTAGATTAGGCCACTTTTTAATCCCTCAGCCCTATTAAACCACATTTTGAAAAGGATTCAGATATTTTCTCTTCCCCTGTTTATGCACATTGGAGGGAATCTGATTTAGATGTTTCCCTTTTATGACTGAATCCAGATTTTTTCTTCTATGTTACTGGTATGCACCTGCAAATGTGCATTGTTTAAAGCCCCGGAGACAGAATGAATCGAGATGCTTAGTCTACCATCATACCAAAATTCTATTTGTTCGTTTTGTCAATGTGCCTAATGATATGGATAAACAGTGCAAAAAAGTATAAATAGAATAGAATAGAATTCTTTATTGGCCAAGTGTCATTGGACACACAAGGAGTTTGTCTCCAGTGCATAAGCTCTCGGTGTACATACAAACAACAGTGATAAATCATCGACCATAAATCATAAGATACAAACAACAATTGATCAATCATAATATACCAATAGGAGAAAGTAGTAGAAAGATGAGAGGTGAGAAAGATGAGAAGATGAGAAAGATGAGAAGATGACAAGGATAATAGCAATACAACATACTACATGGGTAAATTTCTTTAGGCATAAGACAGTGCCGCAGGAGTTAGGAGTTCAGCAGAGTGATGGCAAGGGGAAAGAAACTACAGTATCTTTGTGTCTAGTTGTTTTGGCATGTAAATTTGTCTCTCCAAATCGATGGAGAAAACTGAAAGCTAGGTTAAAAGGCAGTCTTGAGTGATCCTATTTTGGAAAGATTCTTCCTGGGCAATGTATTCTCTGGGCTATTGTTGAAATTGAGCCCATGTCAGATCAAGCCAGTATAGCCAGTACTGGGAGATCAAGTGTGTTGCACTTTAATAATAACTGGAAAATCAACTTCCTATTTGACTAATGAACAAGTGAATATCTGCCTACTGATAAAGTACCACACAATTGCAGTAAGATTGCTTTTTGCAATGGTTATCAATCAACATGTGAAATAACAATGCAGCAGGACAGGAAAGATGCAAGTAGATGTGTTATGCTTGAGCATATAACTTTTAGCACTTTTATATACTGTTGTTGCTCTCTAGCCCCATCTACTGGCCAGAGGGACAAATATGCCCCAACATACAAACTTTATATACTATTGTTGCACTCTACCAAGTATATTGTTTGAAACTGACCCAACCCACTTACCCATCAGCCCTCACTCTCAAACCAAGTGCATGCTGGAAGCCAGGCTCCATTTCCTTCAGCACTTGGAGAAGGCAGAAGCACAAAGAAGAATCCATCTTAAATCTGTGGCACATGGTCATCCAAGGACAACCCACATCACATACACACAGCATCGCTAGTGAGATTTAAATGGCTTGTATTTATTAATTCTTATGTTCAGCAGTAACTTAATACTGTCTATCTTGAACTTGGTTCTCATTGTATGTATCCCTATTTTTCCCAGTTTCACCATATCCTGTTCTTTCAATAAAGCATCCAGATCTATCCACACAGTCTGCTTTATTGGAGGATAGGTGGGTTTAGCTGCATGTCGAGCTGCACGCAGACTAATGTGTAGTGAGGACAGAACAGGATGTCTTCAAGTGGTGTGTGCTCAAATCTCTGTGCACAATTCAGCAACAAGAAGAAAATTTAGAACATTGAAGAGATGATGCCAAATAATCAGCTGCATTCTGGATGTAGTATCAGATAATGGGCAATTCCAAAATACAGACAAGAAAATTGGTTGAGGAGAATTTCAGAAACAACTTGACCCTTGAATAATATTCCCTTGTTCAACATTTGTGCTAGTTCAGTATGACCTAGCAAAACTGAAAATGCTTGCCCAGGAATAGTTCTAGTCTTGCAGAATCTTATTGCTGCCATCATCCAACTTTGGTTATGCTTTGTAAAATATTTAGGAATGATAGTTGCACTAGAACTTCCTCATCACGTTGCCAAAGTTCACGGTGGGGATTCTAAGAACTGAAGTCCCAAACAAACATCTCTATGGCTGCACTTGAAAAGGAGTTTCAGATATTCATCCCATTGAAAGTAACACATGGAAGGAGTTTAAGAAAGAAAGTTCAAGACATCGTATTACTTCAAACAATATTCCAAGTCTGTGTTTGGAGAGACCCACATGTTCTTAAGCAGTTGGTTGAACTACCATTATTATTGGGACATTTTCTGAAATTTGCTTTCTTATAAAAGATCAATATTTCAGGTCATGAACTCAGGAATAACAATAGAAATAGCACTTAGACATATACCGCTTCACAGTGCTTTACAGCCCTCTCTAAGTGGTTTTACAGAGTCAGCCTATTTTCCCCAACAATCCAGGTCCTCATTTTACCAACCTCGGAAGAATGGAAAGCTGAGTCAACCTTGATCCTGGTGAGATTTGAACTGCTGAATTGCAGGCAGCCGGCAGTCAGCAGAAGTAGCCTGCAGTACTGCATTCTAACCACTGTGCCACCATGGATCTTAGACAATGCGAACAACAATATGGCAAGTAAAGTAGGCAGTTGAAAATTGTTTTGGAAAAAGATAACAGAACACCCCTTCCTTACTTTTGGGAATAAAACTGGAAGTATATGACTATGAAGTAACTGGGAGTTGAGCTTAAGCTTAAGGAAATAATGCTTAGTACAACTCATATTTTTAACGCATGTCTCACCTCATCCCAAAGAACCAGTTTGATATACTGATTAAGGCATCATACAAGAAACTGGAAGTCTGTGAGTTCTAGTCCTATCTTAAGCACGAAGCCAGGTAGGTGGCCTTAGACCAGTAATTCTCTCTCGGCCCTGGGAAGGAAGCAATAGCAAATTACTTCTAAAAAAACCCTTGTCAATAAAATTGAAGGGCCTAGTTTAGGGGATTACCTGGAATCAAAACCGACTTGAAGGCACGCACACACACACACACACACACACTCACACACACACCTCATCCCAATCATCTTTATACTTGATAAAAGCTTTTTTTTTAAAGTGCTGTAAAGCTCTTATCACTATTCCTGTATTGTGAACACAGTTTGACAGTAATTGAATGCTGGTGAATTTGTGGCCAGAGGAAAGATTTGAATAGGAATACGTTTGTTCACAATTTTAGTTGCTATTCTTAAATGTAAACAGTTTTTTTAAAAAAGGTTAGAAGTTTGCTCATTCCATACTGACTCTTCTGTCTTTTTAGCTCACCTTAATAAAGCCATTTAAAATCCCTGGCATGACCCAGCCATTTCACACAGAACTGAAAGTGGTCAAAACAGCCTTCACATACCCATGTACCTCATTAGGGATCAATCAAGGGCTGAATCCAATGTTTAAATGCTGTCTTGTATACTTTAAAGAAATGAGATTAGCCCCCCCCCCCCCCTGTAATTTAAGTTATCTTTGATGCTTCAGCTAAAACATCAAGAGACATTTGTGGCACTTCCCATTATGATGGATGGCTGTCAAAAACTGCTTACTTCTATTCTGTTCCAGGAACTGGAACTGCATTCCTATACATTCTACCTATATACTGATAGAAAAAGCTGCAGAATGTGGGAGTTTCTGAAAATTATGTATGTATGTATGTATGTATGTATGTATGTATGTATGTATGTATGTATGTATATATACATTAAAAATCAAGTAAAATAACTCTTGATACCTCCATTTCTCCACCCATCTACCACCCATCCGCCCCATATCATCTGTGACAAGTGTTGGGAAGAAAAAGGAAAATGGAAAAACTAGATTCACATCCTAGTGAATATAAAATGCTGAAAAACTCACAAAATGGTTAAAATAAAATGGAATCCCATGGGAAGAACTGCAAGAACTGAAAAATGTTCTTGAATTCTTTTCTTATCATGTTACAGTGTGGGATACATTATGGAATTATAGTCAAAATGGAGAAATGCAAATATTACTGCCTAAGTTCTTCCTGAACAAAATATGGAAAGAATAAATCATCCCAAAGATTCAATCAATCATAAATGAACCTATTTTTATCCTGTGTGCTGATTGACCTGTTTTCCTAAATTAGTAACCTCGATCAATTCAGAAATTTTTAAAAGTTAACTTAAGGCAGACTACTAAAGAGATAGCAATAGCAATAGCACAGACTTATATACCGCTTTATAGTGCTTTTTACAGCCATCTCTAAGCAGTTTACAGAATCAGCATATTGCCCCCACAATCTGGATCCTCATTTTACCCACCTCGGAAGGATGGAAGGCTGAGTCAACCTTAAGCCTGGTGAGATTCGAACTGCCAAATTGCCAAATTTCAGGCAGCTGGCTGTAAGCAGAAGTAGCCTGCAATTACTCACTCTATCCTCTGCACCACCAAGATGATGATGATGATGATGATGATGATGATGATGATGATGATGATGATGATGATGATATCCATTCAGTAGTGTTTGACTCTTGGCAATTCTATGGACCAGGTCTCTCTACACTTTCTGATCTTGCACTTTTTTGAGTTGTTCAATGCTCTGACTAGGGTCAGCTTTGCCATCATGTTCTTTGGTAGTCTGATTTCCTTTTACTGCTAACTCTTCCTAAAATAATTGGGAAGAGTTTCTTGAGTGAATTCCGCAGATAACATGGCCAAAGTAAGTTTGTTTCATGATTTTGTCTTCTAGTAACATGTTTGGTATTATGCACTCCATTACTTGCTTGTTAGTCACTTTTGCTGTCCAAGGAATATGCAGAAGCCTTCTCCATTACTACAGTTCAAAGGAACTGATTTTCTTCTGGTCTTGCTTTTTAAAGGTCCAACTTTCACAGCTATATTGTAGCTATGGAGAACACAATGGAGCGGACTGACCTACATTTAATTGCCAGGTTGATGTCCTTGCATTTCCATATTCAGCTCATATTCACCATTGTTGTGACCCAGTGCAATCTCATGTTTTATTTCTGGGCTGTATTCACTGTTTTGAGTGATCTGTGATCATAGGAAAGTGAATTTTTTCATGCCTTCTATCTCTTCACCATTTCTAGTTTGATGTTTCCATTCCTTGCAATGCTCATGAGCTTGGTCATTTTGATGTTCAGAAAGAGATATTTTAAATACTGTATCTCACTTTCTTCTTTGATTTTCTTGATCAGATGTTTCAGGCCTTCTTTGGTTTCTGAGACGAGAGCTGTATCATCGGTATATTGAAGATATGTTTCTTCTTCCAATCTTTACCCAGGATTTTGATTCTTCAAGATCTAGCTTCCTCACAATCATTTCAGCATCCAGGTTGGATAAGAAAGGGGAAAGAATGCCACTTTGCTGCACTCCTTTCTTTATCTTAAACCAATCAGTGATGGTGTCACTGAGTTACACCAACTTGACCAGATGTGCTAATACCCCCAAATCTTGTAGGGCTCTCTCCATGATCAACACAATCAAATACTTTATTGTAGTCAATGAAGCACATAAAGCACATGTAAATGATCTTTTGATATTCCTGAGATTTTTTCCCTTGCTACCAATCCACTGCTACCAATCCATTGCTACCAATCCATTGCTAGGGCTATACAGCCACTAGCATTAAAGGCAAAATGTCTTTTATTCACCTTTTGTTCAAAGACTCAAGCAAAGATATTCCCTCCAATGACGGTGAGAATGAATTTATGATTAAGCAAAGAAACAGATTAAAAGTTATTACAATTTGTTATGTATGTAGTGTTGCTAGTTGACTAATGGATTGCAAGGATAGATTTTATCTGAGTTCTTAGACATTTTCTGCACTAAGAAATTTCAACGGTTTTTCTGTTCCTCAGAGAAAGTTTATTTTCCCTAGTTCAGTTAGTTTAATGTTATGAAAATAAAATTCTGTTTCTACAGAAAAAAAAAGTGGAAAGTGATGTCTGTATGCAGGAGCAAACCAAGTTGCAGGGCAAAAAACAAACTTGATACAAACAAATTGTTGTGGATGAAATTCAATACTATGGAGAACAGAAATATAAATCCAGAAACCAGAAATATGTTTGATGCTTTCAATTCAAATTACTTTGAATGAAGCCATCCACTCTTAACTTCATCTCCAGTATACATTCTGATACTGGTATAGCTTCCTCCATGAATTTTAATCAAAATTTTGTGCACCGATCCTTCCTTGCTAATTGAAATTAGCAGGGAGAACATTTATAAAGATAACTCTATGGTAGATGCACAGTATAACCTGGATCACAGGAGGGATATAAATGACTCCACATATACTAGTTCCCTTGGCTAGGAAAATCGACTAAATAAATCAAATCATGCAATGTGCATCTTTCATGCTTTGGTTTAAAAGGGAGATTGGTGCTGACTTCTTAGACTTGCCAATGAGACTGCTTTGCAAGCCCATCTGAAAGGAGAAGTGCATAATAATTCAAGAGAAATGCTCTATCGAATTAATAATACATGTAGTTTTGAAGCTATGTCTCTCAGTGCAATCTCTTTTCATCATGATTGCCTCCCCTTTAACTGTGTTTACTAGCATTATTCACTAAAGATGTACTAAACTCTGCAGGGAAAAAATGCTGAGGTTGGAATACGCCGGTAACTTTCACATTTGCTCTTAAAAATACTTGCCTTTCCATAAGCAGCTGTACTTGAAGGAAGTGTTATCCTTTGGTCTCCAAAGCCAAGAGCTTTTGCAGTTTTATCCATTTATTCCTACAGATTTTTTTTCAATAAAAATAAAAATCTTCATTAGGGATATAGATAAATAATGAACTCTGCAAATAAGGTACAAGTGACCTATCCTTAAATACGTGCCGTTTACAAACTTTAATCAGGCAATTTGAATTGATTTCATGCTTTGCCATTGGAACATCAGATAAAATATTATTTCCCTAGCCAAAAACTAGGCAAGGCTATGGAAACACTTAGCCCACGATACACCTTTATTTGATTTAATTAGAATCTAATTAAATGTATTATACTTAATTTGAATTCTTCCTTTGGATTTCTCCTTCTAGATCATTAAAAACAGGGCAAAGGTTTAGCTTCAACTCTCAGAGAGACTTTGAGATTCAAATCAAAGTCTTCCAGAGAGCACAACATGCAGTTGATTGTGATAGTAATAGCAATAGCACTTAGCCCTCTCTAAGCGGTTTACAGAGTCAGCCTATTTCCCCAAACTATCTGGGTCCTCATTTTACCCACCTTGGAAGGTTGGAAGGCTGAGTCAACCTTGAGCCTGGTGAGATTTGAACTGCTGAACTGCTGGCAGCCGGCAGTCAGCAGAAGTATCCTGCAGTACTTGCATTCTAACCACTGCGCCACCGCAGCTCCTAGTTATAGTTTGATTTAATGGTTAAGAGGCACCAGGAAGAAACTGGAACACCATGAGTTCTAGTCTTTCTATAGACACAAGACATCTGGGTAACTTTGGGCTTTCTCTCAACCCCTAGGCCACTTCTGAAATCTTGCCCCAAAAATTTCAGAGAGTTATCTAGGCTATTGGTAGAAATCAAAACTGACTCAGGGAAAAAAAGGTATATTCTCATGCTGTAGGTTAGGGACATAACAAATTCAGTATTATTTTTAGGATAAAATGTTATCGTTTACCATTATCGATTCTGTTGCACCATGCAGTCCCCAAAGGGCTTTCCTGTATTAGAGGCAAGAGAGGATCACGAAAAGACATCTTTTGCAAATTTGCATTTCTTGGACAAAGTTGCATGCAATAAGGTGCAAGCTTAATTTATTATTTATAAACTAAAACATAGAAAACATAACAAAATGAAATACTGAGTGAATACATGAAGCACTTCCAGAGGGAAAAAAAAAAGACTGATATGCACTTTTCTTCTAAAGGATGGTTGAAACTCACCAGTTGTGGAATAAATGTTATACTATCAAAAGAATGAGAACATTCCTTTGCTAAGAATTTTTAATATTCAGCAATAAGCTATTCATTATATATAATTTGATCATCTAAATATCTTTTCTTGTTCCAAAAATCTGCTAATGAATGAGGCCAGACGTCCTTAATAGGATCCTCATCTATGGTTCAAATGAATCTAGATCATATTTCACATTTATGAAAAGTATATGATTCTAGCTGTAAGACACCCATTCCAAAGGAAAACAAACACAAAAACAAATTACAAATATTGGTCTGGATCTTATGCACTGCTTGGCTCTCCTCTTTTCCAGTCAAATATTTCAACTATATCCATACTGACAACGTCCCCCTCTTAATAAAATGCATATATTTGTAAAATATGTACATGTTTATATGTGTGCAAGTATGTGTATCTATATCATCTATATGGAATCCCTGCAGATTTTACTCCACTAGTTGTTGCCAACTCTAGGGGACAGCATTCATCTTCATTTCAAGGCTATGAACCAGAGCTGTTCAAAGACCTTTCTGTGGTTATGTGGTCAGCATGACATCATGGAGTACTGTACCACTATGGTACCTATTTATCTACTTGCATTTGCATGCTTTCAAACTGCTAGGTGGGAAGGAGCTGAGGCACTCACCCCATCGTGCAATGCTCAGGTCTCAGCCAACAAGCCCAGCATCTTAACCAATGAGGCATCATGCCACCATATCATCTATACACTGTATCTATAAAATGCAGGTCAGGAGCAATCTCATGGTGAATGAATGAATGACCACAGATTAAATCAATTGGCTGCAAATCAAGTTACCCTGTTTACAAAATAAATTGATGTCCCATTCTGCATGTACCAACCAGTCACACTAACAATGCTCATCTATATAAATATTCCCCTCTGATCCCATAGCAGAAATAGCTAAATATAAGGTCTGGGATGGGGGTGAGAAATAGGAGAGAGAAGGGAAGAAGAGATAATTGTATTGAAGAGTTTGTTTGGAGTTCTACTGGCGGAGCCTGGCTATTGTATCCCCCCCCCAATTAAAGGATGGTACACCCCTTTGCCTGGGATAGTGGCCCACTTCCACTGGTCCTACAGCTCCAGGAAGACGCACAGAGACAGATTAGACTGCTAAATCAGCCACCAATTCAGTGAGATGACAGCCAGATCCCCCTCACATCCAGGGAGGAAACTAGAAAGAAAGAGAAAAAAAATGGAATGGACAGAATGTCCAAGGAAATGGCCAGAAAAGAAAAATAAGCTGCCCTTTTCAAGCTTGCTACCAAGTTCGTAAGTTTCATGGTAAGAGACAGTTTCCCTCCTTCGTGGGGCATCCAAGAAGGAAAAAGAGAATGCACAACTTGTAAGTAAAATAATTGTTTACTCATATAATTAAGAGACAGCCTATGGGCCCAAGAGAAGCATCATTTCTCTTATTCTGTCCTTGCTTCCATTACGTGGCAGCAGAGCAGGAGTTAAACTACGATCTGGAGCCAGCCAAACTGGAATGAGCTAACTATTTCTTTCCAAGATCTTGATTCCTATTTACCTCCTTATCTCAGAGGATCTGGTTTGGCTGCTTCCTGCAAGGTAACTATTTATCCTAACTTAAGATATTCTTGTTCTTGCTTTCCCTGAGCAAAACAATGCCTAATGCCATACTGAAAGCATCCTTTTCCCTTGACCCCTCTCTTTTTTTTTGTCCTTTTTAAAAACATCATGGATTACCACGAGTAACACATTTTCTCTTTCCTGTTCACTATTCATAATGCTGTTGCCAAACGAATGCCCTGCCAATATTTTTCATGCAATGAATTCAGTTACAAAAGTCTATGCTGGCTCCACAGTGTTTGTCTACTTTTTAAAGAAAAATCGCAGCATGGTCTGGCTTTCTTGGCCTCCCAAAACGTAGTTGTGCTGCCCATTTATGGCACGCGTACAAATGTTGCTTTCAGCAGTCGAGTGGCAAAAGGTTCTGTTGTAATCAGCATTGCTTACCCATTCAGAACCTATGGTCTGAAACAAATCTTCATTGGAACTTTCCCCATTCTCTCCCCCAAGTTGCGAAATCCTTGCTACGCTGTGTGAAACTGTCCCATGGATATCAAAGCAGTTGTTGCAACCTGCCAATCCCAGTGCTGTGTTTGACATCTGCTGTTGACCTGAATCAGGAAGATGAAGAAACACATCAACAGCAAGCCAAAACCAATGCTTGGATTAGTTCAATAGTGGAATTGAGGAAGTCTTTGTTATATAAAAACCTGTCTAACAATTGTGCAGGTAGGAAGTAATGTGTACAGCTTTAAGGTGGCTATAAAAGCATAGCTGGTAGTACTCTGACACCACTCGTTTGACACCTTCAAGAAAAGCTTTAGTGGAAACTGCTGTTAAGACTAGAACTTATCAAAGGCCATATGAATATCTCCTTGGCGACTATGAATAGATGCAAGACCCTACAGATGTACCCATAAAGGCAACAATAACAAACATTCTCTTAAAAGATTCAGGCTCATGTAGCTATATCGTGAAGTGATTCATTTCTCTCTGTTTCTGCCACTTGTAGCACTGCACAAATTGATTCTTTCCCCCTTGATCTTGGTGGATGCAGCTTACAAACAAGAACTTTCATCATGGACTACAAATACCCTGATAAAATTTGCAATTGGCAAATGATGACACTTTAAGTATATCGGTTAGTCTTGAAGATCTTTTGTTGTTTTAAGTGTGTCAGACCAAAACTAATTTTCTATAAATTGCTTTTTAGAGTGCTGGCCCAACTGGCCAGTTTGGTCTTAGCAGCAGAAGAAGCATGTGGAAATATCAGTATATAATGAGTTCAAGAGGGCATCAAAGCTAAAAGATGCATTTTGTTGAGTCCTTTCTAGTGGTTCACACATTTTATCTAGAATGGGCTGTAGGCAGCTGGCAAAGAATCCAACAGCCAGAAATATTTGGAGATTTTCCCTAAAATCCAAGCTAGATAGAGAAAGAAATTATTTGTAACTCAGGGTTGAACTGTGAGGTCCCTGGTGCTCTCTGAACTTGGTGGTTTTCTTGCAAATGTTTCATTATCAAGCTAGGTAAAAGCATCAGTGTAATGAAATGTCTGGAAGAAAACCCCCAAGCTCAGAGAGCACCAAGGACCCCACAATCCAAGCTATCCCTGCCAGACAGAAACCCATGCTTGTCATTTCCAAAGTAGCTCCTTCTGTACTTCATCCTATTTCCTCGATAAACAAAAACTTTCACAGTGTCTATTTCTTATTATATTTATGAGAATGAGGAAAATAGACTTGTCCAAACAAAAGCTGATGCCACACAGATGTTTTGTTCCAACTTCTCCTGAATGGGAAGTTTACTGACTAACCTAAATCAGCAAAGCATTTGGAACTGAGTCGTTCTCAGATCCAGGAGAAGGATTGCAAACACAGTCCTCTTCATCAAAAGCAGAGGCCCACATGTGTTGACCATGCATTGATCCAACCACCCATACTGAAGAGATTAGATGAACTCAGACAAATGCTATTAGCTATTTGTGCAACAGCTGCCTCCTTCATTGTTTGAGTTTCTTTCATCCCTGTGGATGGATGCAATAATCATAATATGCTAAGCTCTTCTTTCATTCATTTGATTCTTCAGAGAATATAGAGCAGAACAGGAGAACAAATCTAAGATTAATGTTATATGTTGCCTTTGTAGATTTTAACTTATTCATTGACTCAATTTCCAATACATTTAGCAAAGAAGGAAGGAATTCTGCATCTATATTTCCTGACTTCTTTTTATTGTAGAATCCTCAACTTTCATAAGGATTCTAAAATAAAAGACCAGTGTTCCTGCTCCAAATATTATCCCTTGATTATCCCATCATGTACAGTACACGTTGGTACTTAGCTAAGCAACACTGAATATTTTCAGCATCTAGTAGATTTATTGAGGGAATTTATTTCTTTAGCAGCATTAAGAGCTTTTCTTTAAAGGAAGAGCTTGATTATTGTTCTCCAGAGATTAAAGCAACATTGCTTTGTTGAATAGCTGTTGTGACAGCCATTTCAAAAATTCATTACACATCTATCTTTCTTTGATATCATTCTTCTGTGCATGTTTTGCATGTGGACAAATCATGATTTTTGTATCTTCATAAAGCTCTACATTATCAAGCATGCCTTGTTACAGAGATTAACTTGGGCTTTTTATAGCAAAATATGAGATAAAGAACTCCTTTCATTGATTAATATCCACCACTGTGCCTAAGGCATAGTGATTCTAAGGATGGGCAATAAAAGGATATCATGATCCCATGCTCATAATCTTTTGGGTAAAGCAATGATTACTTCTTTTTTGCCCATAAGAATAAATTCTACTAAAACAAATAAGAGGTTTCTACCAGTTTATCCAGATTTAGAGTAAAATCAGAGGTGGCATTCAGCAGGATCTGGAGAACTGGTAGCAGAAATTTTGAATAGTTTGGAGAACCAGTGGTAACCTTCCCCCAGGAGTGGGGAGAGAATGGAGATTTTACAGTATCTTCCCTTGCCATGCCCACCAAGCCACGCCCACCAAGCCATCCCACGCCACCAAGCCATGCCATGCCAACCAAGCCATGCCCACAGAACTGGTAGTAAAAAATGTTCAATTCCACCATTGAGTAAAACCTATACATCTCAGAGTAGAGAGACAGAGTTACTGAAATATCTATTAAAACGAGAAAGCGATTCTATTTAATCAATAAAGCCAGCCTCATTATGTTTGTGTATTTGTTGCATTGCTTTGAAAATAACATTCATTAAATCTCCTCACTTGAAAATTTTGCTTCAGCCTACATCAATGTAAAGAGCCAGTTTGGGGTAGCGGTTAAGGCTCCTGGCTAGAAACTGGGAGATTGTGAGTTCTAGCCTTGCAGTAGGCACAAAATGATCTTGAGCTAGTCCCTCTGTCTCAACTCTACGAAGGAGCCAATGGCAAACCACCTTCAAAAACTTACCAAGAAAACTCCAGGGACTTGAGTAGCCAAAATTCAATAGTGACTCATAGGTGTGTGCCTGCATATGAGTGTGCATGCATGTGCGCGCATACACACAATCAGTGTAAGGGAAATCTTTGGATCTGAGAATTGTATAACTGCCTGTGTAGTTATCTGATACTTCTAGGGCTAAATTCAGAGCAACCTGAGGTTCTGAAGCAACACACAGCTCTCAGCCCTTTATCAAATTTTAAAAAGGGTTACAACAGCATGCAATTAATACCAATAGTAAATCTCTTTCTTTCTCTTTGTAGCCTTGCCCTGGGAGAATGGAGGAAGACAGAAAACTAGCTATCAAAAAGATGTGTTCAGGAGAGTGGATCATGCCATTCATTTTTGGTTTCAATATAATCCTAGCCTTACCACAGGCAGATGACTTTTGAGAATCTGGCTCTTAATGATAAGGGCTGGGCTAAGTGTAGTACATAAAATTATATATTGTAATGTCCTACCCATCAATGACTACTTCAGCTTCAACCACAACAATACAAGAGCACACAATAGATATAAACT
>JAOYMU010000001.1:38530913-38544950 GCA_025802295.1 Psammodynastes pulverulentus
AGGAGGACCTCTCTGTGAGAGCGGGTCGGTCTGCCAGGTGCGGGCAACAAAAGCCGGTCGTGAAGATATGCATATTGTATATCCTATTTATGTGATATATAAATATGTATGAATTTATACATAAATATATACGAATAAAGCTAATATAAACTAAAATAGTGGTAACCCCCCCCCCCACACACACACCCTGAAAAAACTAAAGGTGCAAAAAAAAGTGTAGCAGAAATATAGAAAAAAAAAGATATAAAGAAGTGGTTTTCTTTTCAGTTTGTGAGAATTCAGCAGATATGATGATTTAAAGCCTACAAGATTTATGCATATTACATATTTGGCAGACTATGCTAAAGATGAAGAATTAGCCAGAATAAATTGGTCTTTTGCTCCTTTCAGTACTATGATTCTTCTATGGAGGCATTCTTAAAACTTATTTTTTGGGGTTTAGAGAGTAAGTCTTCTGGAATACAAATTATTTAAAGAAAGGATTATGGTTTCCCTGGCCACAGGGAACTCTCTGTCAGACTGCCTCTTGACAATTTACATTGTCTTTCTCTCTGCATCTTTTTTCTAGCAATACACTTTTTCAGTTGTGCTGGTCACAATTGTACATAATCTTGTCAAAAGGGATAAAGAAAAAATTAAAAGAAATCAGGATTAAGATTGTTAAAAGTAAAAAAAAGAAGGAATATAATGTTGGGTGTTTTTTTTTATCAAGGTTCAGTTTCCAGGTACTTCAAGGACCATTTTTCCTTGCAAACTGTGGCTCACCCTGGCATTCTTTTAGGGCTGAAGAGAAGATCTTCCACTCCATGTGAAGTAACAATGTTGGAGGCTCAAATGTGAACCTTTGTGGTGATGGCCCCCACAATCTGTAACATGTTGTCTCCTGAGCTACAGGCAAGCCCCAACTTATTACCTTCTAAAAAGATTCTTCAGAGTTGCTGGTCTTCAAGTGCTAATGGTGATTGAGATGAGTTAGATAATTTGGGGGGAAAGGTATTGTAATTTCACTTTATTTTAGTTCTGTTGTGTTTCACTGGAACAATAAAGTCATTTGAGCTGAGAGGTTTGAGTAAAGTTGTGTAATAAAATACATTGACGTGAATAGAATAGAATCTAGAGTTCCTGATATTGATTGCATGTGTATACATACATACATACTTATATGCACAGATACATTGAATGGCATGTTAAATGTGGTTGGCAAGCAATCAGCAAGCTAAGCATAATTTTCAAGGACAACCTTCCCCTATCCCTGAAGAGAAAAGTTTTCGATCAGTGTGTGTTACCTGCTCTAACATATGCCAATGAAACATGGACACTAACTTCACAATTGATACAAAAGCTACAAGTGGCTCAAAGAGCCATGGAAAGATACATGCTCAGAATCACAAGACAAGATAGAAAGACCTGCACATGGATTAGAGAACAAATGAAAAGTCTACAATTTCATCAAGAGAGTATAATAAATAAAATGGAAATGGGAGGATCACATAGCAAGAAGAACTAATGGCAGGTGGACCAAGGCAGTCATAGAATGGATCCTACTTGATAAAAAGACCTAAAACAAGATGGATCAACCATATCAGCAAGTATTGTGGGCCCAGTTAGCAATGGATAGACAATGGTTAAAATGATGATGATGGTGATACACATATACATGCATAGACGCAATTCAACTACCAATATGTCTTTGAACAAAGCACCATATTATCCCTAAATAAGATGATGTTGAGAAGAATAGGAATTTCTATGTCTACTAGGTACATAAAAATTCTTTTTGTAGTTGTTAAATTTTTTCACAAAAGCATATTTTACCCAATTCAACTCCCGATTTTACAGGGGTATTTTTAACCTGTTAAAGTTGGGACTGAAATGAGTTAAATAGATTTTTTCCTGAAGAAATTGATTTTGGTTTCAACATAAATGAGAAAACATATTGTTATACTGGGTCAAAATAGAGAAACAAATCTCATACACTGGCAAAGAATTAGATGTCAACAGGACACCTAATCTCAGAACCAAAGTAGCAAATTAACAGTAACTTGGGAATTCATTCAGGCACGGCTGTTTCATACTGGCTGAAAAATAACAAGAAGTGAGATCTCAAGGAAGGTCATAAAAGCCAATGGTATAAATGAATTTAAGAGACAGCTTGACATTTTTATGGAGAAAATGGATTGAAGAATTCAGAGGCAGTGACAAATCACTAATGGGTTGGAGATAAAATTAACAAGAATGGGTTTGCTTGTGGCTGGAGGCATTTTACTTTCAGCAAGGCTGTACATCGTCTTTTATCACATTCTAATTTAAGCCTGACCCCCAAAGGTAGGGCTATCATTGCCATCACCAAACCATTCTACACCTCACACTGTATACTAAATATCAAAAGTGAATTTGTCCTACTTTCTGGAAAATATACTCCAAAAACAAAAATAAAACAGAGAACGCTCTTCCTTGGTTTGCAGGTAAAAAGGACTGGATTAAACAACAAGGTACATCTGCAAACCCTGAACCCAGGTAAATTGGTATGAAGCATAAGTACCTTAAAGCAATAGAAATCATGGGCCTATGGATTTCTTTCTTTCTTCAAATGCATCCTGAATGGGTCAGTCAGTTTACTCCATGTATATTCTTTGCACACCGCTACTATGATCATAAACTTACAATAGGAATAATCTTCACTGAATGTAGGTAGAATTATTTCCAAGTTGAAGGCATGCAGGCTTGAATGATCAAGCATTTGTTTTATTCAGTGGTATGAAAATTTGCTGCAACAACATAGGCTTTTTAAGCTGTGTTAGTGAAACCTAATCTTAAAACAATGCTAATTTGAAAAATACCCAAAGTGAGTAGATTTCTGCAATGTAGGAATAATTCCTATTTCTACCTCCTTCCTTTCCCTAGCATTATATTTATGTGCATAATAAGGCCTCGCATCCACTGAAATCCTAGCATGAAATTCACCTGTGCACAGAAATCTGCTTTTAAAAATGGAACAAAATAGAGTGTTGGACTCTCCAGGAGAGAGAACTCAGCATGCTTCCCTCCCACTGATGAGAAAGCTGCACTAGCAATGTCTATTTTTCTCCTGCTTCAAACAACAGTTATTTTGGGGGCAGAAAGAGTGGATTTTCCCCTCCCCTTACTTCTACAGATTCGATTAGGTGCCAAAGTCTGGTTTCTCCATATGGCTGAACAAATGAGCAAAGAGGGAAAAATCCAATAGGATTGTGGCAAAACATAACAGTATTTGCTGGAGAGAATATTGAAACTATCATTATATGCGTTTTGGTCTATAGTTTGAATAATCATTTTATTGAGTCTAATGGTAATGACTATTGGGGAGTGCTTGAACTCTGACTGCACTGTTTAAGTTTATAATGAAAGGCTAAGAGTAAAAATTACCCATCTAAATGTATTCAGGCTGGTCTTAGCACTCAAGGGATATTATTTTATTCTTTCTGAGCCAAAGTAAGCAAACCAGCCACTCTGATGGTACCAAGTTCCAAATGACATTTAGTTGGTAACTGGAAGGACAAATGGAAGCATAGAAAGTATGAATTGGTACGATAGATAAGTACTGATAGATAGACAGAATATCATGACTTTGGAATCTTTAGAAGCCTGTTCAGATGTCCCTGAAAGCTTGAGATCTTGAAAGACAGTAGAGGACAGCGAGATGTTGCTATTGTGGGAGTGTTCACAATAGAGTGGTCAAGAAAGCCAAAATGGCAGGCTCATCAGCAGTTCAGTGTTCCACCTCTTTCTCTCAATATCAATATTGTGCACATCTAGAAGGAGGTGGCAGAAGTGAAGAGGAACTAAAGAGCCTTTTGATGCAGGTGAAGGAGGAGAGTGTGAAGGTTTGAGTGCAAAATTCAACATTAAGAAAACTAAGATCATGGCATCTGGCTGTCTCAATTTCTGGCAGATAGATGGGGAAGAAATGGAGGCAGTGACAGATTTTATTTTATTTACATCACCGCAGATGGGGACTATAGCCAAGAAATTAAAAGACACTTGCTCCTGGAGAGGAAAGCAATGGCAAATCTAGATAGCATACTAAAAAGCAGAGACATCACCCTGCCAACAAAAGTACATATAGTCAAGAATATGGTTTTCCCAGTTGCAATGTATGGCTGTGAAAGTTGGACCATAAGAAAGGCTGAGTGCCAACGAATTGAAGCCTTTGCACTATGGTGCTGGAGAAGACTGCTGCAAATCCCTTGGACTGCAAGGTGACCAAATTGGTCAGTCCTAGAGGAGATCAACCCTGACTGCTCTTTAGAATGCCAGATCCTGAAGATGAAACTCAAATACTTTAGCCACCTAATGAGAAGGAAGGACTCACTGGAGAAGAGCCTAATGCTGGGAACAATTGAGGGCAAAAGAAGAATGGGACAACAGAGAATGAGATGGCTGGATGGAGTCACTGAAGCAATCATCATGAGCTTAAGTGGACTCCATGGGATGGTAGAGAACAGGAAGGCCTGGAGGAACATTGTCCATAGAGTTGTAATAGGTCAGACACAACTTCGCGACTAACAACAACAGAAGGAGGTGGGGCTTTGATCTGCAGTAGCATCCACCATTTTGGCTTTATTGGTCCCTCTGTTGTGCATATGCCTCTGCTGTTCTCATCACATATTATTTCAAGCTCATATACAACTGAGAGATGCTTGTAGTCACTTAAATGTAAATATAATTCTTCCTAATAAAGCAGCTTTACTCGGAACAACTTACATCCTGCAACGATACCATAAAACATCAGCATGTGCCTGCTCCATTTTATGACTCTGTAATCCCTTAATTTGGGATGGAGTTGGGGCAACTGAATGAAGCTGAACATTTACTGGCTGGATGCCCTTCCTGATGCCTATGCAGAGTTCACAGCAGATATTTTTTCTCTGCACCTTAAGAGAGAAATATGTGCCGCTATTGAGTGGGAGGTGAGTGTCTTCACCACTCGGCCACCACACCACTCAAAACCAATAAATATAATTATATAAGGTATATATTTAGCTATTTTACATATAAATACAATAAATGTATGAAATGTAATAAATGTAAATATAATATATAATTGACAGAGCCCCAAAGACAAAGATAAACTGGGTTGTGGAAAGAGCAGTCCTGGAGGTAGAAGTGATGGAAAGTAGCAAACTAACTAGCATGTGTTTCTGGCAAAACAGTGTTTTGTTTTGTTTTGTTTTGTTTTGTTTTGTTTTGTTTGGTAATAGATTATGCCCATCTTTTATGAAAGCTTACATGACACCATCTCAACGTTCCAAATCTGATCAATGGTCCAAAATATTGGCCTATTCTTCCTTTAATGATATATTTATACAGTATAATAGATAGCATGTGAGCAGATAGAAAGGTTTAAATATATCAGTAATTCCTACTGAGGAATAATGCTAATAGAGTTAAAGTTACTAATTCATAGGTATTTAAATACAAGATTTCATCCTCAGAATAGGAGACAGAGTTTAAATATTGTAAAAAAAAAAGCTCATGCGCATGTGGGTTTATTCCTTATTAATGCTAACTTTATAATATTGTCAAATAACTCCATATTTATTTTACAGGAAAGATAGATTTACAAACAAGTGCTTTATTCAGAAAACAAACATTCCTCTGGATTGATGCGCATAGACTTAATGATAGTGATCAGTCATCCTACTTTATATTATGATTTGCTATGGAAAAAAAGGACTATTTGCTTCTTTTTTTATTTTCCATGTCAAGACTTTAGTACAAAATCCATGTATTCAAATGGGCTTATGATGTAATGTCTGGCTATATCCTACTAAAAGAATAATTTTCTTTTCCAACTGGTTATCTAAATAAATAACCAATAGATCATCAGAAGAAGGGTTTTTTTTTCACCACTAAATGCAATTGTGTTATGGTGCTTGGGGAAAAAATATTTGCTTTTTAAATATTTGCTTTAATTAAAATCTTTTTCTTCCCACATTCATAGTCTCCATAAACACATCTGGTCCTTTTGTAAAAGATCCACAGACTTAAAGTGCTATGCAGATCTGTAACTGGATCCAAAATTATGTCCAACACAGAAAGAACAAGCCATATCACCTGTTTTCTATTTCATTAAACAAAAAAGACATTAAAGTAAGCATTTGGACAAGAAAACTTTTTACATATTATAGTGTGTACAGGCCAATATGCTTTTCCTCCTCCTTCATAACTATCATGTATTCTCAGAACACAAATGTGATCCATTTTATTGTTTGACCATAAAAGACACATGGGATTTTGCAACAAAAAATAATTAGATTTAGTGCCTACCTTCAATATTCAATTTGATAATATATTTTAACAATGTTTGCAATCAAGTGGCCAGAATAAATATGCAATATTGATAATTTATAATATAAGATTTTTTTAAAAAAATAATGGGACTGGATAATATACTTGATAAACAGTAAAAATGGATCAGCTCAGACTAACATTTTGTAGCTATTCCATATGTCGATGGTTTAATCTGATAATTATTTCCGCATTGCTTCACAATGTAAAGAATTGAAAATATATGTGTGTCTTATGTTTGTCTCTGTTGTATGCCATTTACAATAGCAGAAGTGTTTAAAAATATAAGTGGGATTATGGGAAAATGTATAAACGCATATTCATCTTTTTCTGCATTTACTATATTGGTAGCCCTCCTTCTTCCAAAAACCCAAGGACAATTTAGGATATATGCCTGTTCATTTTATTTTAGGCTTACCACAATTTTGTGGAGTAGATGGAATTCATGTAACTAAAACAAAAAAACACAAAAATAATCTTCCTCTAAACTACTGTTCCCAAAGCAACAACAATCCCTTCATTGCCCCTTCATGCCTCTTCATTGCCCCTTCATGTCTCACACCATGCAGAAGGAAGGCATTAATCAAGTTGGTAGTCTGTCCGTCCATTTTTTAAAAGAATGTGTTAGTCTGTCTGTTTGCAAAATGGTATAACTAAAAAGCTAAGCAGCTGCTCTTCTGCTGCATCTGTGGTGACCTGAAAGATCGGTATTGTCAGCACCTATGAAAACCAAACACTTTTCCAGATAGTTCTAACTGTAAGATGGGTATTGTTATGTGGCTAGAATGGAAGTGAGGGGAAGATCCATTGTATACCCTGCCTATAGATGGGGTACCATGAACACATTGAGCAGGACATTGAAAGATTGAAAACATTGAAACAAGGCGGTGCGGTGGCCTAGCAGTGGAGCTGTCGCCTCACAATCAGGAGGCTGTGAGTTCGATCCTAGGTAGAGGCTAATATTTGGAATAGACTCTCCTGCTCGAGCAGGGGGTTGGACTAGATGACCTCCAAGGTCCCTTCCAACTGTGTTATATTCTATGTTCTAAATGTCTGTGAAGTGTGGATGTGGAAGAGATGTTCCTGAAGAGAAATAATTTTCCTCATTTCCCCTCCCTAGTCTGCATAGAAAGGAAAGAAACAAAAGAGCTAACTGATACTTTGTTCCATGCACACAACAGTCCTTAGAGAAAAGCTAGTGGTTCCCTGTTGAATAGAAGCAGACCAGTGGTGGGATTCAATTTTTTTTTACTACTGGTTCTGTGGGCATGGCTTGGTGGGTGTGGTATGGCTTGATGGGCATGGCAGGGGAAGGATACTGCAAAATCTCCATTCCCTCCCCACTCCTGGGGAAGGATACCAGCGGTTCTCCGAATTATTTAAAATTTCCACTACTGGTTCTCCAGAACTGGCCAGAACCTGCTGAATATCACCACTGAAGCAGACCAAACATTTATCGGTTTCACAACAGTTTCTTTCCTTTCGGCTGTGGTGTGGATGAAGACAGTTGCAAGGATCTGCAAATGAACTTAATCAGTTCTAGGTATGTTTGCACATAACATCAGCAAACAGAACACAGCAAACAGTTTTCTGTATTTCTTTGCTGCTATCCACTGGTCACCTAGATGTTTGTAATCCACATCCAATGGTGATGAATAATATGCCACTAGATCCACTGTTCGCTTCAAAGATCTGCGAACAGAACACTCAGCTACAGCAGATGTTACTAGGAGTCTGGTGAGGCAGGAGATCCTGCCAACAAGAAAACAAAAATCACCAACAAGTTTTTCACATCTTTGTGTGTAGAATTGAATGTGAGCTAGACTTTAGTTGGCTGAATAGCTAATGGTGGTTTGTCTAGGGCAGAGGTCTCCAAACGTGGCAACTTTAAGACTTGTGGACTTCTACTCCCTGGCTGAGGAGACCCCGGTCTAGGGTTAGTAGCACAGAAAAACCTTTAATAGTATGTCATCATGATCATCTGGATTTTTGCAATTTAGGTATGTAGTCCTACCTACATCTCTTCAAGATTAATCTAACAATTAGAGCATATATACCCTGCCTTATCTTCTTTTTATGAAATACAACCGCACAGGGTAAACTCCATTGAAAAATGCTGCTGTTTTGAGATTTATTTTGTTTTTAATACACTATCTAGGTTAGCTTTTACGTATACAGCTGAACATGCATATGTCCATCCCCTTGGATTGCTGCACTTAAAAATGTAGATGCAGAGGACATCACAGTGTAGTACACATAATATGGGGGACCTGGCTTTTTGGCATATGTAAAATACATTAAAAAATAAGTAAAGTCTCTTTACAATTGAGTGCAGCCACCGATTAATACATGGATGGATGAAGTTTTCTTGGCAGTTCTATGGATGTGATTTGTCACAGTTTTATTCAGGTATTTCTCCCCCCCCCCTCTTTTTCCAATTTCAATTTGGAATAGTAACCTAGGATAATCAGTATTCTCCAATCTAACTCTTTATCAAGAGTGTTCTAATAGCCTCTTCACTGATATTGTGCACAGTGTCTATTCTCAAGTTCTTCTTTCCAGAACATCTATAGCCTTATGCTATCAATCAAATCCTTGGGGAAGAAAAAGGCAGCTTTAGAGTACTGTAAGCTCTATCACTACATGAGAAAGCTCTAGTATTGTAACTGGTAAACATTTACATTCTGTACGGAAATCAGAACCAAAGAGGAAAAAAACCCAGCAAATTTGTAACAACAGCATAGGTTGTTTTGTTCTTAGAGAAAATAACCTACAATCCCTCACCTGCAAAATATAAACATAATTAAAAAACCCACAAAAGTTATCAGTTGCTTTTGGCCACAAATAACACCTCCGTTTTATCCATATTAAATCTTGTCTCCTTTCATTCTGTTTACAAGATATTGTGATACTGATGGAGGGGTTTGTTATGAAGATGAGAAATAGCTTTAAGAAGAAAGAAGAAAAGAGCATGGCCCCAGATATGCACGCATCTTTGACATCTTTTTAATTTTAGTCGTCTAACATGTCTTTCTTCAAGGGCAGAATTATAAAAATATATATCCTGTTTCCATTCAAGCTGGAATCACATATAGTTAACGATTTGGCTGAGTAGTAAACCTCACTGGGAGTTTAAATATAAGCTATCCATTGTGAAAGGGAATCCATATCCAACCTGGATATCATGTTTATCAGCCATTTATTATAAGATGACATCATCCCCATCTGATCTGCGTCATTGTTTCCAGCTGAAATAATGAGAATATTATTTTGGGAAGGCAGCAAGACTACTGTATGCACCAAAATGGAAGGACATTTCGATTCCCAGCGTGGGCGAATGGCTACAGAAGTTGAAGGAGCTGGCTACATTGACTGTTTTGATTAAAGAAAAGAATATTAGTACTTTGGTTGCTACATGGAGACTGGACTTTGTGCTTAAGGTGGAAAAAAAATTAAACTCTGATTTTGGGTTTTGCTGATTATATTCTTTTTTTGTTATAGAAATGCCAGGTTTATATTGTTTTGGAAAAGTAAAAAGTTGAGGTTCAACGTTAATGCTTTATTCTACTGCATCAGAAGTCAACCTTTTCCCCCCTCCCCTCTTCACTTTTCTTTCCCCTTTTCCTCCCCACTGTGTCCTATTATTTGCTTTCAAATTTTTGTGTTTTATTCTATAATCTAATTAAAAAAATTAAAAAAGAGAATGCTATTTTTGGGAAAGGCACCTCTAATGTGAATGGAATGTTCAGTAAGATCGATCAAGCAAGCAAGCAATCAAACTGTGAGACTTTTAAGTTTCACAGACTTTCTTTCATTAAAATCTATGAATCTGGAAGTCTAAATCTCTACCTTTGCTCATGAACATTTTGTGGAATTGAAGACTCGTAACTTTAATGAAGCGGTGGGATTCAAATTTCTTTCATACCGGTTCTGTGGACGTGGCATGGCTTGGTGGGCGTGGCAGGAGAAGGATACCATTCTCACCCCACTCCAGGGGAAGGTTACCACCGGATCTTCGAACTACTCAACATTTCTGCTACCAGTTCTCCAGAACTGGTCAGAACCTGCTGAAGACCACCTCCGCTTTAATGGAATATGCTGTTTTAGCCACTTCTTCCCATTGTTGGGAACAAGACCTTGCCCATCTCCATGATGTGATGGAAGCAACAATCATGAGTCTCTGTCACAGGCCTTCATTTCATGTAGCGACTAGGATCACAATTTTAAAAATTATTAAATGTTCCAATAAAGTGATGAAGTCTCCAAAATGGGGGTTGTAAAAATCTTTGGCCCATGAAAATATTACAGGCTCAGAGTTGCAAAACACAGTGGATTTAGAATTTGACACACGGCATGTTAACCCTCCTAGTGAGTTAGCAAGAGTGTGTATTTTTGCTTTTGAAGCCATCTTTACAGCGGGGATGGAGATCCTGTCGAAATCCACTGCTGTGTAAATTCTTGGACTTTTCCTTTGTTTTCTGTGAGCAGCTGTCATTCTTGCTCTGAGCCAACGTCACTTAAGGGTAGAGGTGCACAAAACAGCTTGAACTCAAAAGGCCTGATCTCAGAATACCCCTGTTTTGACATGGGAACAGATTGCCGGTTTGGCCTTGCAGGAACTGTTTTGCTGCTGTCATCAAAAGTATTCTGAGTTCAAAACAAAGGGTTTCAAGCACAAAACAACTCCAATTTTGGTTCTGTTTTTTTTAGAAAGTGCAGCTCTCTGCCAGAAAGTCTCACTTCCAGGCAATGAAAGTATCAGTTCCTAAAAAAACAACCAAAAACATAGGATTTGTGACAGCAAGAGATTTACTAATATAAAATTGTTACACAGGAACTTGTGTGGTGGATCTTATTAGACAGCTTGCTTGTCTCTTACAGAAGGGTGAATCTTATTTTTTGATATATCCAACCTCCTATGCATCTTCAGAATTCGAAAACAGAAATTATTCACTGTATTATACTGATACAGTGACTTAGATTTTAACTTGCATTAATGGATTAATAATAAGTAAGTTAGAATGTTCAGCCAAGCACTAAGGATGACTGGGCTATCAAGACAGATACATTCTGAGCAGATGTTAGGAAGTAATCTTAAAACTGGTGAATAAGCAGCAAAGAGCTTGTTGAATGCCCAGAAATCTATAGGAGTTGACAGTATAGCAGCAAATTCGTGTGCACTGAGGCCCCTAGGAACCAGCTCTCTGCCCTGCACTTTCTCAGTTCACATGCAAATGTGGGAAGAAGGCAAGGGGAAAAAATGAGAGAATAACTCAATAGAATTGTAAGACCAAATATATAACAGTTTACAGGGAAAAGAAATTTTAAACTAGATATAGAGGGTTGATGATACATAATCATAGAGTCTTAAAAGTACAAAGGGAAAATTGATATCCTTGATGGGTTTTTTCCACCCCAGAATGGCGTTGTACCCAAAGTTGTTATAAGTATATATTGACACAATAGAGATATGTGAAGGAAAGACTAGAATGCTACTGCTGGCTTCTAGGGATTTGAAAGATACTACATGAGACAAAATTTTCTGCAGTTTGTGAAGGCCTCAATGAAATTTTAGAATCAGTCAGAGGTACTTCTATATGTACCAAGTAGCTATGGATCAATGTGATTGTCCTAAGCATTTCATCACAAAAATGCAACAAAGCTCTTTGCGTTTTGTGAACATTTAATAAAAATGATTAACTTTTAGGAACATTCATTGCAACAGAACGGATTAAAGAAACCCCACCAAATTCTGCTGTTAGTGAGAAGAGCCAAATGAAATAAATAAATTATAGCTGCTCTTATTATTGAAAACTGTGTATTTATTCATCCAGTTAGGCTATGTTGCATAAATTCATACAGTTAATTAGGCTATGTGGCATAAATGAACATCAGCGTGTATGTATATCTTGTAGCATTGTATCAACTTTCAGTCACGAATAATATAAATAAGCATGGGCACTACTGAAGTCAATATTTGCCAAATGAGTTTTGCTGGAAGAGGTCTTCTACATCATCTACATTTTAGTTCAGTACACACCAGGATATTGGAATAGAAGCAGAGCCAAAACTAATTAAAAGCAGTGGACTAGGGTTTGAAAGCAGTAAATCATGTTCTGCAAATGATATGGCCAGAAGGAATTAATTCTGAAAATTTGGAAGAATAAGTCAATAGGAATACAAAGCTTAGAACAAAATCATTGTATGCATTGTTTTGTATCTTTGGATAAATAATGAACACTTTCAAATAAAACAGCATAAAGAAATATCTGGAATATTTACTTCACAATGAGAAACTAAAAAAAAAGTTTATATTTACTTTTTACAAATTCTACATTGCTAACTGTAATAGATGGGCTAGTCCTGTTACATAATATTGCCCCCCTGTATTTAATGATGTATTTGGATTAGCAAATTGAAGCTATGTATTAATAAATTAAATTTGAAAAGGAAGAGATTAAATAATGTAATCTGATGATTTGTAGGCCACACTTCTGATTATGGTGAGTAGAAATAAAATAAAGAAATAGTTTCTGCAGTGTACACATGATAGAGTCCTCTCTAGAGATCTTTGCCTTCTGCTTTCAGACTTCTGGGACAGGAATATCACATGTGCAATATTGATGCTCAGGTCCATCTGGTGAATTTCTATCCTTGCTAACATTTTGACTTTCCACCCTTATGGCAACCCTTGAATCAAACATGTTGAATAATCAAATGGGCCTTCCAGGAAGTGTTCACTTACCATAAGGTTGGGAAAACAAAAGGCTGTTGGAAGGAAATTTCTTCCAACAGCCAGTTCACCAAACTACTCAGAAAGTTAGCTATCGACTCTCCCTAACTGGTGCAAACGGGCTGAATCCCACCACTGCATAAAGCCTTTCATGTATGGGTTACAAAAATTAGAACAACCTTTAGGAAATACTCTTTGCTGACATTTAGTGATTGTTCTGATTTTTGCACCTTAGATGTGGCAGGGTTCATTATGTGAAACAATACCAAAGTGTCTGAAGTGCATTGGTCTCTTAAAGATGAAGTAAAGCTGGAGAACTTGTGTTCCTGAAAAAGTGAAGTTGGGAACATGTCTCCCTGAGGTAAGTTTTCAGAAAAGAAAAGAGTTCCAATTTTCAGGAGAAAGCCTCTCCCATCATTAGTTCTTTCCTCTCGCCTTTCCTCTCCCTTTATAATCTCCTTTACTTGGAACTAAGCTGTTTCCATTCTGCCTAAAACTGCTCCAGCTGTGAACACACATCAGGTTTCGGGCAGCATCCTTCAATTCTCCAAAGCCAACTTGCAGATTTTTTTAAAAAAAATATGTGTGCCATCCTACATTGATCACTTTCAGGGTGCGCATTGGTGTGAATTTTAAAAATCCCAAGGAAGAAAATAATGCTGAATAATAATAACAACACGCGTGCGCACGCACACACACACACACACACACACACACACTATCTTGCTAACATAGCATTAGAAGAAGCCGATTTTTTGCTAAAGCTCCGAACAGCAGGAGCAGAAGAGTTCCAATTGGCAGGTCTTATGTTTTTCCTAAAATGCCACTGGGGAGCCATGGTTCATCCGCTGAAATAGACAAACATTAAAAAAAACAACAACCCAAGAACGGCAGGGGAAAAACAAAAGGTTCTACTAGAGATAAGTTCCCTTGCTCAAAATGTAGGTAATTTTTAATTGCTGCTGTAAGTTGGC
>JAOYMU010000001.1:38553603-38566394 GCA_025802295.1 Psammodynastes pulverulentus
TCCTTCCTTCTCATTAGGTGGCCAAAGTATTTGAGTTTCATCTTCAGGATCTGGCCTTCTAAAGAGCAGTCAGGGTTTTTCTCTTCTAGGAGTGACCGGTTTGATCACCTTGCAGTCCAAGGGACTCGCAGGAGTCTTCTCCAGCACCATAGTTCAAAGGTCTCAATTCTTTGGCGTTCAGTCTTTCTTATGGTCCAATTTTCACCAGCCATACATTGCAACTGGGAAAACCATAGCCCTGACTATATGGACTTTTGTTGTCAGACACTGTAGGGGATGTACAATTCCATGTCCATGTGAACATGCTCTTAGAAAAAGTGGGTTCAGATGTGGCAAAAAGTATCTCACCAAACAAATGCACATTTTCCTGTATAGATGGCAATACTTTCTGTCATAGGATGGAATGGGAATGGTCAGAAGCAGCCAGTGTAGAGTAGAAACTAAGAAATATTGTGTCTATAATTTTTTCACCAAGTGTTACAAGAAGTGCCATCAGGAGAAAGTGAAAATTGTTCTGTATTACTGTACTCCAAGGGTGTTTTTTCCCCTTAGGAGTTCTCTTGCTGGCACTTTTTTTTTATGATTCTGTCTTTTATATTCCCCAGGCTGCTTTAGCTATAATAGAAGAAAGATCTAGCCTGCCTGCCTGCCTGCCTGAACAGCTCTGGGAGATACAAACAAAAAAAGGGTAGGCATAGTCGTGAAAAGATGGAAGCCCTCTGCTTCCTTTCCTTCCTTTTGCTTCTCCTGTTTCATGAACTTTCTCTTGTTTGTGTTCATGTGTTCCTACCGTTTAATTTTTTGCTGTCATTTCACTTTTTGGTAGTATAAAATCTACCTCGATGGAAGTATTCATCCATTGCATCTAACCAGATGTTGAAATTATTATGATAGTCATTTTGATTATGATGGCCAAAGGCAGAACATAAATATTTTAAAGTTGGTTGATTGATTGATTGATTGATTACAGGCAAACTTCATCAGTCTGTAATCGTAAGGCTATAAGAACGTATTGGGGAAACACAAAAGAATTGATCAGAAGAGGACAAAACAACCTCCTTATTTCTTGTTCCTTTCCTTCAATTCTCTGCTTTCTCTTGTTTCCTGTGACTTGGAAGAAGAGGAGCAGTTGATACATGGGATTGCAGTTAGGCAATGGACTAATGGCTCATTATTGTTATTTCCATATTTTCTAGGTGGAAAACATATGCAGTACCATTAGCAAGCTACTTCAACTGTTGCAAAGTGCTTTATCTCATTTCTCCAATACTGGAAAAAAGGATCAGCAAATAGGAAGGAGCGATCTGATAATTTGCTATTAGGATTCTTTGAAGTAGATGTGATAGAGGCCTGCAGCAAATTTTGTCCTGGACCAGAGGGATACCAATATTAGATTTTGATTCTGCCATGTGAGTTGACGATCGATAGCAGACAGCTAGCTATTCAGATAACTATTCAAAATGCCTATAAATATGGCAAAATAACAGCCGAAACGATGGGAGTGGGCCTAAAACATGCTGCATTCATCACTCATATTGTAATCAATTAGCCACTCAGCACAATGGGATATTCTTGAAACAGGAATATTGTACATGAGAGTAAAACTACATCTGCTGTAGCCTCAGTGTGATTTCATTAGCATAACAATGAATCATAAAAATTACAAATTAAAATTCTCAACTTCTCTTAAGGAATCTCTTCCAAACCTTCACAAAAAATACATATGGCCAACGGCAAACTTCTGGCTCATCTCCAAGGGAAAAATTCCAGCAGCAGCTGGATGACAATGATAGTGAATAAGGACAAAGATGGAAAGATTCAGTACTGCTCACAATGGAGCAATGGTTGGTAAAAATGATGGAACTTGCTGAGGTGGCTAAATAGACGTATTTGACCAGAAAAAAAGACAATATCTCCACATTTACTGATGACTGGAAATGTCTTATGGACTTTTTCTATGCAATAGACAAAATGAACTTATAATGTATGATTTTGATAATCAGACAGGACAGATTATAGGAAGAAGAGAGTTACATTGCAACCATAGAGTAAGAGGCAAATATATAATTGTACTTAAATATGTTCCATTCTTTAGCTAAACCAAAGAATTATTATGTTTCAAGTATCAGGGCCTTCTAAGCCTTGTAATATCATTGAATTCAGAAGGAATTGTATCAAATATTTATTTATTTTTAAAAAAAGGCTTGGGAAAACGTAGCATTCTATATTCCACACTTTCATAGAGTGAAGGCAAATATAGGTGAATTTTCACATTATAACCTAGGCATCTTCCCTATATTTATATAGCTATGCCAATGTATGTACAGGTAGTCCTCGACTTACAACAGTTTGTTTAGTGACTGTTCAAAGTTCCAACGGTACTGAAAAATGTGACTTATGATGTTTTTCACAGCTATGAGCTTTGCAGCATCCCCTGATCAAAATTCAGACCCTTGGCAACTAGTTCATATTTATGACAGTTGCAGTGTCCCAAGGTCATGTGATCACCTTTTACAACCTTCTCACAAGCAAAGTCAAGGGGGAAGCCAGATTCGTCCAACAGCCGGGTTACTAACTTATCCACTGCAGCGAGTCTTTTAACAGTGGTGGCAAGAAAGTGTTCTGACCAAGGCTTCCTGAGCCAGTAATAAACACAAAATGGGTCCCAAAACTCCTCTTTTATTTCAATGACTGTGAATTATTGTCATTCACAGCCCTAATGAGTCCCAAACAAAATTGTAAAGAGTCCAGAGTCTTTCGGGATAAGACTGATAAGCACTCTCCTTTATCTCCCTTTTAAGGCTTCCAAGGCCTAATTTCCAATTAGCTGTGGAAAGCCAAACAGAGCAGAAGTCTTAACGGAGCTTCAAAGATTAATCCAACTAGAATGAACAAAGTTGCTTCCTGCAAAGAGCTTCTGCTTGTGACCCTCCTTTTATGTCTTATGGGAGGGGACAATCATCCCCGAGCCTTTCATCAAGTCACCCTTTCAATCTCAACTGTTCTTGCCTTCTGGTGGCTCTGTGCATGCGTGCATTGACAACAGGGGGAGCCTGTTCCTCTGCCTCAGAGTCTGGAAGCTCTGGAGTCTGCCCATAACTCCCAGATGTCCCTGATCCCATCTCTGCATCGGATGCAGAGACTTTGCTTGAGCTTTCCTCAGCCTCCCCCACCTCTTTGCTGTCAGATTCTGCTGCCAACTCCACAGGCCACCAGCGGACCACAACAGAAAGATTGTAAAATGGGGCAAAACTCACTTAACAAACATCTCACTTAACAACAGCAATTTTGGACTCAATTGAGCACTTGAGGACTACCTCTACTTAGAACAAAGCACATCTAAGCAGCCAGAGAAGCACTGTGTACAAGTCTTCAAGTCTCTTAAAATGATTAGCATGTATACTCCATTTTAGTAAGAGCTAAAAGAAATACTTTTCCCATCACGCCTTTCTCGGTGTAGTAAAGTGTGAAGCTACAAGGCCCATCAGATTTTATAGAAAACAATAAATCTTCTACCTCGTGAGTAAAGAGCATAATCTAGCACTCAATATGTAAACAGTGTTCTGGCACTCAGTTCATTGATTGTCCTTTGCGCAGATCAAAATTATTGCTACCAGATGCATGTTCGAGGGTTTTACACCAGCAAGGCTATGCAAAAAAGCTATGTAAAAATGAAGCCACATCTTTCTTGCCGTTTTAAAAAAAGAACCGATAATGGGCTGCAGTTTAAGAATGGGCCTTTCTTCGCTCTCTATAAATTATGTGACTTTAACTAATGTGCCGCAATATCCAGGCACACCAGGAAACTAAAGAATGAATTGTTAGCATTAAATGAAATGGCTTGTTTTCTTGGCGGAGATGCAAATGCTTAGGTTCATATTTCTGGTGTTATGTCTAGAAATTTTTCTTAAAGGAAAGATGCCAGAAATCTAAGTGCTCAATTTACTTCCTTTAAAAACCCACTAATATTATTAAAAGCTTTTAAGTTTATTCCATAAAAACAATAATGTGACATAATTGTTGCTCTTTTTTTTCCCTTTTGGCAAATGTATTGCTTTTCAAACTTTGCAAAGAATGTCCTCATAAGACAAGGTAACAAGCAATCAGGGACTTTCAACCTCATTTTCCATGGCAGAGCTAAAGCATAATTGTATGCATGCTAATTCAGAAGAACATACAGTATTATGTTTGTACACATCTCTTTCCCTCTCCTTCTCCTCTGTTCCCTCCACCTCTAATGGAATATTCTGGAATGATCTGGTGAGCTTCATGACTAGGATCATGCCAACTTTCTGACGTGACCGGAAGTTAATCTACTACAGTAGAACAGGAAGTGAACCATGGTGTTCTAGACATGATCTGGCCAGGGAACAGAAGTGGATCTTCTCTGGAATCAATTCAAATTTTGAAAGGTTTATGTCTGAAAAATGTCCATACCATCTCTGGATCGGAGTAATCTGGAAGATTAACAGAACCTCTCAGAATTCCCCAGAATGTTCTCTTTCTGAAGATGTAATGCTTTGCATATACCGATACCCATCCTACTCATTTACAAAAATGAACGGGACTGGCAGTTAAAATTTATCTGCTAATAAATGATTCATCATAGCTGAAACCAGCAAGCTATTTTGTAGGAATAGATAGGTCATGCCACACACCCTGGTCTGACTTCAACTGAAGAAAAGGACCAAGGGATGGGAGGGTTTCAGCTGCTTATCCCTGGGAATAGCATACCTGGACCAGTTGGAAAGAGGTTAACTGTACTGTATTTATATATCTATGGCTTTCAGAAAGCGATCAGAGAAATTTTAGACATCTCTCTGTTGTGCATTCTTTTAAAGAAATTGTCCTGCAGTCCTAATTTTTTTTAAAATGTGCCTTGAATTCTCAAAGCATTTCTTAAAGCGAAATGAAAAAAAAATAACAACATTAGCAGACTATCCTTATCAAAGACACCTAAAGAAGTTCTTACCAGAAGGGCATATGCAGCAGGCACAAATTTTGAGAGCATGCTGTAGGCACTAACAAAAACTGGCTAGGCTAGTAAGAGTTCCATTATTTCTAAGTGATGTGCTTGGCTGATCATAAAGTATCCGTGTATCAAAAGGAAAACAGGTACAACTGTGTTCTCTTTCCCATCTCCTAAGATGCTTTCCACAACCCTAACTTCCCTTTGTCTTTTATTCCAGGAACACAGACACACTGCAAAAGAGATCAGATCATTTCTAAATGCTTAGTTTAATGTTATTTTTTTTTAAAAAACTAAAGGATATACTTGAAAAATTAAAACAAATGAAGCAGAGACCGCCATGGGCATTATATAAGGTATCTGCAGCAGTGGTGGGATTCAATTTTTTTTACTACCGGTTCTGTGGTTGTGGCTTGGTGGGCATGGCAAGGGAAGGATACTGTAAAATCTCCATTCCCACCCCACTCTTGGGGGAAGGTTACCACCGGTTCTCTGAACTACTTGAAATTTTCGCTACCGGTTCTCCAGAATTGGTCAGAATCTGCTGAATACCAACTCTGATCTGCAGGTACGCTGACAACCGAGAACAAGACTTTGGGGTCCCGAATCTTGGTCAACGCAATGACACTGGTCAAGTGGCAAAAGTTTTTGTAATTTAAAAAATATGCAATATAATTACACTTGTTATATTTGTTTCATTCATTGTGTAATTAAAAAAAACCAAGACTCAGTCATTCAGCATTGTTTTGGCGCATTGCTTTTCAAGGAAAATGCTAGATGTTTCACCTTAATGTTCAGAGCTAAAAGTAATTCTCTCCTGGTGCTCTGGAGTTTTTGGCAGTTCCAAAAACTGGTAATGGAGAAGAGAAAAAAGAACAGCTTAGGTCAACAGACAATGATGGAATTCACCCTGATATAATAAACTTATTATGTACAGTGAACAGATTTTGTACTTCAGAAAGGGGGGGGATGATCCCAGTTGGAGATAATCTCTTTTGATTGCCAATTAAGGATTGTAAGGATATTGCCGATTTAATATTCAAGGGCACATCATCCTAATAAAGCCTGAAGTATCTCTGACTGTGGTCACTGTTATTTCGTTATGAAAGACTCTCTGGGGTTTTAAATCATAAGATTCTTCAAGATCTTTATTAACACCCAAAGCGTTGGAGATGGAGCATTCTGTGTGTCTATATAAATGTTCCTGAGAGCAGAAACCTGACCTCAGCAATGATGAGTGAAGCAGGTTATAATTATAACACCGAGGAGGTTTGTCTACAGGAAATACATTAAATAAGTAGCAAAACCTAGCACTAGTTAACCGCTTCCTGACAGGAGTGGTCCCTTGTACATTTCAGATGAAGATAGAAGGAAGTTAGTTCAGATTAATGATTTCTTAGACAGTAGGCTAATAGAGTGCACAGATTAATAGGAGCACTGTGTAAATTTACATCATCTACGTAGAGCCATTATCTAGAGCAAGTTTGATCTAATGGTTAAGGCACCAGGCTAGAAAGCCAGAGACTGTGAGTTCTAGTCCCACCTTAGCCATGAAAGCCAGCTAGGTGCCCTTAGACCAGTCACTCTCTCTCTCTCAGCCCATTTCACATCACAGGCGTGTTGATGTGGGGAAAATAGGAAGAGGAAGAAGGCATGTGGGATATATTTGTTACCTTGAGTTATTTGTAAAAATAATAGAAGTGGGCAGCAATGGGATGTAACCAGTGCAGCTACCAGTTTGGGAATGTGTGTGCGCACTGGGAAAACGTGCACATGCCACTTCCCAGCCCCCAGCTGGGGCTTGCAGTAATGAGCAGCTTCAGTGGATAAAGGACAGGTAAAAATCGGGGTGGGTGGGTGCCAGTATAACTTTTTTGCTTTCTATTCCTCTCTGTGGAATGGAGGCTTCTGTTAACAACCGGATCACCAGATCTGGGCAGACCTGGCTAGATCCCACCCCTGGAAGTAGGATATAAATAAATTAAAACCTATATACTCTTGCCTTTGTAGTTAATAGATCATTAGGTTTAGTACTATTGGATCTGCACTTCCAACTCAAGAGAGTTTTATTTTATGTATTTATTCAATAAAGTGATTGTAGGAAATATATATTTTCTAGTGGCAGATTCCACTAGAAAATATATAAGACCCCATTTAATTATCAATCTTTTTGTCTTTTCCTCTATTGATAATTGGCCCATCAACTCACAACATAACACCATTAAATTTTTATTTATCCATTCTTTTTCATGTAGAACTATCCCTTTTCCTAATTACAAGAATCACATTTCCTTTCCCCCCCTTATGTAATTCAGGTAACTTCCAAATGAAAGTATAGTTTCCTTTTTGGTATGAGTGATCAACCAGGGCCTTGCAAATGTGTGAAATCTCCTATATTCTTATAACTTCTATGAACTGGGAACTTCTATCTGAAGACAATTGCTGTCTCTGAAACTCAAAAAGAAAACCAAGCCAGAATCCCAGCTGGTCTGTTGCTAAATGACTCTGGTTTATTTCATTCTTGCTCACTTCCCTTGGGCTACTCTGAGGGTGGGAAGAGGTGCAGGAAAGGGAACGTTGTGAATTGATGGCTTAACTAATTATGAATGTGTCCATTTTTTCCCAAAGTGGAAAAATTATACAGAGCTCTTTCCAACAGACATTTGTGACTATTTCATTTAGACGAATGCTATTCTTTCCAAAAAAATAACCTTAATTCCTTGAAAGATGTTTCTGATACTACAGGGCCTCATAGTTTTTCTTACACTAGGCTTACTCATTCTCTCCTTCCATTTCCTATTCTTCTGGTTGTGCAAATGAGAATATAATAATTAATTTTAGTAAAAAATCTCCTTTGGAAATACCCCAAACTTGCAAAAGATATGTGTTGCACATCTAAATTGGATATCTACAAGTGTGATATTCAAACAGGCTTTCACCCCCAATTTATTAATTACAAGCACACCACATCCCAATATTGGGGAATGGAAACTTAAGTTAATCATCTCAAAATCAATTTCCTTCAAAAGTCTGCTTGTTCCTCTCTGTAAAATACTTGTTTTAGATAATGGCTATGATGAGCATTAACATGGGGAAACATGTTTACTCTGCTTCAATTCTCTGAACCAGTGAATAATAACAATGGCTGTAATTTGGAATATTTAAAGTTAGATGTCAATTGCAAATGTCAGTTGGGGTCCTCTGTTTACAGGAATAAGAAAATATCTGAGGAGTTATAAATGAAAAGGAATTCCAATGGAATAGTTTGCCAGCATAATAAATCGAGAGCTTATTTGAGAATCCACAATCCCTGCTTTGAAGGTGAAACATTCAATTTTATAAATGAATGTGACAAATCTTGCTTGCAAGTGTTTTCTCCATTTTGCCCTGGAACAAAAGGTCTATGAGTGAACTTTTGCTCACAATGGCAGCTGTAGAGTACAGAAGACCAAATGTTGATAGGATGGATCCAGGCTTTGTGGTTGCCAAGCTTATACTTATAAACATGGATTAGTTTGGAACGGAATGTGGTTTTTCCACACAGATCTATCAAAACTAGAAAAGACAGTCAAATACAGGACAAAATCTAACAAAAAAGTGCTCAAACAAGCTCAGCAAATATCACAAATGTCCATCACTGCAGTTTAATTTTAACATTTCTTTGTCTCTGCATTTGTTCAATGAATCTCCTCTAACAAGCTCATAGGCACACTTTAGAAGTTAATTATTTCTGGATTTTTAAGGGGTGGAAGCTGTTGCCCTTTGGTGCATGACTTGGTAGGTGAACCATGAAGACTAGCAAAGCAAGCAATAGTACATGAATCAGAAGATACAGTTCGAATTACAGAAAGAATAAAATATCAGATGGTTTGGAACTCTCCCATGGAAATCAAGTACTGGCAAAATTAATTAATTTTGTGTCATGGGAAAAAATGTTGCTCTTTGAGGTTGTGTGTGTGTGTGGACTGAAAATGAGAATCACTCAAAAAGAAAAAAAATCTTATTTTAAGTATATTCTCATATTCTGTAATTCTTCAGGGGTTTGTAATAAAAAGACAAAAATGTGTTGGAGTGCTGAAAACGTTTCACAAAATAAATAATTCATATTAAAAAATAGTTTAAATCACAGTATCAGTTTAGATTTGTTACTTTATTGTTTCTAAGGAGTCTAATAAATGAAATGTGACAGGACATGTTACTTATGCACATTTAGAGTCACAACTAATATTCAGCTTCTTTTGCTTGTAATTGTTCGGAAGCTGTTGGAGTTACTACATCACAAATTTGTGCATATTCCAGGAAGCTGTGATCCCAGATGTTTCCATTGCTTCCCAAAGCTTTCTATTCATTCACCCAAAATTTTAAAGAATCATTTACTGTCATTTCCCAAATAGAGATTTGCCTAACTCCCAAAATCAAGTCATGTCACCATGTCATGAATTCAAATACTAGTCTCATTATATTTTATGTACAGTTTTTTAAAAAAAATATTATTTTAGAGCTTTGTGTGGGTGGAGGGAGGAAATCCACAACAACAAATGTTGCTTTCCTTAATATTTTCCTTTTCCTAATCTATGCATTTATTTGGCGTTGAGAATATCATGGACAACCAAGAAAAAAAAAAGATGGATCAACAAATCAACTTATTAGAGGCATAAATATCCAGGCTAAAATTATTTTACTTCAAAAACATTACGCAAAGTCTACTGTCTGAATAAAGATCTAATGCTGGGAAAGGCAGAAGAATAAAGAAGGATGACCAGCAACAAGATGGATGGACTCTGTTACAGTGGCAATGAGTACACCCTTGGAAAGACCAGATTAGAGATAGATTGTTATGGAGAATTTCTATGTGGTTGCTAGGAGCTGAAAACAACTTGATGGACAATCAGTGAATCAATCAGTCAGTCAATTAATCGATCCTTTATAATGCCTAGTCAGTTCATGCCTTAGTCACCTCCAGATTGAACTACTGTATATATATATATGTATATATATGACACAGACAGAGAGACAGAGAGACAGAGAGAGACAGACACTTCAATTAGATAAAAATGCAGTGTTGTAGGCAACTATGTGCCCTATAAGATCACATATTATACCTCTGCTCTGCAAGCTTCATTGACTAAGTCTACTTCTGGGTCTAATTCAAGGTGCTGGTTTTAAATGTCCATGGCATGGGACTCCCTCTCCTTGATTACACCAGCCCATTCCATTAGAACTGAGAAGATATATTGCAGTAGGATCTGCTGTGGACCTACATTTGGTGGGTCCCAGGGTCACTTTGCCAGAAAGAACTTTCTCCTCCTTGAAGTTAGCTTATCTCCTAACGTACCAGATTCTTCAAAGAAGAGAGATGTCCCAAGTTGCCATGAAATAGGATTCATATGGAACTGGATAATCTGAAGATGTTGATTTAGAGATAAACTGGTAATTTATAGATTATAGACTGGCTATGCAAAATGGAGGGAAAGGGGAGTTTAATTTCTTGGATTTGCTGGAAATATACTAGTATCCAGGGCTTTTTTTCGGCACCAAAAGGTGCCGGAACGTGCCCCCCGTCGCGTTAAAAAAACCCGGAAGTAATAGCGCGCAATTGGTTGAGACGCGTCATGTGACGCGGACTCCGAAAAGGATCCGGAACGCAGTTCCGCCCCGTTTCCACAGAAAAAAAGCCCTGGTGCTTGCACTGTCAAAAGCCAGACTGGTTCAAATGCTGTTCTCTAATTTTCTCCCAAATTAAAAATAAAGCATTTCTTATATAGTGTCTTTGAAAGTAACCATGTATCTTACTTTTCCCATACCACAGAAAGGCATGCCAACCTAATTGTAGATCATGTCTACATGATCTACAATGTCATGTCAATAATCTTGTATTCCTCAATACAATCCATTCTTTCAACCATGTTAACACTGCTGCTTAATAATATAATTCCCAATTAGATAGTCCAAACCCTCCTCTAGTTCTTGTATCCTGTATCATTTTTAGGTTAATTCTTGCTTTTTTCCCTTGCCAGATATACTTTAATATTATTTTATTAACGTCTTCAAAATATTTTTTCTCCAATTTTATCAGAATAGTTTGGAACAGGTACAATAATCTCAGCAATATATTCATTTTAATTGTTGCTATTCTCCCTGTTAATGATAATTGCAATTTTTCCCATTTTCCCAAATCTGTCTTAACTTGTATCAATTTAAGATAATTATCTTCCTTGATCATTACATATCTTGCTGTCAATTGAATCCCTACGTATTTAACTTTCTTAGTAATCTGATTATCTAATCTCTCCGTTAGTTCTTTTTTCTGCTACTCTGTAATATTTTTCACTTTTAGTTTTTTCTTTGTTTATTTTTAACCCTGCCACTTCACCATTTTCTTCTTTTTTTTTTTTTATTAACTTGGGTCCTGTTTTTAGTGGGTCTTCTAAAATAAAAACTAGATCGTCTGCAAATGCCTGTAACTTATATTTTTCCTTTTTCATTTCCATACCTTTTATCTCCTTATCTTGTCTAATACTTCTGTTTAGAACTTTTAGTATCAATACAAATAATAATGGTAACAAGGGGCATCCTTGTCTTGTTCCCTTCTTAACATTTTCAGTCATATCATTTTCATTTACCATCACTTTTGCTGTTTACTTGCAGTATATTGTCTTAATCATCTTAATAAATTTCTTCCCAAAGTCCATTTCTTCCAATTGTGCTAACATAAACTGACAGTTCATATTATCAAACACCTTCTGTGCATCTAAAAAGATCGACACCATTTGCTTCTCTGGATGTGCTTCTAAAAAGATCAACACCATTTGCTTCTCTGGATGTGCTTCTAAAAAGATCAACACCATTTGCTTCTCTGGATGTGCTTCATAGTATTCCAGTGTTCAAAATTATTCTCATATTGTCTTTTATTTGTCTCTTAGGTAAAAAGCCATTTTGATCTGAGTGTATAAATTGAGTTAAGAATCTCTTTAGTTTTTCTGCAATTATTGAAGCAAATATCTTATAGTCCACGTTTGATAAGGAGATCGGTCTATAGTGTTTTACCTGTTGCAGGTCTGAATCTTCTTTCAGTATAAGAGTAATGTGTGCTTCCATCCAAGAGTTTGGTACTTTTGCCTCTATCAATAACTCATTAAATACTTCCAACATTGGATGATTTAAAGAGTCTTCTAAAGTTTTATATAGTTCTGCTGGTAGTCCATCCAGATCTGGTATTTTACTATTATTTTAGGACTTCGTTCTTGTGTAAATATTTCTCCATTATTCTCTGGCTTTCCTGCATCTGAATAGTTGTGCGATGGGGAAGGAATTTTCTGGCAATTTCTTGCTTTGGGGCAGGGGTGGGATCTAATTGGTTTGGTCTATAGAACCTGTAGTTAGATTCCCACCAGTTCAGAGAACCTGCAAATCGCACCCCTGGCTGGTCCCGTCCCTCCCTGCCCAATCAGTCCTTATCATGCATGTGCAATGTTCTCCCACCCACAAGCAATTTGCCTCCTTGCAGCAAACAGCAAAAAGCCTACTTCAGCTTCAGCACAGCCTAATTAGCACAAGCAGCTGATGGTCATTTGGATCAGGCTCCGAACATCAGCTGTTTCAGACTGCAGGGATTGTCATTAGGCTATAGCAATCCCTGCAGCCTGAGACGGCTGAGCCACGTGCTGACTAGGCTGTGCTGGGAAATTGAAACTGAAACAGTCTGTTTCTGCTTGCTGCAAGGAAGCAAATTGCTGGGAGGCAGAAACTGAGGTAAGATTTTTTTTTCTTGTTTTCCTCCCTCAAAACTAAAGTATGTCTTATACTCCGGTGCGTCTTATAA
>JAOYMU010000001.1:38623211-38642617 GCA_025802295.1 Psammodynastes pulverulentus
AGGCTGGCAGGCTGGCGGGCTGGATCTGCTAGGTACTGTTTTAGAGCATAGAGGTTCCTTATCTATGTATTAAGAAAATCATCCAGTCAGCATGTCTCCATTTTGAAATAAAATAACATTGACCATTCTGCAATAAGTTAAAAGTAAGCATGACCATCCAAAGTCAGAAAACTATCAGAATGAAATTGCAGGGGAAAAAGTTAAAACAAACTAAAGAAGATATGGGAGAATTTTCACTGAAAGCAATACTGCAGCTTAAAACTTTTTCATGAAGTTTTGACAAACAGAGGTTTTCCCCTTGATAAATTTACAAAGGGATTGGAGCAAGAAGTCAGAAAGAGGCAAAGCTTGGCATGCATGATGAATTGCTGTTCATTAATCCAATTAATGAGTAATTCCAGGACTTTAATCCAAGATAAATCCCTTTATTATAACTGCTTGGCTAGGTCTATAATAGGTGAAGGTCTGTCAGCATATCCATTGAAACTATTTTTTTCCCCAAGTATTACCCCAAAAGCCAGCTGTGCATTGCTTCCCTCTGGATGGGAGAATTGTAAAATAGTAGAAAAAAGGGGGAGGGAACTTGTTTGGTCAGCACACAAAGCTACAGATTACTTTAAAAGAAAGTCATGGCTGATTATAAAGGATTGGGTCAAATTACATTTTGCTTACTTACAGACTGACCCATTTAAAGGACAACTTGCTTTTTTGTAGTACTGCATAAATCATTTTTAAAATACAGTCTTGAGTTAGTTGCTTTATTTCTTACTGATGAGTAAAGAAGAAAACTATATTCCCTAACCCTTGTCCAACCCTAGTCAAAACTCACACGGCCTTCCTGCACAATCCTTCTTTACACAATCAAATTTATGTGTTCACTTTCATGCTCAAAGTACTTATTTTCTTTCAGCAAGTTTTAGAATTTCCAGTGTTTTAAACGTCCAAGTGGCATAGACAAAAGCAAGCCGCCATGGTCCAGAATGGAATATAACAGCCAATTTGTTTTCAGCTTTGCTCAGTATAGACAGCATGGAGATTATGAAGTAATCTTAAGTGCTGACTACATCTGGTATTAAGCTAACCTATGGAGCTAACCTAATGGAATTAAGCTCATCCAGGAAAGGGCGTTGTTTGGGTTATTTGGATGTTTTTATGTTTGAACTCCTTATGAATGGAAATAATTCATAAAAGAGAATGGTTGGAAAAGGCTAACATTTCACAGTACACTTTCTAGGTTGACTGAGAGTTGCATTTTGCAATAGGCAATAAAGGACACATGTTTCATTAAGGACTTGGCTTTGGAAAGTGATATAATTGCCTGATTGATTTATGCTTGGGAAAGTCAGTCTGGATCATAATCCAGGAGGAGCAGCTGCAGTCTCCAAATAATAAGAAAATCAGGGAAATCAGAAACATTTCAAATTTGAAGCATCCTGAACTCAAGACAAAAACAGGTGTGTTTCAAGAGAGGTTCATTAAAAGCAAGATAGTACAATTATTTGTCCATAAATATTTTGACTGTCCAATAACATTGGCTCGGTTGATTGTTCTTGATAGGGATCTGTTTCCCATATAGGAACTGGTCTGTGACTTAGAATCCTTCTGGCTTTTGTGCTGGTTATAACCAGACTTGGACCAGGTTGTCTTCATGTAGTGGGGAGGGCCAGCCAGCTGAGTGGTGCGAGGGGGAGAAGAGAGATAAGAAAAGGGAGGGAGACAGAGGAGGAGAGAGTAAAGCAAGTAGAGGTGCAGTGTGAGGGAAAGAGACTAGTGGAGAAGAAGACAAAGCAAGCAGGAGAGAGGAGAGAGGGGTAGAAAGGTTTATCAGTCTGCCCTGCCCACATCCAGGAGTGTGATCCCACCTGGGTGGGGCTGCACATGAGGTGAAAGACGCCTGAGGGAGAGAGAGAAGGAGAAGGAAAAAGTGAAGCCAATTCAGAAAGAAAAAATGAAGCTCTCCAGAGGTAGAAAGAGACAGGAGATGATCCAAGGAGAGAGGGAAAGGGAAGCTGCTCCAGTTGAGTGAGTGAGTCAGACACCTGAAGGGAGCATGAAACACACCAGGAGAGAGCAGGAAAGAGCTGATCCAGGCAAGTGAGTGAGCCAGAGGAGGCACTGTACCCACCAGAAGGAAGGGGAGGCGAGTGAATCCATAGGAAGGAAATGGAGCTGAGCTGGGCAAATGGAGGCATCCAGGCAAGTGATCAGAACAGGCAAGGAACAGAGCAAGAGACCCTGAGATGATGGGCAGTGACTAAAGGGCAGGAAGATACCAAATTGCCTGGAAGAAAGGGAGAGATGGATCCTGACTCTTGTAGCCTTTCAGGGGTAGCGTTATACCTGTTTCAGCTTTTGTACTGGCTACAGCCAGACCTGGACCAGGTTGTCTTCATAACAGTGACCAAAAAGGTGTTCAACGAACAGCTTCACGACTGTAATGGGTTCTAGGTAGGGACTTTGAAAATAATTCCAAAGCTGCAACTGAAATAGAATATAGTTTGCGTATCTATCTAATCTAGCAAGACGTTTTCTTGACAAATCCATATCTCTTTTGGGTACTTTCTGATTTGTTTTCAAGATTCTTATAAATCATATTCATTTAAACTATTGTTATGTAAAACTGCTTAGTCTATACTCTATGACTGTCTGGTTCCTTCTTCCTCCCACATTTTTATTTTTTTTAAAGACAGAAGCAACATTTGCCCTCTTCCGTTCATCTGGCATTTATTGTCTGGTATTTCTTAAAGGAAGATTTGATATTTGGCCAGATATTGGCAAATTCTTTCAGTATTCTAGATTATACTTCATCTAGTCTTAGAGAGCTAAATTTATGCAAATCGAATAGGAATTCTCTCTGCTTCCATGAATTCGAAACTTCAATCCTGTATTCCTGTTGCCTGTGAGTAGTTTTTTTGGAGAATATGAAGACATAATAAAAGTTATATATTTCTACATTTTCTTCATCTGCTAGTGCATTACTATCTCCGTTGAGTATTTACAATATTGATTTTGCCTTATCATTTCTTTTGAACAAACCCAAAGAAGCTATTTTTGTTATTCATAGAATTATTTGCTAACTTCAGCTTATTCTGAATTTCAGCTTTTCTAAGCTATTCTTGATGGTAATGTGCCCCTTGTTTGTTTTCTTTTTGGTACCCTGTTGTTCTTTATTCATTCTATAATATATATTGCACTTTTTTTAATTAACCAGAAAACTAAGATTGCTGATTGAGAAACACTGAGCATGATTTGAGACTTTAAAAAGTATCCAGAGTGAAAACAAGAATATCTGGCTGACTTATGAAAAATAAAAGTACTAAAAGGAGGATGAAATGGCAGGTGCCTGACCACCATGCAAAGAGAACACTTAAGCAATATTCTTATAATCTGCCCAATACTTTGGAAGTCTCTTCAGACTTTGGTGGGTGTGGCAGGGGAAGGATACTGTAAAATCTCCATTCCCATCCCACCCCACTAACCCGGTTTCCAGCTCTGTTCTCCTGTGCAGGACAACAAAAGATGACCCAGCTGATCAGCTGGGACTCAGGATGCAGAGAATAGATATGGGCAGGGACAGTCAGAGGTGGTATTTGCCGGTTCTGCGAACTATTCAAAATTTCCGCTACCGGTTCTCCAGAACTGGTCAGAACCTGTTGAATACCACCTCTGATCACAATTCATTGTGTTAGTCTCAAACATAATTTTTATTTTCCTTTATGCTTTTTAATAAACCCAAAGGGGAACTTAATCTCAGTGTCTGAAAGGAAAAATATTAATGGAAAGAGTTATTGAGATCTACCAGAGGTTTACTCTGCATCAGCTGGTCATAGGTCTCTTGACTGATTTTGAAATGCCCATGAAATGCTATTCCTAGTTGTGGTGGATTCTCCAGCTAACTGGAGGGAGGGGTCAAGAGGGGCTTGAGTTTAGAGTCCTTATACTCCTGTAAACGGCACAGGCCAGACCTCATTCAGAATACTTGAAACCTTATCTTGCCATTCCAAAGTGAAGGCAGGAGTGTGGTGAGATTCTTGTAATATAGTTGACTAGCAATAAAACTCCAGCTGAGACTCTTCACAAGCACTTCTGGTTGCTTTCACCTGATGTTAGTTGTACAGGTTACAGTTTCATGGTGTCTCTGGATCATTTGGCTTTTGGTCATGTGATGTGTTTTATTTATTTCAAAACAAACAAAGCCAACTCCAAATGACTCCTGTATTGTTCAACTCAGGCTGGTAGAAGTGGCAAAGAACTTCCTGAGAGATCAAAGGGATGATACAAATTGACCTCAACAACTTGTGTTCTGGGGAATTTGGTGTTTATGTATTTGTCTTTATCCACCATGGCAGCCATTTTGTGAAAAACGCATAAACTCAAGAATTTAAACATGCCTCCCACCTCTGAAAAGGGTTTCGAAGAATAACTGCTTCTTTTTTATGAACATGAAAATGGCATTATTTTTCTATGAGAAGAAAATATCATTTGTCCCATAGTTATTTAAAATTTATGCAATTTATTTAGAATGTATTCAGTTCAAATTTATACTCAGGGAAGGGGTCTGTACTTTTCTAGTAAGCTGGTGAACAAGTAAGTAGATTTAGAGAAAGGTCATGTTGAGATATGAGCAATATAACATAATCCTTTGAATCCATATTTTTCTGCTGGACAGCAATATATCAAACGATTTTTAAAAAGCTATCAGAGGGTGTGTCAAAACCCACTTAAATAATTTTAAGTGGTTAAGTGGGAGCTTAATGCAAAGCCAGGCTTGGGGCCCAGCCAAGCTTGGCCCAACCCAGCCCGGCCCGGCCCAGCCCAGCCTAGCCTAGCCTAGTCTAGCCCTGCCCAGCCCCAGTCCTAGATGGATTCTTGCGAAAAGAGAACCTGAAATTGTGTATTCAAAAGGTAAATTCCACAGAATTTGAACTAACAGTAGCATACAAACTGCTACTTATATCTTTCAAAATTTAAATTCTTCCTTAAATAAGATGCCTCCCTTGGCAGAGAGAGAAAAAACTGGTACGATTTTGGAAATGTCTCTTCCCCCCCCCCCAGTCATTTTTTTTCATCCTGCCAATATTGCTAACATTTTCTCAGCATTCAGGATATGACTAGTATTGCTTTCAACTGCAATTATTGCCAGACCATGCTCCCTGGCCTCTTTCTCCCTTTTCAGACACAGCAGGCAGCCAACTTGGCTGTAGGACACAGTTCAGCGGTCTGGATAGCATAGCTTCCTTGCCTCTCTGGACAAAAGCAGAGTGCTTTTCTCTCTTTCCCTTTTATCTCTGCAGCAGCTGCTATTGTTGCATGCAACACCCTATCCTGCTGTTCCTCTTCCTCTATTCCCTGCCTAGCTCCTATATTCAAGAAAGGGAAAAAAATCTGTGTATTTGCTACATCAACCAGAAATAGAGCAGGCAGAGCAGACACAAAAGATTGGCAGCAGCAGCAGGTGGGGATAGTTGTGGACGGCCCAATATAGGAAGGGAAGAGTGTATATAGGCTGAGTAGGAGTCTTATTTAGGGATTTTCACTTTTCTAGGGCTTAGTTTTGTTGCATATGTTTTGATTTCCCAGCCTTGGGAAGTAGCCAGATGAACTGCTTAGGGTGTCTGGGGTGAGGCATCGCCGATTTGTTTGTTGATGGCACTTAACTGAATTTTCCATGTCATGAATCAAATGGGAATCTGCTGGTACTGAATTGATGGGTTCCAAATTGAGATATTAAATAAGCCAACTGTTATGAATGGAATTGTACTCCCCCTGTAAAATATACAATCCACAGGGGCTCCATGAGCTTTGTTAATGAAAGGCTAGGTAGTCTTACTGACAAAGAATGGTTTAAAGTACTATAGTACTGTATTACTGAGTTATAGTAATTCTCAAAAAGAAATAGCTTCTTAAAAAGTTCCTGATTGTAAGTTTCCATGTTCTGGTAGTTGCAATATGCTCTCTATAGGCCTCACAATGATCCAGGAAGTCCATTTGGTAGAGAATACAGCTCCAATTACATATTCCCGCTTTTCTAGGTGTTGCTAGCACAGACGAGTAAAGAATTGAATTGGCTGAGTACTAAAAAAAAATACCAGCTATCCCTATGCCTTTAAGTATTGGAAACAGGCTGTTTTACTCTTTTGCTGTTGCTTGAAGTTGCATCAGTCATTGATGTGAGGCAGAATATCTGTGATGGCTTCTTAAATGGGGAATATCCATTCTGAAAAAAATCTGTATCAAGTTCCTACTTTACCGGTAAGACCCACGAAGGATTTGTGAATGATTTGCAATCACTTCATATTATATCATATTTATGTTGCATTTTTCTGCCACCTCACTCCTATTGTTTTATTGCTTCTATTGAAGTAATAAATGTCTGAGTGTTAGCTGCTTTATACTGTTACCATATCTGAAGGTCCTCCCTCCCCCTCTCAGAAGAATAGGTTACAGAGAATATATGGCAGTACATTGAACAATATCTTAAGAACAAGCAAAGGGAGTATGTACACATCATTTACACAAAACCAATTACTCTATTTGAACGCATCTTTTTTGTACTGCAGCATAAACCCATGGTGAAGAGGCTAAAACAAGTAGGAGTAGTATAGAGGCTTCAAGGAACTGCAAATAACTATTATTTTTTTACATAGATATATGTGGGTAGCTGTTATCTAGCTAGAAAAAAATACTATAACTTTCAACTGAGGATAGCTGAAAAGTAGTAGAAATTATCATGATGTTTTCTATCAGGCAGCCTGAAGTGCCAGTAATGTAGGACAAAAACAAATTAGGGCTTTTTGCATTCTCACATATAAGTGGGACATACTGTATTTTGGTTTAGGTTTCCCAAGGTAAGAACTTTATTGTAATTTTCTGCATTGAAAACTTATCTTTCCTTGTTTATATTAGTCAGCTAGTAAATCTCTCTCTATGCATAAATGCTTAATGGAGACATCCAGAGAAGGCAAAATGAAACACAAACTTGCCTTCTTCATGTACAGTATGAATATATTTCTTTTGTCTGATAGTTCTGTCAACCCAGTTCCTTCCCAGAACATGAATTCCTCCCAGTATTAAATGAAGTGAGTCATTTAAACCAGATAGAAAAATACTCCAGCTGTGAGATAAGGCTGAAGTAAAGTGTATTACACACTCACCACTATCTCTGAAACTTACTTTATCTGTTTTTCCCTGTCGCTGATCTTATGTTCTGACATTCAAAGTTCAGCAGTCATTGCTCAAACAAATGATATAGGTTTTGCCTTAGTGAAGGACTACTGCAAATCTACAGCATAAAGCAGGTAGGAAATGATTGATAGGCATGTTTGGTAGCAGCTGGCGAAGATAACACACACATACACACACACAAATGGGGGGAGAGGTAGACAGAAAGAAAACAGAACAAATAAAAAAATGAAAAAAGCAAACATGAAAAAATAATATAACATATGAAACAGTTTAATTTTTAAACATAGTATTATTTTTGGCCATTTAAAGTAACAATTATTTTAATTTCCACTTCAAGTGGCATTTCCATTATAAAGGAAGAACATTTGTCTGCTGTATCCCATCTTTATATGACTCTTTATATAATTGTATCTTCAAAGTATTTGTCATCTATAGTTTTTGAAATCCCATTCATGATTTTAAATAATATGCTATTAATTTAAATTTATATTAACAAACTAACATACATAGAACCAAAATAAACAATAATAGGCCAAATATCCCATCTGTCCTTTTAGACTCCAGTATAATGAAGATAATAGCCAATCCTTTTTGTACATTGGCCAAAGTTTTCAATAAAATGATTTTTTTTTAATTAATTGCCTCTCAACATCAAGAAAACAGACATGTGTTCCTCAATAGCCTAAATTACTTGTTTGTTTACGTAAGGTTTTCTAACTCTGGTCCAAAGTTCTTACAAATAACTTATTCTCTCCTTCCTTATATATAATTGCATATAAAATTACAGTAGATTTTAGTGCTATTTAAAATTACATTACTTGGCAATTTTTTGACCACTAATAATCTGAAGTATAGCTTTGTGACATAAGTAAGGTTCAAAATTAAACTTTTATCCCAAAATGTGCCAAATATGCCTTTCAGGCAGCTTTCGATGCTGAAAACTCACTCCATTTTGACTAAAACAAGAACCAAACCAGTGGTGGGATTCTACCAGTTTGGCCCAGTTCGGGTGAAGTGTGCGCTCACTGAACCGGTTGTTATACTGGTTGAACCGCACTCCTGACCAAACCCCTGTCATGATATCACAGACTTCATTGTAATAACTTTTTAAATTATGCCAATGCTGTTTTCCTATATGATTACTTGGATTCCATAGGAAAATAGAGGCCAGAATGTAGGCCCCGTGGTAAAGCTGAAAGCAGAAAGGATAACATGTCCGTTGTTATAATGATACCTGTGAGTTCAATAATAAAAATCTGGGGATTTGTTTTTCCCGCAAAACTTTTCAATAACTGATACTTTTGCTTGAAATCAGAGGTCCCAAGTACATATTTAAATTTAATACTTATTTTTAAAACATCTATCTTTTCCCATAAGCTCATTTTTAAAGCAAATTCTTTATATCAATATTAATCTGACATACACAATTATTTAAAATATTTGAACTGCATTGGATCAAAGGCTTTTTCCAATTAGATGAGATCACTACCATTGAGTCCAATTTTGTTTTATAAATATATATCTAAAACAAATATTTTGCAGTAGGAACTTTATTACATACAGGATTTATGCAATGAAAAGGATCATACAATTAAAAAAATAATCAATGTAGGGACAGATCTAAAGTGGACCTGAGAAAAAGTATAGTCTTTCTGTGAAAGATGTAAAAGGCATCACTTAGTTCTCAGATTAAAATCCAATGTAAAAGTTAATAATATTTAAAACAAGGATTTTACATAGAATAACAGATTTGGAAAGGACTTTGGAGGTCATCTAGTCCAACCCCTGCTCGAGCAGGAGAGTCTATTCCAAATATTAACCTCTACCTAGGATCGAACTCACAGCCTCCTGATTGTGAGGCAAAAGCTCCACCTCTATGTTATATTATAACATAATATAAAAACAAAATGCTGCTATTGATGTAAAAGCAAAACATTAAATAAAATAGAATGGGGGTTTTGTATTCTATGGGAATTAGGCTTTATTTGATAAAAAGAACTATCTGCTTCTCTCCTGCCTTAACTTTCCCTTCTGTTTACAAAGCAAAAGTATAGCCCAGCATTGTGTAAGAAAAATAACAGCTGAAAATTTGGAACTGGTAAACAAAGTTTAGCTGGAGATAAACAATGCTGGGAAGAGGACCCCTATTATAGTACTCATCCCAGTTCTTGGAAAGATGTGCACCTCTAGACAAACCAATCCTCACATGCATTAGGGATCAATCTTGAGTCTTTAGATTCAGTTCCAGAAGCTGAAGAGCATAACCAAGTGAATGTCAGCTTACATCATGGGAGTTAATAGAGTACATTTGAGGAGACACAGTTGTAGTCTGAGTCAGCTGATCCTGAGCTAGTCAAGATCCAAGGTCTGGCAACACATTGCAAATTAAGAAGAAAAAAGCCAGGGGAATCAAGCCATCTACTCAAGAGAAGAAAGTATGACCACCAGTCAAGTTGCTAGTTAGGGCTATATGAAAGAGAATGTTAGGGCTGAGTCTTTGTGGCAAATAACATTCACATTTTTTCAGTGGTGGGATTCAAAATTTTTTACTACCTGTTCTGTGGGCGTGGCTTGATGGGCATGACATGGCTTGGTGGGTGTGGCTTGGTGGGCATAGCAGGGGGAGGATACTGTAAAATTTACATTCCCACTCCACTCCAGGTAAAGGATACTGCAAAATCTCCATTTCCTCCCCACTCCTGGGGGAAGGTTACCACCGGTTCTCCACACTACCCAAAATTTCCGCTACCAATTCTCCAGAACTGATCAGAACCTGCTGAATACCACCTCTGTATTTTCTCTTGGACTGGGAATGGACTAATCTTTAATCTTCCTGAATTTGAATTTGTCTCTTTGGACTATTTTGTTAAACTCTTGTGCTTAATTTTTTTATGCAGAAAACTTTGAGTTTTGCAGCATGTTTTACATAACTTTGGTGGAAGATCTATAATTAAAATATAATGTATTAGTTGTCAGAAGTTGGGTGTATGTATGTGTAAGTGGCACTACTGAACAACCTGAGAAGTTGGATGATTGTCAAAGAAAATCCAATCTAAAGGAAAGAAATGTCACAAAAGAATAAAAAAAACAATGTTTATTCTGTTTTTATGGGTGTTTTTTCCCCCCTTTGTATGGCCACCCATTTTGGGTACTGTTGGATTTCTACATGATATAGATAAATAATGCTTCTTCCCTTTTAGGTCTGCTATGTGCAGAAAGCACAATTCAAATGTTCATGTGCCTCAAAGAATTCGTTTCGAGAGAGGATCTATTCAAATTAAGTTGTACAGACTGAATCCAAGCACACAGTTCAATCCACCCTTACTCTTGCTTAGTAGCACAGTTAGTTACATATTCTCTTAGTTCAGCATACAAATATGATATGATGGAGTAGTAGGTGAATAGATGCTAAAATAAAGCATGGTTAGGGCAACAAAATGAATAAAAGTCCAATTGGGCAAGAACTAACATCTGGTCACCAACTGAATGGTGCAATATCTAATGCCAGGCAAGTGGTGGCAAATCACCAGATATATCTGTTTATCAGTGTAATGCTTCTGCTTGTCTAGAGCAATTTTACAAATGGGGGAAAAAAATGAAGGGAAACTGCAGAACAGATGGCATGCCCACAATCTTCTTATGGGTTTGCCCCCCCCCCTCTTCTCAGAAACAGAAAAGGTAGACTTCCAAGTTCCAAATCCTATCACACTGTCACAATAGACTACGGTCCTCTCTTTTCTCTCTGTACCTCATCCAAATCTGCAGACCTTGTAGTAATCACCATATTGAAACCCTGGTAAAAGGAAGATTGCACAAAACTTAACAGGCCAGATCCTCAGCCACTGTAAATCAGCCCAGCACCCATTTGCCTCCATGAACTGATTTGCAAGAGCTAAAGGACCGTAACTTTTGCATTTCCCTCTACGTGCTGACAAATTTGTGTTCTCTAATAGAGTTTGCTAATGGCATTATTTGAACAATGTCATGGGGCATTGTATTAAAACAACTTGGTTTTAACAAGTTATATGAGACAATGGTGCTGTGTCCAAGCACTTGCCTTATTGGTACCAGTTTTTTTTAATAGTTTTCCATGTTTGCCAGAAATCAGACAAGTACACATTTGAACAGAATGTTATGAGTCATTCTTAGTAAATGCATCACCATTATGATCAGTACTCATTCATCATCAAATCTTATTTGGTCACAGACCATGTAGAATACAGAAAACACAGTAAATTAAAATAAAATGCAAAAGAAAAAGATGTACAGTATGGGTATATATAAGTATCCATTGCTTGTTAAATAAATACAAATCTTAGGATAGCAAAGAACTATTCTGTCTTCCCCCCACCCAAGTTTTAGTATTCATGTCCATCATAACCTTGATGCATCATTAAATGGAAGCAATCCTGTATTTCTCTTCTGAACATTTGTATGTCTTCTGTGTGCAGAGGTCTTGGACAATAACATAAATATTTTACCTCATTAATATATTTGAGCATTTGAGAAATTTCTGATTATGTGCAGGGGACACAGAATAACTTAAAAGTCAAATGTATGTTAAAATACTTTGCTTCATTCTGTAATTGTGAGTTTAAATGTTATTATCCTTTAATTGTAATCTTTAGTTCCTTCTAGTTCCATCTAGTGTTCAAATTTTAAACATATTATTTTTAAAAGTTCAAAACAAAAGCATTTTTCCATGCAAAGGATCCCTTATAGTTAATTCCAAAATCCTAGTTCAAATTTATATGGATTTGAAAATCTGACATTTCTTCCCTGGAAGTCTCAAAAATTATGATAAGCTTCTGAGCCATACAATAACCAGTGACCTTTCAAAAGACTCTAAAGATGTTTTAATTCTACTGCTTCATTTTCCATTTCTCCTCTGCTTTCCTATCAGGTGTCCAAAATGTTAGAGGCACATCGTGGATTGCCATACTGAAGAAAACAAAGTTATAGGCACATGTGTAATATCAACAATATGAAGCAGAACACTTCTCCCTTCATGAAGTGTTTTAAATCAGAGGCATCTGTAGCTCATTGGCATCGGTCCTTCCCAACTTCATTTGAATTTGGTACAATTTTATCAACTGCTGTGACAGCCATTGTGGTGTAGTGGTTAAGGCATCAGACTAGAAACTGTGAGTTCTAGTTCTACCTTAGTCACAAAGCCAGTGGGTGTCCTTGTACCAGTTCTTCTCGCTCAGCCTGAGGAGGCATCAAAACACCTTTGAAATCTTGCTAAGAAAATTTCAGGGACTTTTCCACACAAATATCAAGAGTCTACACTTACGTGTAGGCCCAAAACAAAATGATCAAAGTTAATATTTGACTTCTACATCTTTTTTTTCTCCATTATATATTTCATTCCCTTTTCTAATTGAACAATTTAATTTATGTAAATCTAAACTGTGGTTCACATTAATTGAAAAATGTCACATATAATACATTTCAAGTTGGTTTAATTAAGGAAATTAAGTACCTAAGTACAATTCAGAAGTCATCAGTAGATTGTTAAATAATAAACATAAAAGCAGAAGTTTTTGATTTCCTTGTAATCCTGTCATTGAAGAACCAGGGTAAACACTGCTGACAAGCTTCAGATTCAGTGATATCATTGCAAAGTAGTACTTAGTTACACCCAAATACAGTTGAAATGTACAAAGCTGCTTTCATTATATCTTTTTCTGTAATCAATTTCTATCACAGCTTTACATGTACATGTTATTGTTTATAATGTCACCTATCTTGAGGTGGACAGAATGGTGAATTTTGCTCATTAAAATACACCAAAAGAGTGTTGTTGGATTCTGAATGGTTTAAAGTTTAAACAATCTCCAGATGAACATTATTGAGCCTGGGAACAAGCTGTAATGCTCTAAAAATGTTGTGGTTCACACAACCTACTCCAGTCTAAAACAGCATCTGTACCTTCATTTTGAAGGCACCTTATGCATTGCAATGCTGCAGGCATAGAGTCTTGTTATATCAGCCCCATTTAAAATAAAACAAAAAAGTCTGGCATGTTCTATAAAAAGAGTAAGATATAAAAAACTTACCTAAAGCCTTCACAGAGATACATGAAATACAATTCTTTTATATGGGATTCAGTCTCCACATTAAACTTTATAGCTTACCACTAAACAGCTATATTTTAAGACTCTTAATAATGAGGGCCAAGGATCCTACATGCACTCACACAAGCTACATTTCACTGCATTTCATTTCCTTGAATTATGAGGGAAATTGCTAATACAGCACCAAGAGCCCAGCTCTTTAAAGGACAAACAGCAAGTCAAGACTAGGTTAAGCTTATTGCTATCACCTTAGATATAACTTGATCTTCTAATTTATGGCTTGCTGCTTGAGGATAAAAAGTTTTTTTCCCAACTCATTTTAAAGTTATGGATTGGCTTTGAATATCAGAAGGATGAACCAGTCAGGTTTCCTATGGTCTTTTTTTTAATAATTTACTTTCCATAACTCTATAACCAGCTGCTTTGAGCTGGCTTAATTCAGGTTTTATGCTTCATCAGTGTTTTTCATTGAAGTGAAAGGAGATTCAATTCAATGTCTCAAATTACACAGCTATCACATGACACAGCAGGATGCTGGCCCCATCTATATCTTCTAGGGCAAGCAATTTCTGTTATAAATACCTTTTCCTACTGAGCAGCAATCAGAAATGATATTCTGATTGTCTGTTGTTTTGCTTCACTATTTGGCTTTTTTTATACATAAAAAAGACACTCTGTTGTTGTTTTGATTTATATTATACTATTTGTAGCAGCACTGAGATGAAATAACTCCAGAGCTTTGGGATGTTAGAATACCATTTTTCTTAGGAAGTGGCAGTTATTGCAAATTAATTCAACATGAAAACCAGGGATCTTGGCAAACATCAGCCACAGGCTTCCAAGTGGTAGGCCTGATTGGCTAATTAAAGCCCTGGCTCTTTCTACATGCCCTCTATGCATCAGATGCTCTAATCCAGGGGTCTCCAACCGTGGCAACTTTAAGACTTGTGGACTTCAACTTCCAGAATTCCTGGCAAAGCTGGCTGAGGAATTCTGGGAGTTGAAGTTCAAAAGTCTTAAAGTTCCTAAGGTTGGAGACCGCTGCTCTAGTCCACAGGTATCAACCTTGATTGTGTCACATGCTGTATTGTGACATATTGTGATGTTTTTTGCCTTTGTGGAGCTGGAGTAGGTGTGGCCTACACATGACACATCCAGCCCACAGGCTACCAGTTTGACAGGCCTGCTCTAGTCAGTCACCATTTTGAAGTCAGTGACTCTCACTACAGGTGCTGCTAAGGAAAACCCTTTATCTAGTTGCAGCTCCAAATCTGATCATGATCCCCAAAGGGTGTATCATCAGCCTAAACAACCAAAATAGCTTTTTTCAAAAATGATAAGGAAGGCCATTAGAGAATTAGAATATCACCTCTCACAACAGTTTTACCTCAGTAAAGGATGTGTGCTTACTGATAACTTGCACATAGCACAGCTAGGCAATATTTAAATTTCACAGAGACAAGCCTTGAATTAAGACTAACCCAGTATGGAAGGGAGGGACGCACGTGGGGATTTGTTGCCTGTGAGAATGAACCTAAAGCAGAAATATTATTAACCCGGACAGCAACACTGACAGCCCTGAACATGAAAAGAATTTCTAAGACTTTAATGCCGTATTTGCCGCAGAAGATAAATGAAGCAGAAGTCAGCCTTTTCTTTTCCACCTGATTTCTGAATGTTATTTTATATTGATTTTGATTAGTCTAACTCCATCAAAAACTGAATTAAATACTGCTTCAAATGAGATACTTCTTGGGGGCACATTCAAAAGGACAGTGTGTAAAATGCAATATATGCTTGCTGAAATGCACATATTCAGCTGCACTGTCTTGATGATATATGTTTGACTCCAGATCCTTTTTGAGTTTTACTCTATGGCAAACTGGATTTTGCTTTTCTATCTTTTCAAAATGAGTGATAGTTCATTTCCCAGGGGATAATACAACACTCAACGTAATATATCCAACGATGTAAATAATTACAGTTCTGGATTATGTTGAGGATATTTGGCAATTTGGAACAACCAGTAATACACAGTGGTAAGATGCTGGACTAAAGACCAAAAGAGTCCCAGTTTGTCCACCCTCACCTATGTCTGTCTCACAGGCTTGTTGCTATGAGATAACATGGAAAGAGGAATAGTTTGAATACTGTATTAAGTAAACCTGTGCAAGGCCTTCAAAAGAAGTGCTTCACAACATGAGGCTAGAGAGATACTATGCACTTCTCTTCTGAAGCAGCCAGGAAAATATACTTAAAGAGCTTTATTGATTCAAATAGAGGAAATGTCTATGCACTCCTGTGTGTTGCAAATCTTTTCTTTCAAGGGATTTTCCGAGATCTAATCTTAAAACTGGAAGAAAGATGGCCCATAAATTTAACAAAATCTGGAATGATATGTTGCTTTCTGTACATTCTTCCTCTTTTTTGCATTTAGGGTATAAAAACATTTTCCAGGAAGAAGGATTAGCCAGCACCACAAGGAATGGGAGAAATAATAATTTTCACCCACCCTCCTTAGTCTAGTTAATGGGGCAGGACAGAAGTGAATACCATTTGTTGTTCAAAGCTTGTTGTAGCCTTGACACCTAGAGCAAAGTCAAAGTGTAAATCAAATCAAAGCTTTATTATAGTGATAGATCAGCATAAAGCCAAAGAGGTTGTTGTGATGAGGTATAATAGTGTAGTCAGTACAAATCAATTTATCAAAGATCCTATAATTATCCAGTCATTTGGGAATATCAGCTTTGTGGAGGGGAGGAGCACTGCATTGATCAGAGGGTAAGCAGGATCAGGAGCTTGTTTACATAATAGTTAGTGGCAACCTGTAAGATTTGTGGGAAAAGCTATTTAGTCAAACATTATTTCTGCCTCTCAAATGGACTATAGGTGTCAAACTCAAGGCCCCCAGGACAGATCCGGCCCATGGGATGCTTAGATCTGGTCTGTGGGGGCCACACTGGAAACAGTGAAGGACTGGCCCACTGTGTCTCTGCCACCAAAAATGGAGCTCAGAAGGCCATGTGCTGACAGAGTGCTACAGGAGGCTATCACAGCCGAAAACAGAGCCTGGGAGGCATGCCCCTGACACGAGTGTTGAGCTGGCCACACCTACCCTGGTCACACCCACCCAGCCCCTGAGGTCAAATACAACCTTGATGCAGCCCTCAATGAAACCAACTTTGACACCCCTGAATTATGTATTAGTGAAATAGTGTTAAAATACTATAAATATATCAATCCCACTTTTATTATTTTTATAAATAACTCAAGCTGGTGAACATACCTAATCATCTTCCTTTCTCCTGTTTTTTTCCTGTGAGGTGGGTTGGTCTGAGAGATAGTGACTGGCTCAAAGTCACCCACCCAGGTTTGTATGCCCAAAGCAGAACTAGCAGACTCCTGGCTCTAGCCTAGTGCCTTCCATAGTCAAATTGGCCACTATCACTACCAATTTGTTTGGTCTAGTGATTAAGGTGCTGACCTAGGGACAAGGAAAACTGAATTCTAATTTTATCTTTCACATAGAAATCAACTGGCTGATTTTGGGTGAGTCATTCTCTCTCAGTCCTATAAAGAAAGCAGTGGCAAACCACTTTGGAAAGTGTTGCCTTGAGAACTACAGGGACATGTTCATGTAACCACCAGGAGTTAAGACTGATATGAACACAATAACAACAACAAATTAATGATGCAGCCTTAGAGAGTCAACTGAATATGTGAAGCCGTATCTCAGATTGCAAAAAGGCTGGATGTATTTTACGGGTGCAAGCTCTGAAAATATCAAAATGGGCACCTGCTATTCAAGGAGTTCATGCATGCATGCTAGATTTGTAATTTGCATTCCAATTTTGTAATTAACGTGACCAAAATCACAACAGCTTTTTGAATGGTGAAAGCAAACAAACACCCAGAACAAAACCCAAACCTTCCTAAGGGAGAGCTTTATCTCTTGCAGCTGGCAACTACTCTTCCCTTAGAGTAATTCCATGTACTGACCACATACATATTCTGTTGCAGTCAGTCTAGTCTAGTGGAAGGGACAGAAGCTCAAATGAAAATTTGGGACTTTGTCAGGGAACAGTGGAATAAAAGCTGATTTAATCATTCTCAAAGCACATCAAGGGAATGTTATTTGTGTTTCTTTTGACTGGCTTAGGCAGATATTCTGGGTACCATTATATTGTTACTTTAAAATTCTGGAATAAAATTAATATGAAGTATAAAACAAATTTTAAAGAAGCTAAATGTCAAGTCTGAAAATCAATCTAGGGTTGATGACTTCCTTTCTTTCTTTGTACCTACCTGCCTACCTAGCTAGTATGAGCAGGTTATTACTGACATATTTTAGAATGAAGAAAAATATGTGAATGCCTTTTAACATCCATATTGTAAGCATGGCACAGTTTGTAAAGATTGTTTAGAAAGGTCTTTAGTAACACCAAATGCAGTTTGAAAATAAAGTGAATGGCCCCCTTTCCCTCATATAGATACAATCCAGTACTTAGAATAAACAACTACAATGTTACTTAGACTTCTCCTTAATGTTTCATTGAAATACCTTTGCTTGGATTGTGTTTAACAAACTGCAGGGTCTCTAATGGTTCACCAATCTCTACCATAATCATATGTATCCATCTTGCTTTTGGTCATCCTCTTTCTTTTCCTCCCACCTTTCCCAGTGTTATAGATATCTCCAGAGCTTTGTTTTTGCATAACATATCCACAATTTGATAACTTGAGTCTGGGTCATTTATGCCTCAAGTGAAAAATCTGGATTGATTCATTCTATGTCCATTTGTTTGCTTGGTTTCTTTTTGGCTACCGATGGCATTCTCAACAATATTCTCAATACCAAAGTTTGAAAGAATACCAATGTTCTTTCCATCCTACTACTTCAAAATCCAACTTTCATGACCATAGATTATCACAGGGAAAATTATTGTCCACAATTTGAATCAGTACAAGTATCGACACAGCATAACATCTAAATATTTTTTTTTCAAAAAGCCTTCATTGTCATTCTATCTAATGTTACACTATGACAGATTTCTTGACTGCTAGTTCTTTCACTGCTGATAATGCTAGAAAGCAGAAGCTATCCAATACTTCAACTCTTCTATACTCTCAATTGTAAGGCTGGTTATTGCACCTACTGCCAGTTTGGTCTTCTTTGTATTTAACCTCAATTCCATTTCTTTACTGTGCTCTTATTACTAGAGCTTGCAAATATTTTCACACTAACAAATTTTATTAAAAGCACAGACTTTTATAAATTGGGTAACATTTCATCAGCTGCAATGAAGTAGCTCAAGTTATTCATATTTCTTCTTCAGTTTTAAAACTATGCTCATATTCTTCCAATCCAGCTCCCCTTAATATATATTCATTATATAGATTCAGTGGTGGTATTCTGCTGGTTCGTGCCTAATCGGGTGAGCTGGCAACGCTGGTGAGCAGTAGCTCTGACGATCGGCGTTTAGGGGCCCTGCCACCTGCCCATGCTCTTTCTTTATCTTTATCTGCTCAGCTAAATGACGCGGCTGAGCAGATTGCCCTGCTAGAACAGCTGAGAGGCACTTTGCCTGGGGCTTGTCTGAGCTGTGCATGCGCCTGCGCTGTCACCGAACCGGTGGCAGTGCTGGTAGGAAACCACCGCTGTTTTGGACTGCCTTCTTCTTCTCCAGAAGACCAATCCAAGCACTGCAGCGATGTCTTTCGGCATTAAGGCATGACACACATGGAAAGGGAGTTGAAATCAACAGACCCTTTCACCTTTATGTTTCTACGAAGTCTGGGTTGGTTATTCTTTTTTCTTCCTCAAAATGAAGTTAGCTTCTTCCCTTCCTTTCATTTGGTAACCATGAGATCGTTTTTCTCCAAGACTTAGTGTGCATTCAGCTACATCTGCTAATGAATTTTACAAGTTCTGGTGCTATTGACAATTGAGGGTTTGCTGATTTCCCCCCTCCCCCATTTTTTCAAGAAATAACACACTCAGACATTGTGTGATGGGATGGGGTGGGGTGGGGTGGAAATTAAATAGCTATGTGGTGCTACCCTGCACCCGTGATGGCAAACCTATGGCACACATGCCAAAGGTGGCACACGTAAGCATCTCTGTGGGCATGCAAGCCATTG
>JAOYMU010000001.1:38719263-38729448 GCA_025802295.1 Psammodynastes pulverulentus
TCTCTGCCATCCATACCTGGTGAACCGCAACAGACAATAAGTTACAAAAATTATTTGTATGTTTTGATCAGAGGTTCTACAGCAGGTTATGACCAATTCTGGAGAACCAGTAGCAGAAATTTTGAGTAGTTTAGAGAACTGGCAAATAACATCTCGACTGGCCCTGCCCCATCTATTCTCTGCCTCCTGAGTCCCAGCTGATTGGCTGGGTCTTCTTTTGTTGCCCTGCACAGGAGTTGGAAAGCAGGTTAATGGGATGGGGAGGGAATGCGATTTTACAGTATCCTTCCCCTGCCATGCCCACCAAGCCACACCCAACAAGCCACGCCAACCAAGCCACGGCCACAGAACCGGTAGTAAAAAAAAATGAATCCCACCACTGGACTGTTTGCCCTTATTTCAGGAACATACTTAATTGTGCGAATAAAGAAAATGTTGCTCTAAACAGACCCAATCATGTCCTGGTTCATAAGAACTGCTGCTGCTGAGATTAATTAATTAATAATTTCCTTACCTCTCCCAAGAGACCCACAGAGGGTTGGTAAAAGTGAAGGTTCATTTCTATGGCTGGGCTGGTGTTTGACTCCCCTTGGGGACTGGAGAAAAATGAACAGAAATGGGGGACAGATAGGAGAGACCTCCTTTCCATAGTCTTAAAGTCTCTGATTGCATCACTGTAGATTTTCTTCATTAGCTTGGAGAATAAGAAGAAAAGAAACAGAAATAGAAAATGACAGTTAAGGAATACATGCAAAACCTGGTTTCTGGAACACTCTGCAACATTTTTATCAATATTAGCCATAACAAGAGATATTTTCTTGTCTAATGAATGTCTTAACTCTCTGTGTTTTGGTTTCTACTCTCCCCTTGTATACATGTATGTGCACTGGGAAGCATAAGACCAGCTACATATGCTTGGCTGAGGATCATATGACCAGAAAAGCTGGAGGGGCAGACATTCACATTCTGAGCTACTGCCCAATTTCTGTCCCCCCAAAAGCAGTCTTTATTCTTAATTGTTTAAACTGAGCTCGACACGGTCCATTTTGAAACCCACTTTTTCTTTTGCCAGTTTCTCCCCTATGCTAAATTTGGTCTGGTTCTGTTCAGTTTTGGAGAGTTAATCTGCAGATGGATAATCAGACAGAGTCTGAAGCCAAAACACATTCAGCTATTATTTGTGTGCTTTTACAAGTAGGCAGCTGTGACCCACTTGACCAATACAGGGAGATGTGTTTTGAGAACACAACATGCTGAGCCTCCTCCTGACTGGGCTGCCAAAGAATAGGACTGCAAGCAGCGATGGTGGTTATTCCAATTGACTAGTTTATCCCCCGAATGATAACGCAGCAGTCTTTTTCCTGGTGATCATATTAAGAGAACTTTTCTGGCAGATAAAGATGGTGCATATATAACACACTAACATAATCACTTCCTTCAAGACAATGGTACACATACATGCAGTGGTGGGATTCAACAGGTTCGCACTTATTCGCGAGAACTGGTTGTTAACTTTCTATGCAGTTCAGAGAACCAGTTGTTGGAAGAAATCTCTTTTTGTTTTTTTCCACTCCTGTAAGGAAGGGAGGAAGGAAACATTCTGGTGTTGTTTCTAGCCTAACCTTTATTGCCCTGTTTACAGAAACTGCTTCTTGGTTAACCCTTATAACAGCTAAAGGTTCTTGGCAATATGCCGAGACTTACTGTCACCTGAGCTCCACCCAGTCAGATGATCACCCAGCCATGCCTACCTAGCTGGTCATTAGAGCAGAGAACAGGTTGTTAAATTATTTGAATCCCACCATAGCATACATGTAGAAAATAAACAAGGTTTAATTTTAAATGAGGGGAGGAGAACTAATTTTTGCTTCTTTTGTTCAGTAATTGTATCTACTGAACAGTTGTAACACCCTTTTTAGGTGCTGATTTACTTTATTTTTATTATTTATTTATTTTGTCAAGCATATATGAGAAAAACAAGTATACGTATGAACATAACATGTAAACATATGTATAAACAAGTACAAATAAAAAAGACACTAGGACAGGGATGGTAGGCACATTGGTGCGCTTATGCATGCCCCTTACAGACCTCTTAGAAATGGGGTGAGGTCAACAGTAGACAATTTAAGGTTAACATTTTTGGGGTTTGGGGAAGAGATCAGAGTCATTGCATTCCAGGCATTTACAATTCTGTTGTAAATTCACTGCTTTATTCTTCTATGTAATGGTATCTTGGAATAATCTTAGAAGATTGGTCAAAGACAATTGGCAAGGGAATGGTCAGATAAGAGGCAGCATAGTCAGGGATAGGATCTTACCGGCGCCGCTGCCTGTTCGGGATCGCGTGTGCACACTGGAAAAACATGTGCATGCCGCTTTCCAGCCCCCCGCTGGGGCTTGCCGCGACAATCAGCTTGAGCTGATAAAGACCAGGTAAGAATCAGTGCGGGTGGGAGGGCCCAACATGGGTGGGAGGGCCCAACATGGATTTTTCACTTCCTGTTCCTCTCTGCGGAAGGGAGGCTTCAGTTAGCTACCGGAATGCCCGCACCGGGCTGAACCGGGAGGATCCCACCCCTGAGCATAGTCCACAGATGGATAGTGGCAAGAGACTCAGAAGAGACCATCCTTGGTTTCTTGGACTGCAAAGGAAATGGGGGACAAATGTACTTTCAGACTTGCAAGAGTCTGTCAATGTAGCTTTACAATAAACTTGAATTAGTTCAGCCGACTGTGTTCCCTATCTTGTCATAGCCACAAGACTGACACCTATTCAGGAATAAACATTTTATCTTGTCACGACAGCAAGCAAGTTGAGTACTTCCAATTCCTTACAGTTCTGATACTCAGCCTAGAACCTGCTACATATTTAAGCAGCAGGCAAAGAACTATTAGGGACAGGATTTAAATTTAAGAAACACTTTGCTCCAAGAAGAATGAATTATTCCATACAAATTGTGCTGAACCTCTGTTATTAAATTATACAGTTTTAATAAGTTTTCAAGCCTGGGGTGGCTGAAGAGAAACCACAGCAAGTGTTGGTGAATAATAACTAAGACTTTGATTTAACAAAGCTGAGTTTAGTGTCCTTTGGATGCAATAGACCAAATCTATCTGTGTACTATATGCTTTTGCATATGTGTAAAATTCCATTTACTTTTTATGCATGTATAAAATATGTAAGATTTGCATGCTCAAAATTCCTATTTGCATGCTCAAAATTCCCATTTCACAAATGTATAAAATGAATAAAATATCAGATATATGCATGTGTAAAACCCCACTTGGATTGAACCACCTACCCCTTCTTAGTCTATTCAACTGAGAGTTTATTAAATATTGAAGTATAAAAGCATACTGAAAATCAAACCAACCATCTTGTGGAAAGGAAGTGCTTAAAGAACAGAACAAGGTGAGATATCCATACTTAAATTGCTATGTCAAATTCTAAACTATACTTTTTAGTAATGTGTGTGTGTGTGTGTGTGTGTGTGTGTGTGTGTGTATACATATACAGTCTAAATGATATGATGTAACATCAACATTATACATAATGATAACAAAGAGGAGATAGCAATAACACTTATATACCGCTTCATAGTGCTTTAAAACCCTTTCTAAGTAGTTTACAGAGTCAGCATATTGCTCCCAACTTCATTTTACCAAGGATGGAAGGCTGAGTCAACCTCCAGCCTTGTCAGGATTGAACTGCTGGCAGTGAGCTGAATTAGCCTGCAATACTGTATTCTAACCACCACGGATATATAAAATTATGTTATAAAGAGAATAATTCCCCAAAAGTGACTTTATTACTCAAAAATCTTCCTTGACTCCCCGAAAAGGAATAATTTCTCCCCTAATCTTCCCAATAAAGTTTATGGCGCTTTGGAATAGATTTCTTCTTACATATCCTACAGTTGTTTTTAACCAACTCCCATGCCCCAAGTACCGCATTTGCCAGAATATTAAAACTATGGAGTGAAAACATCACTACTACATGACTTTCAAGGCATTATGAAGACTGTCTTAGACAGTTTGCTGCCTGAGGCAGAAACTAGCAAATGTTTCCTCTTTTTTCTCAAGTTAGGGCTCTGTATGTAGAGAGCTAGCCTAGGTATTTTAGCACATGAGCCTTTTTTTAAAAAATAAAATCCAACATATTTCCTTCTAGCTGCCAATAGAAATACAATGATAACAAATCCAATAACAATATACTGTCTCTTAATCTACTGCCTGAGGTGGTTGCTTCTCTCAGTCTTACATTAGAAGCAATGTTCCATCCCTATCACCAGCAGACACACTTCTCATCAGCAATCTGTTCAGTGGTAGAGATGCCATAATATCAGTCAACTCAGGCCAAAAGTTTATATAACCACCCCAGCAATTGCTGTTATGGGTCCCTAACCATTTTGCACTGCTTTGGTTTGGCGTAGTGAATCTAAAGTGGAATTACCTCAAAATACTGAGCAATTTTTGAACTTGATATACAGCAGAGTAATATTTCCTTGCATTGCCAGAAATAAAGCATTCATTTTAAACTCACAAGTCAATATGGGAACCAGTCTGAACCGGATAAATAGGAGGAAGTTTCTCTCATTGTCTCTCTACTCTAAATTTCCTTTTCACTGTTTATTTATTTATTGGTGGCATAAATGCAACTGAGGAGTTATAGTGAAGGGGATATTGACAAAATTCAGTTACCAGTTTTAGGAATAGTATGAAAAATGTATGTTCATTCTGACTGTAATTAAATTGCCTTATGGATTCTCTATGGAAAAAGAGGGATTCTTGAAAGAGGAAGCTATGGAAATCAAATTTTCATCTGAATACAGACTCCCATATTTTAAAATCAAGGCATTTGCATTAATAACATTTCTGTTCTTCACAGAAAAAAATCATTTCTTTAGCTGAAATTAGGTTGTAAGAGCCTGTTCATTTTGTCACATTGCTTCAATCTAAGAGATGCAAAAAAGGAAAAAAGCCAATCAATAACCATAATTATAATTTTCTTCTCATTGATTGCTCAGAAGTCTTCAAAGGCATTTTCATTAATTTAAAGTTTCTGTGCAAAATGTTTAGAATTTAAAAATCTTTTCCTGGGGGAAAAAAATAAAAATAAAATTTGTTCAATGTGGACAAGTTAGAATTTATAGCGGTATCTATAATAAATTCTACAAAGGCTAATAAAACCAGAAAAGAAATTCTCATTCTAAAATATGCTAGAAGTTTTGTTAGTTAAGTAGTACAAGAAATGACCATATGGCCATTTTTTATTAGCAATGTGATAGACTTATCAGATGACAGCTGTACATGAGTATTTATTATTAGGAAGCCAATAAAAACTTATACTAAATTAGTGCGGTTCAGGTTGCCTACTCCTCTATATTTGAGCAATTGTGCCCTGCAATTCAATTACATATTGCTAATACAATGTTAACTTCACAACTATTCACACATGTTGTTTGAGGTTATTTTTAGATTTGAATTAACAATATCCACAGCCATTTTTTTGTCACTAAATGCAGTGCAAACTCAGAGTAATGATATTTGCCACAAGTTACTGGATTCAGGGCATAATTTTAATCTGATTTTAAATTGTATCTGGCTAAAACATCTTGTCTAAATTTTGGACTTCTTTTTCTCTAATTATTTTTTTTTCAAACTTGCCTATTGAAAAATTCAGAAAAATGGAAACCTTACACATCATTTGAATAATTTTGAATAGTCTTAATGAAAGAGTGGTTTCCTTATGAATGCTGTATAATCTTGTTGGTATTCAGGTTTTTTTAATTAATTACTTAATACAAGACAGTCTTTTTTGTATATATTATTAGGTAATTGTTTTCTAAGTAGCTAAATGGAGAGCGTAGTTATCCAGCATTTTAGCAACAGCAGCATTTTTATAACCTAATAGAAAACCTAAGTTGGTAGGTGACCTTCCTTCAACTAAATAATGCTTTAAACTTTTATGCAAATCAGCAGTACTTTCTGATTTGTTCCACAGAAACAGTGAAAAAGATTACTCTTGTTTCTCCCAAATCCAGAATAATATGCAACTGAATTAACCTTTATTTTCAAAGCCATGTAATATTTAAAAACACTTCAAAGTCCTATGTCTGTAGTACGATGTTCCAGATTAAGTGGTTTGATGGTAGAATTAATGCAAAACATCAGTGGGTTCCCTATTCAAGTATTTATATTTTGAATCAGAATTTTAATCTGCTTTTTCATTTCCGTAATACCATTGTAATTGTAATGCCTTTCAACACATAGCAGCTTGTTACATACTAATCATGTTGGCAACAAGGACACATGCTCTATTATGATGAAAAACTGCTAGAAATCTATTTCTTTATTAATTAACAGCGATCCCTGTTGTTCCTATGGAAACATTAAGACTGTGCAGTATTTCAGATCTGATTCCCAAAACATGCTTCAGAGTGCATGTGGACTTGAATATTGCACTTATTTACAACTTAAAAGCAGCCAAGTCTTTATACAGAAGTGACAGAGAGCAACTATTGGTTGGATGCTTGGTGGACTGGAGGAGTAACTTTATATAGATTACATAGTAAAGGGGAACTCCTTCCCTCTTTTAATTTTACTTTCCATAACCATAATAAATCATTTAGATAAGAATGAGGAAGGGAGTTTATGGTGGTAGTGGAACTATGTGAACCTGCATTCTTCTTTGATTTTGACATTGAAGGAGCATAATATTGGCAGAAGCTTACATTCTATGGTGGCAGCATGGCACGGAGTGGAAGCTATTTAATATTTCATAAAATGAATTTTATGATTACATAAGCTTATGATCCACAAGTAAATTCCAAAACATCCAAAAGGTTTTCTTTTGTTGTTGTTGTTCATCTAACAATTAAAAAAACAAAACAACCAGGGCTGGGTTGAGTTAGGTGGCTTGATTAAATGGTTTGATGATAGAACAAGAAAGATTAACAGGAAATTACAGAGTTATTTACATCCAGGAGCTCATTTCAAAAAACTGTGTGTGTGCGTGCATGGAGAGAGAGAGAGAGAGAGAGAGAGAGAGAGAGAGAGAGTGCCACCCAAAGATATTATTCTGACTAAAAACGTTGAGAATTGTACTCAATTAAATGTGAAGAGTTTGGAGAACACAAGTAGTAGACGATGAAGAGGTAAAATATTTCCACCCTCACAGGACTTGGCTGAATCTTGGATCTCAATAAGTCAAGCAAAGCTGGACCTGGTTAGTATTTGAATGGAAAACATTCATGAATACCCAACTGAAAAGTCAATAACAATAATAATAAGAAATCAACTAATGCACAGCATGGCTGCAGTTACAGCTGAATACTTGGGATGCAAAATCAATAAATAAGAAAAAAGCAAAGAGTGCACCACCAAAATGGAAAATCAGGTTTGAAAATAAGATGCAAGCAAGAATGCTTGAACAGATTAAAAACAATTATGAAAAACAAGAAGACCAAAGAACATTTGATCAAGAAATATCACCTAGAAACAAGAAAAATGAAGGAAACAATGGAAATAGTAAATTGGGTTGATACACTTGGGACAGGTCACCTGAAATAATGCATTTGACATTGGCAAACGTGTGGCAAAATTGGTTCTGTGGGTTTCCTGTGGGACTGTTATATTTAATCTGACCCTGACCTGTTCTCTTGTTCTTTAATTCCCTGGCACCCTGGCTTCCACAACCCACCTTTCCTCCCCTCCCTGTTGATTGACTGGTGAAATTCCAGTATGGACAGTCAGTCTTCTAAAAAAAAATGAAACAAACAAAAAAAGATCAATGTTGCTTTTAGCAGATGCAGCACTTGCCTTTCTGCAATGTTCAAAAGTATTAAATAATTTGTGAAAGCTCTTAGGTGGTCATAATTACGTTTGGATCACTTTAGGAGAGTACTGCTTGCATTCTGTTTTGTGGTGTCACAGATAACTCCAGATTTAAATTTTAGGTGAATTCTCAGCCTCCAAATAATTCAAGCACTAGAGAACTCCTTTATTTCTCTGTGTGTTTGCTCTGTGATTCCATCTTCTTGTGCCCTTTCAAATGCTATAATAAGCAGACCCCTAAAGAAGCATGATTCTCTGCAAAAGCATGATTTAGTCTTTCTGTCTCACATTAGCTATATACATTTAATCATATGCATTGTTTTCGCAGCTCATTTTTTTCTTTCTCTTTTATATAATATTTCAAGAAAACTCCTTGTGGTGTTCATGTTGCATTCTAGAAAATATGCCTGAAATCAGCATTTCTTAAACCAGTCTTTGATCAACGAAAGGCCTATTTTAAAGCAGTCCCATAGCAATTTTCAGAATTCATACAAAACAAGTCTGGCTGATGTTGTGTCAGTTAAGTTTCTTTTAAAAGAAAGCAGAGCAGCCTTCAGATTCAGAAAAGAACACTGACACCTGCTGCATCTTCTAATGCCATGATGGCAAACCTATGGCATGCATGCCACAGGTGGCACATGGAGCCATCACGGCGGGCACACGAGCCATGCCCAGCCGCACATGCGCCTGTGGCCTCTCTGCTGGCCAGATGATTGTCAGCTATCCAGAGGGCCTCTGAAGCCAGGGGAGGCCTTTTCACCTTCCCTGAGGTTCCAGGGAAGCCCCTGGAGCCTTGAGAGGCCGAAGAACGGGCCTTCCGGAAGAACTGGAAGTTCCTGTTCTTCGGCCTCCAGAGGCCTTCTGAAACTGGGGGAGGCCATTTTTGCCTGCCCCGAGACTCCAGGGAAGCCCTTGGAGCCTTGGGAGACTGAAAAATGGGCCTCCCGGAAGAACCAGAAGTGCCCATTTTTTGGTCTCCGGAGGGCCTCTGAAGCTGGGAGAGGCCTTTTCGGAGTGGTTGGTGTGGGTCTCGCACACATGCGTGGGGTGGGGGATAATGGAGGATTGCGTACACATTTGTGGGGAGGTGGGGAAGTGCGGGGGGTTCCACCACAATGGAATGTGGGTGCTGGCACGCGCGCACATGTGCTATCAGCACACCACCTGTAAAAGGTTCACCATCACTGATCTAATGCATTTAAATCTAGTGCAATCCATGAAGGGGCAGGAAAGAGGGGGGGGAGGCAGGGATGGAGAGGGAGAGATCCAATGGGATTCTCATGCTTCTGTTTTGGTAAATTGCAAAAGGCATTCTGAGCATGAAAAGTTATCATCTTGTTTAATACAGTGGTTAATGTTTAAGAATCAATGAGGGAGGAGGAGAAGGAGGAGGAGATTGTTTACCATCAAGAATGTAATTGAATTAATATTCATTTATTATCTTTACATGTCACATTTCATTAAGGCAGTGGTATTTTCTCTTACATTATGTCTAGTGTACCTGAAAGCAAAAAAAAAAAGTAAGCAAACAGGTTTATTATCTATCCATAACAACAATATCAAAGTTGCTATTTTCAACATATAATGGTGAAAGATTAGGAATCCTTACGGGGAAAGAAGAATAACAGGCCACCATGAACATGATTTATTCTTTAGATGTATATGGCACATTTCATTCAGCAGCTAAAAGCAGCATATATCCTGCACTAGGCAGCATGTGAAGTGCTTCCTTCTATTTTCCCCCACCATAACAGTCCTGTGAGGTAGGCTGAGTTGAGAGAAAGCGGCTGGCCAAAAGTCAGTGGTCCTAGTTCAAGATCTTCCCTACCCTACTCCTTTGGAATATACCATTTAGGAAGTTTTATTGCCCTGTGAAAAATATTTGTTTTCTTCGTCTTCTAGAACTTTTCAGCGGTTTGAGATTTTTCTATTGGTACAAGCTGTTAGAAAGAGATGGCTGACATGCCTCATAAGCCCTGCAAGCAGAACAGTCTCATAGGAACCCAGATTAAGTTTGAGAAATGATTGAGCAATGAAAGTGGAGTCACCCTCAAAGAGAACCCTAATAACCATGGAGGTTCAAATTCCTGGCAAGACATAAGTGAAATTTTTGTAGAATTTTTCTTGCCTTTGAAAAGTATGTATATTTTCCTTTACACTGAATGAAAAATATTTTACAAAGTTAAAGACATTTACAGAGTGGCTCCAGTTGAAGTGCCAGATTCAGGCTCTCCAAACTGTTAAGTTTCTCCCCTTCAATTCCTATATTCATTAAAATAAAGTAAAACACCTATTCTTTCTAGTCCCATTGGAAAGTTGGGAATTGGAAATCAAGCTGATTATATA
>JAOYMU010000001.1:38821348-38839921 GCA_025802295.1 Psammodynastes pulverulentus
TTATGTTGTAAACCGCCCCGAGTCTGCGGAGATGGGGCGGTATAGAAATTAAAATTTATTATTATTATTATTATTACTGCTCTCCCCCACATTTGCAATAGCATTTTTGAAGCAAGTTTCCTCCTTTTGAGCAGCTTTTCCCATTTGTTTCTCCTGCAAATATGCAGGTCTACTCATTTTTTCTTAGTCTCATCTACCCCCATGTTGTTAGGAGGATATATGAGAATATTAGTGAAAGGTTATGCACATTATCTTGAATTATAGGAAAGGAAATAGATAAACATTCACACACACACACACACACACACACACACACACACACACACACACGTATATATTACATATCAACAAATAAAAACAGTTAAGATGTGTATTTATTATTATAGTCTGTTAGCTTTCAAAGCTATACCAATCCATTTTAGGACCTACATTGTTATAAAATAAACAAAATTAAAAACACAAAGAAAAGAACAGCAAAGAAAAGAAATGAGCGCCATTTGAATATCTTATTGCAAAGAGGCTCCTGGTATTCTACCCATTATTTATGTTCATTGGTTTGATCATTAGAGCTGCACTGAGAAAATGATAGTCTTGAGGGTGTTGGTTAAGGAAAGAAATTGAGGAAAAAATTGCATTAAGAACGATCAGCCTGCTTTTGCCTGCAAAACAGTCGAATGTTAAGCTAATATTCATTTCAAGTTTGATTTGCTTGGGATTACAACCTCTTCTCCATGTTAGATATTTGCAATACTTCCATCACTTTTATACTGACATTACCTTGGACCTTGACTTCTGTATTGGAGGCTCTTATCAAGGGCAGAATATAAAGTCTAATTCCAAGTAGCCCCTAGCCAGGATTTACATTAGCTACATATAATCCCATTGTGTTCTAAGAGCACATGGAAACAAATTCAATGCAATGTCAGCCAAATGTATTATGCACTAATAAATTGAGTTGCAGTTGTAGAACTCGATGGACTTGCAGGGAGTTTTAATCCCTCTACCTTCTGCCAGCTCTAATTAAACATCTTGCCTCTTAGCCTATTGATTAGGGGAAAGGAAAGGAAATTATGTGGTGAGAGTCTGAAGCAAACAGACATTTTTCATACTGTGAGCCTATTTTTCTGACAATATGCTACTAAAGTGCAACTTATCTTGTCTGGCAACAATCACCTGGGGTAGACTGAGACAACGCAGAACACTCTAAAGTTTTATTTAGAAACAACTGATTTCATTGCACATACAAACTGGCCACAGTATGAAAGTATAGATAAATCTAAGACTAAAAGATACCATGGCTAATTGCATTATATCATAGCACAGTTAAAAGGATTGCATAAAACATTTGTAATAATTAAAGCAATTGATTCTCCTCCTCCTGCTCATAAATCTTTTGTTAAAGTCAAAAGAGAGAAACTTGCATTACTTCCCACAATATGGGTGAGATGTTTATTGATATGATCAGAATTGTTCAATCTTTGACTCTTTTATCATAGACAAAATCATCCAAATAAAATGTATCAAAACCAGAATAATTTTGGAGGAATATTTGTGACTTAACACATAAATTCTGGAAAACCTAGAGAAACATTGCTTCATGCAGCACATATTCAGCAAAGGCAACTTCATGCTCCAATTAATAGGTCATAGTGAGATCTAGCAAAATGGGTGAGTTGATGGAAATAATCTGTACTCTGTGACACACATGGAAAGGTCATATCACATCTGTTTTATCAGTTGTGTTTGCCTCACAACACAAGCTACATACAGCAAGAGGAACAAAGTCATACAGCTATTTCTGGCAGATTTAATTCAAACAAAAACCAACAAAAAGTCTGAACTATTCACTGGCTGAGCAGAAATGATAGAAAATAATTTGGGTGGTTGTTCATAGCTGTCTATATGTCCTGCGAAAAACGGGTTCCAATTCAAAAGTTCATTTTCCACTTGCAAATGCATTTGGTCTCATCCCATTTCTGTCAGATGCAAAAGTCTTGGCTTATCAAATGTGAACCCTTTGTAGATAATCCTTGCTTAATTACTGCCCTGTTTCGCAAACTCTCAACTTATAATGGTGTTGGCAAAAGTAGCTTTGCAACCAGTCCATAAATTTGTGACAGCAGTGGTATCCCCATGATTATGTAATCATGATTCAGTCACTTTGTTACCTGTATGAAATTATGATGGTTGCAGTGTCCCATGGTTATGTGATCACAATATACAAGGTTCACTGTTGGCTTATGACAAACAGTGTCAATGGAAACACCAGCAATAAGTTACAAGTCACAATCATGTTATATCATGCTCAATGACTATAGTGGAAATAATGTTGTAAGTTCAGCACAATCACATGATGTTTCACTTAACAATTGTATCACTTAGTGATGGAGTTGCCAGTTCCAGTTGTGGAAGTTAAATCTACCTGTACTTTAATAGTTAAGCTACAGCCTTAGCTATTAACTATTATTTTAGTGAAATAAGTGTTTATTTTTCCACATTCTGACTTTTACTTTGGATCTTAGAATAAATAAGGCTTCTATTGTTTTCTACATTCAAATTAATATTCTGAATTTGGAGCTCAATATATTACTCTAATTTTCCAAGAGTTCAAAAAAATGTAAGACAAATAATGTGATATCTATTTTAAATATAATTATGAACATTTAGGACATTTTAAGCAGAACAGGGTTTTTTTTTAAATGCAATGCGTATCCTCTTTTAATAGATTGAAATGCAAAGAAAGCTAAAAACACATATTCAAAACATAATTCAATGATGAAAAGTATTAACAGCAGCTCCATTTCAGCACCCTTTTCAAACAATGAAATAAAAAGTACATTTAATCGCTTTCTCAATCTTTAGATACAGCATTTGTATTGTTCACATTTTTCTTTGTGTAGATTGTCAATTTATAAGTATCATGAGTTTTTAAATTGAGCACAAACTAAATGAAACTTCATATACATATTTACTATTCAGTATTTAGTCTTCTAATAAACAGGTCTGTGATAATTGTTTTTCAGTGGAAAATAAAATGCAAATTAAGTAAAATACGTATTTTCCATAGTTACTAAAACACTGAGGCTACATGAAATTCAATGTGTACTATCAGCCCATAATTCACATAGAGTGGCAAAAGTATATTTGAAATTTAAAAATACTGACGTATCTCCTTTTGGAAAGATGGTGTGCACATTCAGAACAATATTCTATATTTCAAGAACAAACTTACTCTTGATCCTCTGTATCTATTTTACAATAGATGTAGTGATAGAATATGAAATAGATTGCCTTTGAATGTGAAATATGTTATGCAGTTTTAAAATGCAATTCTACCTTTCATGTCGAAATCTGAATTTGGTATCCACATCTGTTTTCACAAGAGGCAAACAAGTAAAGTCAACCTAATAAGGTTCATTGCTTATAATAGTAATAGCATTACTATCGTTACATTATTTGAACAAAATAGCAAATGGTGAGATGAGATAGTGGAAATTTAAAAAAAACAATATAAAGGGAAAAGTGGCAGAATTGTGGGGGTGGACTTAAAAAGAGGGATCAGCCTTGAATTTCAAAGTTGTCACAAGTAAGCTAAGATCAAGTCCCCTTGAATTCATTTGACATTTTTCTAACTCCTAGCAGGTGCAAACTGTTAGTTGTGAATATTCCTGTGCACGGGCATGAGGAGCAATAAATCAATTTAATTGGACATTCACTTGTGGACATGATCTTTGGTACCTAACAAAGAATTTATCAATGCATATGGTTAAATATTTTGGAACAAATATAACTTAGAAAATTAACTTACATAATTGACCTATTATGGCTTGAATCTGTGCCAAATACAGAGTGAACTTTTTTTTTCTTGTATCTACCACTCTGTCTCCAGTTAAATGTATTCTTCCTCTATCTATAGGAAATACATGTTACAGAAGCTTCTTTTATAGAACTTTTGTTCAAGATGTGACATTTTATGAATGAATTAGTATCTCAGGAATAGAAATTTATCTTGGGTGGCACAGAGGACACAATCTAACCAACAGGATTGTCTTGCTTTGAAGCAATCTCAATGAAATGCTGTTGACATCCATAAAATTTCTCTTGAGTAAATGTTTTATGGACTGCAGTCAGTTTGGAGCAGGATTTATTGTTCAAAATTGTGTCTATTTAAGTAAAAAAAATTACAGGAACAGATTTAACAAAACACACAATTATCAGAAACCCCAGATTTGATCTGAGCAAAAAGATATTTTGGTAATAAATGAATGGCTTTTCGGTGTGCAGCATCCAGTGATTTATTAGCTTGCTGGAAAGTAACTCACAAGTGGTTTAATTTATCTTCTTGGGAGACATTTAGTTCAGGGGTGTATTTAGAATGTACAGACAATGTCTACATGGAACTGGATCACTGAAAATGATATATTTTTGTATTTTCTATTTTTTTTTTTTTTTAGATTTCTAATGATGGATTCCAGTACAGCAATTCAAAAGTTCTGACCTTGTATGATGGACTCTGCCAGGATTGCAAATTCCATCAAAATGGGCTTTGCAAATTAAAGGTAATTTCAAAATACTTAGAGGAGTAGCAGTGAACATCCATCTTCTTCTTAACCCTTCAGCTTCCTAAAATGAGTGATGTGACTAGACAAGTCTCAGGGAACCAGATTTGTTTACTGATCAGCTGGAAATATATATGTATGTATGTATGTATGCATGTATGTATGTATGTATGTATGTATACATGTATGTGTGTGTGTGCATGTGTGCATGTGTGTATGTATATATATGGATTGTGTGTGTGTGTGTGTACTTAATAGGAATGACAAAATAAAGAAAGTTCTGAGATTATCTTTTATGTAAAATAAAAAGTTCCTGTTGGGGAGGCATTATCAAGCAGCTTTTTTCTTTTATAATACATGGTGACAGAGTCTTAATAGTTAGTTATATATATATATTAAAATGGAAAAGTCTCTTGGATTAGTTAGAAATAAAGAAGCCTGGAGCAAATAATAATCCTTTAAGAAATAACAATTTAGGAAGACAGTAAAGTAAAGAATCGATAGGAACAATTCTCGATTAGAAGCATGTCATATTGTTTGAACTAACATACTGTCCATAGCAATTGTTAAATTCAAAATCTCACACTACTGATGAATTATAGTTCTCTCTCCCCTACTTTGTTTAAATGAGTCTCTGCAGGCTTGATTCCCCACACCTTGTATTCGATCCGAACTCCTATTACCCCAGGCTACCTAGGGAGGATGGGAGTTGCAATCCAATATATTTGGAGACACTTAAGTCATTCTTCGCAATAGCAGCCATGTTTTGTATCCTAGCAGAAGTAATTATTTTCTACTGCCGTAAACTGCTAGAAGTCATCTGGGATGGGTGATAATAGAACTCCTTGCAAGCAAATAAACAAGTGCCTGAATGCTGTCAAAACGTACATGATTTTTTTTCCTTTATCAAGGACTTTGAGTAGAGAAGGATATCAATACCATGGCTTTTCTGTTTCAACTCCCCCCCCAATTTAGATGAATTACTTGATAAATTTTGTAATTAATATACAATTAAGTACTATGTTATAGCCAAAATAAATCTACATTTCATTTAAAGAGAAATTGAAGAAAATCATGAGAAAATTGTATATTTTTGTGAAAATTTCAAGTTTTTTTTCTTTTAACCATCTAATTCGGAGGAAAAAATATGGCTGAGAAATCACATGGAACCCCTATCACCACCTCCTTCTGATTTATTGGATGCGGTCCATTTGTACTGGCCATGACAAAGACACAAAACTAAAAAAGGCCCTTCCAGGTCATGTACAGGCATTTTGAAGACCTGACATGTTCACTGCCTTGAGTTATTTGTAAAAATAGTAAAAGCAAATCAATCAATCAATCAAAAACACTGAGAACCAGGAGCCAATTAGTTCCTGGGTAGGGAAAACCAGGAATGGACAATAGGCATGAAGTTAAGCCAGGGACTGATTAACCATTCACCCACCTAACATTCAAGGAGAAAATAAAGATTCACTTAAATTTCTCCCTTGGGAATGGATAGAATTGACAATCGTCCCATGATTGCTAGAAATAAATATGACGTAGTATTTCAAGTGACTAACAGCTCATTTTTGTTTTTATTCCTGGCAGGAAAATACATGCAAAATAGATGGCTTGTGCTATGCAAAGGGTGACCCCAGTCTCACCAGCTCTTGTCTTTTTTGTGAGCCATCAATTTCCAAATTTACTTGGTCTATCAATGAAAGTAAGTCCTTTGGGCCTTATAAAATCAGGTGTTATTTATGATACAAAAATGCATTATTTCAGTGATTGAGTGTATTCTTGGCTTGGACAAGTAGATAGTGTATATTTCTAATATTTATCCAGGCTACACAATTATTATCTTTGGAGAAGGCCATCCTGATTTCTACAAAGCCAAGCAGTTTAGATGTGCAGATTTCTGCAAAGCCAAGCAGTGTCATTATATTATGCGCTACAGTGGTGCATTGAGTGCAGTACTGTAGACTACTTCTGCTGACTGCCGGCTGTCTGCAATTTGGCAGTTCAAATCTCATCAGGCTCAAAGTTGACTCAGCCTTCCATCCTTCCTGGTAAAATGAGGACCTAGATTGTTGGGGGCAATATGCTAACTCTGTAAACCTCTTAAAGAGGGCTGTAGCACACTGTAAAGTGGTATATAAGTTAGTGGTGAGATTCAAAAAAATTTACTATCAGTTCTGTAGGTGTGGCTTGGTGGGCGTGGCAGGGGAAGGATACTGCAAAATCTCCAGTCTCCACTCCAGGGGAAGGATAGTGTAAAATCTCCATTCCCTCCCCACTCCTGGGGGAAGGTTACCACTGGTTCTCTGAACTACTCAAAATTTCCGCTACCAGTTCTCCAGAACTGGTCAGAAACTGCGGAATACCACCTCTGATATAAGTCTAAGTGCTATTACTATTGCTATAGAGGTTTTTATTTTCTAATATGACTATTATAAGACTCTTTCTAGTAATCACTCTTTTACCAGAGAGGCAAAATACACTCCAGGCTCCAGGTCTTTTCTCAAAAAGTATTAGATTTTAGTGACAAACAGGACTATGTTTACCAGCAGTAGACAGTTTACCAGCGGTCATCCTTGATCATACCATGGGGCTGATGGTAGAAAAGTCAAGGTCTTTAACACTGGGCTGCTTTAGCTGCTGTGTCCTAGGAATGGAGTTAGATAGCCTTAAACATGATAACCTACCTGGCAACAGTGGGCCTGTCCTTGGATTCCTTTCTCCTCTTTTCTCTCTTTTTGTTGATTGGATTGATTGTTTAAAAGTGTTAAAAGCCATTTGTTGCTGTACATACAGCTGGCGCTTGTTTATTGACTGTTTACCATTACATGGTAATAAAGGTTTCCATTTATAACCTCTGCAAGTTTATAAAGGAAAGGAAAGCTGAAGAAAGATAAGAGGCACAGTTGTGGTTTCACTTAGCAACTGCTTTGCTTAAGGACCAAGTTGCCACTCCCAATTTTGGATGCTAAGTGAGGATTGCCTCTGTAGAAAATTAGGAGCCTTGTGACATGGAAGCCCCTAATTGGTTGGTGATAGATCATAAGAGGAAATGATTAGAGAGCTGGAGACCCAATGAGCTGCACTGCCAGATTGCAAAAGCAAACCTCTCAAGATTGGTGAGTGTACTTAATCCACCAGTCTATGCCTACTGATACAGGAAGCAAGAACTACATATTCAGTAAAAGGTACAGTATTTAATGCAGCCTTAGTTCTGTGCAGTTCTTGCTTCCTTGATTGTTAAAGCTAGTCTAGTGATTAATAAAGAATTTTGGAAACTACCTGAGGAATGCCCAAGCCTCGTTTATAGTGAATTAAATAAGACAACCACTTTGAATGATTCAGAATGCTGTTTCTCAGGTTTCTTGCCATCTTGGCTATGTTGCCAGTAGATTAACCTTTTCTATACTGTTTATATCTCCTCTCCTGTTTCTTTCTAAGCCTCTCACAATCACTCCGAAGTGTGTCAGAAGCTCAGTTTTGATAGGTCAAGAGAGATGTAGCCTTATAAGAGTCTGTGAGAAGACTGGGAAAGGAATGGAAAGGATGGCAGCAAGCAAGTCAGCAGACAGCTGATTATCTCATAAAAAAGCAAATTAGCCTGAGGGTGAGGACGAGTGAGAAATGTGGGGAAATCTGTTTCAAAGTATTCAATCAGTCTACCTTATAAAACTAACTATAAATGAGAAAGTCTGAAAAATTCCTATTTTATATTTCAAGACTCTGAATTTATTCTGAACATTAAATTTTACCTTTCTGAATTCTGCCGTTTTTAGTTCCTCGTTTTTGCAGCTTGACAGTTAGGGAAATGTTGGGCTATATTTCCTGTTCCAATGGGAAAATGCAACCTCTCTCCCTCCAACCTTGGAGGGGCTGATCCTGGTGACCAATGTATGTGACCTTGTTCTCAAAATGCTAAAGATAAAAAAAGCTCCATCTGTAATAAAAGTGTGTTAGCTACAGTTTGGTAGTGGATAAGCAGCAGAACCTGGCATGTATTGTCAAACATGGTTGAACAAGGTCACCAATGTGGCTTTCATTGAAATTTGCTCTCCTAAGTCCTTCATCACTCTCAGTGCCAGGGTCAGGGATGAGCAAGGCCAGGAGAACCCATGTAGGAAGATCCAAAATGATCAAGTATAAGTAAGAGTTCAAATCTAGGAGGGAAAGCATCTACACTTCTCTTATGTTGGATAGAGGCTTTTGGGGTGGCGAATACCTTTATGGGAAGGTAGTTGCTGATAAATTTTCCCCCAAGCAGCTACAATTATTTTGCATAACACTTTGTTGAAAAACTTGCTCAGTTACCTGAAAGTTTTGCCCCTTCATTGGCAGAGTCCACGCTGGTGACTTGCCATGTTAATTGAGATTCTTTTGAGCTTTTTCAGAATCTGACAAAGTAAACAAGGCAATTGCTAACATGCTCTATTCCACTTAGCTAAGTATATGCATAGGATCAGAAAGGACATAGTTGGCTGGCCAATGCTTCATCTTGAGAGATGTTTCCTGAAGCTCTAGTGCAGCAGTGTCAAACTCATGTTGTTATGTGACATATCACAACTTTTCCCGCTTCTCTAAACCAGGCATGGGCGTGGCCAGTGCATCACGCATCTGGCTTGCGGGCCACAAGTTTGACAGCCTTGCTCAGTAGTGGGATGCTGCTGGTTCGGACCAGTTCAGATGAACCAGTAGTTCTGACGATCAGCTGCCCCTGTTCACTTGCCCCCTCCCTATCCTGTCCTTTATTTTCTGCTTTCTAGCTCATTTCAATGGTGCAGCACGGCTGGTTTCCCCCCTTGCTGTTTTACTTATCGTTGCTGACTTGGAAGATAATGGAGAAATGGAGCTTCTAAATGCTCCATTTTCAACAATGTGCGCAAGTGCCTTAGGCGCACGCTCATCGAACCAGTTGTTAAACTGGTTGCAGCCCACCACTGGCCCTGCTCTAGTGAACCCCATTGCTAAGAGACTGTCTTTGAATTCATCTGTATTGATTCTTGGAGGCTGTGAGGACCTGCATGGATCACAGCATGCTCAGCTGAAATCCATGTAAAATGAAGTTGCTGATTGATAGAAAGAGAGATTTGGTTCTGGTTTTACTTCTTGGTGGGTTGTTTTCCTCTGAAAGACCTGGTCTTTGACAGCTGACCATAAGATATAAAATCAACATCCACTACTGATCACAAATACCACTTCAAAAACCACACAATATAGTAATGTTCATCAATGACTTATCAGTAAATTGAAGGGGTTTTTTTTTCCAACTCAGCAAACTGTTAATTTATTTTCAGGACAGATTGTTTTGATTTTTCTTTTTTTAAAAAAAAAAATTATTCATGGTGCATTTCCAGCAGAAAAGCACAACGTAAAATGTAAATTTAAACTCACTGAAGTTCTGGTAGGATTATGACGGTAGAGCTGGCCTTCAGTTTGTTGTATTTTAAACTGCAGTTTAACATTCACCACAGCCACCCCACTCAGATTCAGATGTTAATCACTTCCTGCAATATGAAAGTAAGATGAGAGGTCCCCCCACCACACCACCACCACCAGAAAAATCTGTTGATGCATTTCCACTCTCGGCATCATATTAGATAATCACTTGAGGGGCTCATTTCAACTCTGTGATTTCTTTAAAGGTTTTGTTGATTAGAAAAGGGAGTGAGAATGGAAAAAAATACAGCTTTTCTGAACAAAAGTTTGCTAGCTGTAAATGTATTAATTTTATCAGATGTGTTTAACCCCTTAAGTATAGACTGTTTTCCTCCAAATTACTAGCTGGAATTGTTAAATTGCTTGTCGTTTGCAATAAAATGTTTACAGTTTTCCTCAAAGAAAACAGCATTCCCTAGGGTAACACCCTTCTAATTTTGGCTGGGTTTTTTATGTTTCGTTTAGACAACCTGCCACCTGTGTTTCTGGCTCCATCCAATCAACTTCTAACATTTGAAGGGGAAACTTTTGTTTATCAGTTGCAAGCAGTGGATCCTGAGGGATCAGCCCTGCTTTTTACTTTAGAAGCTGGCCCTCCAGAAGCCTCCCTCTCTCCTGCTGGCCTTCTCATCTGGCACATCCATTCTGGAGAAGAGAAGAGTTTTGAATTCACCGTATCTGACGAATGCAATGCACGGAGCAGACATTCAGTGCAGGTAGGAAAGAAGGAGAAACTAGTTTGTAGGCTCTTGGGTACTCCAATCATAGTTAATAATGTGTTATTGTCTTTAAAATACTTAAGACTTCAGCTGTTTTCACGTGAATGAACATTATCATTCACGACAGTAATGATGAATTAATCTAATAAATATCATGGGGAAAGTGAATCCCATATATTCAATGAATCAGAAAGGGGGTCTCTATTGATTTCTGTCTGAAAGACCACTTTTTTGCCAAGCTGGTTAATGGTTCATTAATCTGCTTTAAAACTTGCTGTGTGCATGTGGATCTTTGAAGAAAAACACATGATGACATAAAGGACCAAGTTTTAACCATAAAGGGAAAATTATAATTCATTTGCAACAATATTTTTATAAGGGTTCCCCCACCCCTTACACCAATACTCTGTAACCTTGGTTTCTTGGCCATGTTTTCCTGCTTTGTCTTTATATCAAGCTGTTCTATTAATTTTGCAGTAGCATTTGCTAATAATGCAAGTGCACAGGAGGAAGAAACTTATAGCTAAAAGAGGCTGGCTAACACGGATAATTGTTAAGGGAATTGTATAAAATAAATGTTAACTCAGATCACTAGATATAAAATTTATGCAGAACCTGGAGGTATTAGCAACAAAGCCCCTAGGAGTTAGATTCATTGAGCAGTCAAGACCAATCTATACATTATGCTAAGTAACCAGTTGCTTTTAAGAATGGCAAATGCAGAATTGGTCCTTTTTGCTTGGTGATGTTCAGTGATATCTTTATATCATGATGTTTTATGTTTATTGACTCTAAACAGCCAATTATGGAAGGGAGGGGGATGTAGAACATTCTAACATTAGAATATTGTTAAAAAAAATCTATTAGATATTAGAAAGAAAAAAGTTGAATGAACACATTTAGTTTTTAAGTGGCAGCTATGCATTTATCATGTCCCTATATTCTGTTTCTCATCCTCTATGAATATTGGGAAGTTTTTCTGGTATCTTTCAAAGAATAAATGTTAGTATTGTTACTGTTACATTTTGAGCCACAAATCACTCTTACTTATATCATTACGTAGGAACTTCATAAGTAGAGTTATTGTAAAGTAATAAAATGCACGCTTAAATACAAGACATTGTTGCCTTTTGTAGATTTCAGTGAAGCCTTGTGGCTGCTTGAATGGTGGAACTTGCATCACCAACATTAACTTCCCTCCTGGTATTGGGGAATATCTGTGTATATGTCCCAGTGAATTTGAAGGGGACCATTGCCAAAACAGCCACAATCATTGCGAATCATATCCATGTGGTATTGGTTCTTGTGTTCCTGGTAGAATAGACAGCTACAACTGCAAATGTCCAGCAGGTTGGAAAGGTGAGTTGTATCTATAATCTCCTCTTTTCATATTTAATTTTGACACAATTAGATTATAAATGTAGCATTGTTCAAATTAAAAATTGAGAATCATCGTTTTATCATGGCAGAAATATTCCTTTGATAAAGCCATGTTTTTTCCAAGGCAAGCATTGGATGGCAGCTGTTTGTAAATGGAAGACTAAAAATGATAAGCTGATGTTATTTCAAGAGAGAAAAAAAGTTCACCAATCAATATAAGTCACAGTATGGTGCATTTGATTTTAGGTTAGTGTGTTTTGTGAATCCAACTACTGTGTTTTGCAAACTATTGCTTATAGTTTAAAACTATATAAATCTACTTGACATAGATAGATAGATAGATAGATAGATAGATAGATAGATAGATAGATAGATAGATAGATAGATATTTTGTGAAATCCAATTCTTTGCCAAACATTGACACTAGAATTTCCATCTCCCATAGTATATGGTAGAACAATGTTAACTCATACCCAGTATCTTCATTTGTCTTCAGAATGTGTTTAGGATAAGTAGAAGTAAGGACAACCAAGAGCTCTTATGCTCTTTTGGAGGAGAAAAACTAAAGTAGTAACATGGTACTGAAATTGGGGTTACATTGGATGCCAGGTTACAGGCCCAACACAAATGGAACAGAAGACTGATGATGTAATAGCAGAGTGGTTATCAAAGATCTGTGATTGGTAATAGTACATTGGCACAATATTTTTCCTATTCTGCTGGATAAGCTGGGTACCACCTAATTCACAAATCTAAAAGCAGTTAGTTCAAGTCAAAGTATAATGAAAATCAAATCCTGTGAGATTGTGTGAAGCTCTTCACTGCAGTATTTTTTTAAAAAACCATCCCTATTTCCCCATAAACTTAAATTTAAGCAATTGCTTTCTGACATTTTCATTGGATGCTAGTCTGCTAATTTTGTTTTCTTTATCCACATGAACATAGCGATAAGATATTGCCTGCTAAGAAAAAGAAAGCCACCTGCTTCAATTACTCTCCTTTTTCTAGTTCATTTAAATAAAATATTCATTGTTTCAGCTGCTGCTTCTGAGCTGAAAACAGCAAACATGAGGAAAATGGGGGGGGGGAGGGGGAAGGAATAAAGAAATGATTGAGAGGCATTCCTATTTCATTCAGTATTTTAATAGCAGGTGAAAAATTATATGCAAGTGGAGTTGAAAACCAGCTGAGAGGTAGATGATTTTACTCCAGGGCAGATTCTGTTACAGCAATAAAGCTTCTTGAAGTCATGTTTGTCTCAATTCCCCAGAAAACCATCAATAATCTAATGAGCAGGTAACACTGCACTGCTCAAGTGACAAGACCATTATGGCATCACACCTTTACAAATGATAGCAAACAGATAGTAGTAACAAAACACTTGCTCTTCAGAGATCACTTTAAATATCATCCCTAGAGAAGCTCATTACTAAAAGTGTAGGAAGCACTGTTGTTCATGCAAAACTAGTACTGCATTCTAAATCCCATTTTCCTGTCACTGACAGGATGATGGTAATTACAGATGTGCACAGGAGGAACAAGGAGAAGGCAGGGATTAAAAAATGAGCAGGAGTGATGGAAATGTCACCACAGAGTGCAGGCCCAGAGTGCATCTTTTGTGGTTTAAGCTTCCCAAAACAGGTGTTCCTGTTGGAACCTCATTCCAAATCTATTTTTGGATAGTCAAAGTATTTAGTGCACATGCTTGCTATCAGTCCTTTCTGAACAGGAGGCAGTAGCAAGACACAAATACACATGTAAAGCATAAACTTCGGAGTGAACCATGTTTATCAAAACATTTCTTCACTTCGTGAAGAGCACACACAATGTATTGCACTGCTTCAGTGGTTTATGTTGATTGAGAAAGCATTGGTGACCAAAAGAGCATGTGCATTTTCACAGCTGGGGAGAGAAATGTGCCTATTGCCAAAGTACACTAATTTTAGATCAGCTGGTTATAGACAATTAGTGACTAGTTGTCCTTATTTATTTGCATCAAATCTGAAAATGTGTTAACATAAACAGTTGGATATGTGTTCCAGCAAAAGGATTATAACATGGACAGGTAACAGATAAGTATCCTGGAGATTTATCTCAGTTTGGTTTTTTTAATGAAACGATCACATGGGACAATAAAGAGAATCCCTGCTAAGACTATGGTTTGTTTTTTGACCTGTACTAGATATGTAAATGGTCTATGATTAATTTTTCTACAGCCAGAGTGCTTCATTTTTATTATTGGCTTGCATCTTCTCATCTGTATCTATGTTTGGAAAGGCTGGGAACCAAACATGAGAATGGATTAATTCAACTTTTAAGACCTTCACTTCAACACTTAGGACCACTTTAATCATATATGCCAAGAATCTTGCACACTTTTACAGTTTTCTACGTAGTAGTACTATATACACACTGTTTTTAGCTGCCCAACTGTGTCCAAAAAATGGTGCTGGCATCCTTGTTATTTTTTCCTATTGTTATAAATATTTTGGATTCCTCAACTAAGTCTTAAGGTTGGAACCATGATATTAATGAGTTCTATGTTATTCACATTTTCCTATACTGAACTGTCTGTTTCAGTACCTGTTTTAGCATATCTGCGTTTCATAATCTTGTTTCCTAAAGAATCTAAAATCGGGCACCTGTATATTTTGGGGGGTTTTAACTTGTTTCCCTGAATCAAGCATTCCTTCATACATTCTTGCTGTCTTCTGGGTTAAATAGATGTGTACTTACTCATATGACCTGGCTTGCTATTGTTTTCTGTTCTTCCTAGTAAAGCTCGGTAAGTTTTTAGTGATTTTTATCTCTTCTTGTCTTCTGAGAACATTGTTAAAACTTCCTTTTGGACTAAAAGCCTGAAGTTCTTTGACTTATTTTTTAGCAAAAAATATTGTGAGGGATGGTAGGTAAAATTGAAAAGATTCTTTTAGTACCGGGTTAAATTCATCCATTGTTCCTAAGATTTTTACTCACCAAAGATGGGGGGGAGGATTCCTTTTTCATGTAATGAAATTAGACATGTAAAAATTTGGATGCCTCAATAAATCTTCTCTTCAAATATTTTCTACCCAAAAATATTCCACATTCCACATAATCCAAGAAGAAAGCAGTCCTTTCCACTATGTACATCCTGTTTTTCCTAATATTTACCTACAACTTAAAATATGGCGTATAATGTGCATTTAGTTGTTTAATGTTTATCATGGGAAAAGTGCACACTGCAGTTGATATTTTGACTGAGTCCCCGCTGGACTTGAAAATGTTATACAATAGTCTGTCTTGAGATATCAGGCTCAGTAGGAAAATATTTAATGGGCTCAGAAAGATATTTTCATTTTCCTTCAGTCCTCTTAATTATCTCACTGTCCCTCCCTGAAACAGCAATTGGTTCAGAAATTGTTCCATGTGAGCTGGACTTTCTCTGCCATATAACTATATGCAAAAGGTAGTGTTTCTTTGTGTGCGTTTTAACATAAAGGGAAATGCAAATAGAATATGCTCCAAGTTTTTCTATAATTCTGAGAGCTGGTAGAAGGAGAATAATAAATAACCCTCTCTGCTTGTAAGAATCAATGGTTTTCAAACAGTGGAATATATATTAAACTTAACATTGGAAATAATGATAATTATAAGAAAAATAATCGTCATAAACACGTGCCAGTTGCCAAGTGCCTGAATTTATATCATGTGGCTGTGAACCGCCCCGAGTCTGTGGAGATGGGGCGGTATATAAGCCTGAAAAATAAATAAAATAAATATAAATAAATAAAATAGATATTGTGATGGTCATAAGTAACCAGTTACGAGTCCTTTTTGTTTACATAAGTGCAAGGACCAGTCATGAGTCCCATTGTAACTTGGTCATAAGTGTGAGGACTAGTCATGAGTCTCATTGTAACTTGGTCATAAGTGTGAGGTCCAGTCATAAGTCCCATTGTAACTTCAAATGATTGAGAAATGAATGCTTGTAAGTTGAGGATTACCTCTATAGTCACAAAAAAATCTTATGGTGAAGTCAATTTCTTTTTTTTAACTTCACTATTTAAAAAAAATAGAAATATATTTTTTTAAAGCACAGATTACTGAAAAAGTAATTCTGAAATAGTACATTGGTGGTCTTTTTCACTTTAAAAAAAAGTACGTATAAAGAAAAACATATACACACCTACACACACACCTTGTCTGAAACTAGAAATATTCTCTATACCAAGCAACTATTCTACCTACCACACTGCTGTAGAACTATCAATGAAGGTGGTTTTAAAAGATATTAAAGACCGTGGTAACTAATCAATCATTTGAGTAAGCATTCCTGCCTCTGCAAAGTAATCAATGTGTGATTATGAATATTGTCCTATCATTCCTACCACCCCAAAACAGTGGCTAGCTCACATTGTTGACAACCTGGAAGTCTGAATAAGTCCTTAGAGCAAAACTAAATGAAATCCAAATGGTCATTTTTTTTTAGAAAAGCACTTTTGTTATAAAAATTCCTTGGCCCTAGTCACCTCCAGCTTGAACTACTGTACAGCAGTAGTCCTCAACCTTTTGGGCACCAAGGACCGGTTCCATGGATAGAGCTTTTCCTGCAGGCTGGAGGGGGTGTGGTTTTGCATGCTGCCTGCATCCCATGGATGGGGACTCTCTTGTTTGCATGGCCCAGTTTCTGGCATGCAGGGGCCCCGTGCTGGTGTATGGATCAGGGGTTGGGGACCCCTGTGGTAAAGCACTCTACCTGGGGGTAAAATCTGTCAGGGACTTTCCTTGCCAAGGTGCTTGCCTTATTCTCTCCCCCACTCCCCAAGTTAGGTTAGTTCCATCCCTGTTAATGTTTAGGAAGAGCCTCGAGACCTGGTTATGTGATCTGTCTTGAGTGGGGGTCACAGAGAACCATTTTAAGGTGGGTCCCTTATTATACCTAATATATGGTTGCTATACTTTTCTCTGCCTTCAGAATAAAATACCCCGACTTAAACTCTACAGTAGAAATTTTCTTTAGAAGTTATTGTTCAAATTTTCTCTGTTTAGGTTGATAGTCAGTGACTGTTTTAGGAAAATAGTTTCACACAACTGTTTCCTAAGATAATAGTTTCACATTTTAATTATTCTTTAATTTTTACTAATTCTATTTTTGTAATTATTGTTTTTATAATGATCTTTTTTAGATTGTAGCTTTACTTTATTTGTTATATGCTGCCCTAAGTCACTTCTGGTGAGATGGGCAGCTATCTTTTTTAACAGATAAAGAAACAAATAAACTGCTTTCTGTCTTTCTTATAAGTGTTGGATCTGTAGTTCGTACATCCTGTTGTATAGCTCCAATCATGGAAAGCTTTGCAGGTGTTTCTTTCTTTCAATCAAACTGCTATGAAAAACCTGAGGACTAATTTGTAGCCCACAATTACATAATTCCCAGTAGTATTCTCAGCACAAATGTCATATACCTGAAAGGATGATAATGAAACATGGTTTTAAGAGTATATTAGCTTTATTTGAGTGGCTAACATTCGCAGTTTTACCTTTGGGGAAGCAGTACCCTAGTGGCACTAGACAACTGCAACATCAGGTGAATCTGTTGGGGGGCTTTCAATGACAAATGACCAACATCTTCACCAACTCTACTTCTGGGAAGTCTGCCTAATGTGTACAAAGATTTAAGCAAAGGATTAAACAGCAGTAGCAACATCTTTCTATTCATTAACCTAATCTTTATTTTTTGCCACAGGGCATACTTGTCAAGACGATATAAACGAATGTGAAGCAAATGCTTGTTTTCCTGATGTCTCTTGCACAAATACCATGGGGTCTTTTGAATGTGGCAGTTGCCCTATTGGGATGAAAGGTGATGGTAGAAATTGCAAGCGTGAGTATTTTGTTACTGATGTTACAGTAATTAAAGAAATAATTGTAACCGACTCGGCCCAGAAATAAACTTTATGAGCCAGAATAGTATAATATTTGTGTGTTTGTTCAAATATATACGGGGATTATCTCTGATACATTCAAATGTATCTAGAAAAAGAAAGGGAGGGTTTTGTCAATGAAAATTTGCTGAATAAGAAAAGTTATAATATAATTTGAGCTGTATTGAAAATAAGATAAATGCTGGACCGGCATTAATCAAAACATATTCTGAATGTGCCTGTGTCTGCATTTGACTTATTTGCAAAGGAAATGCAGAAATAAGGGGTAGAGCTTATGGCATGATAACTAGACACTTTGCCCAAAATGTGTTTGGCTTATGAATATCCACATAGTTTTATGTTTGTATGAAACTGTATGAAACAGCATGAAAACCAGGGCTTTTTTTGAGCCGGAGACGGAGCTCAGGTTAATGTAAATGTAAATGTTGCCCGCTCAGGAGGAAAAGCAAAGCATCCAAGGTCGTTTGGGGGAGAATTTGGGGGAGAATTCCGATCTGTGACTGTAAAACACTTGGTGAAATAAGCGTCTCTCGGAGGAGGAAGCGCCTTTGA
>JAOYMU010000001.1:39109425-39121560 GCA_025802295.1 Psammodynastes pulverulentus
CCAATTAAGAAGGGTTCGGTGAATGCGCATATGAAACTGGTGGGGTTCAGTACCTCCAACAAGGTTAAGAACTACTGTTCCAGAGGAAGCAGAAATATTCTGTCCTTCAAAGAAACAATCACCATGACTTGAATTCAAATCCATGCCATCTCCTGAACTCAAGACCCCATGTATTTTGTCCATTTTCTTAATATAGTACTTAAATATATTTGGTATTTTTGTTATTGATTAGCATTTATTAGAAGTTATATAAAAAGCGATTGAACAAAAACTGTCCTCATATTGCTACTAATATTAATTTGTAGTTTATTATATACAGGATATATCATAAACAGGCACTGTAGGATAATCACAGTGTGTTTTCTTGAGGAAATATTTAGAGGAAAATAGCAAGCCATTAATATTTAAGGAAAATTATTTAATAAATTTTCTACAGGACCTGACTTTTGATACAGCTTCTATATTTATTTCCAACTGTCCATTTCAAACATACCTACAGTATATATGAAGTTATGAATGCAGTTCATTAGATCTGTATCCCACCTTTCCTCAAGGTGGCTTTCATGGGAATCTTTCATGAAATTTATCCAACATTTATCCAACCTATCTCTATGAGATAGGTTGGGATGGAAGTGAGTGCTCCAACATAATCCAGTGACTTGAAGAGGACTTAAATTTGGAACTCCTTCACTCAAGTCTACTATCTTAATCATTAAACCACAGTGGAATGTATAAAAAATGGAAAACACAAGTCCTATCCAACATGAGTCCATCATGGTATGAGAACTTGTGTTAGAAGATTTCAGCTTTATCATGTCTAAAAATGACAGAAGGAAAACTACACAAGATATTGTTCTCAAAACACAGAGTGGTTCTCAGAACAAGACAGAATGTCCATGTTAATTAGATCAGGCATTTCAGTGGAAAAGTAACAAGTCAGAACCCATCAAGCTATGCTGGACATTAGAAAAATGCATGGAAAAGTTGTACTTTGGAGCTATCTCACCAAATAAGAGAATGGGCATGATAGGCATTGGCCTCCATTCGTCCAGAGCACAAACCTGGTCTGGCTAGCTAAATTTTGAATTGGATAGGTTAGATGTATATATGTAAAATGTATGAATGAGTGAAACTTTTAATTCAGAAAGCATGAACAATAGCACTTCTTCATTCTATTTGTTTGTTTCATTAGCCTTTGTTTCCATGTAACTTGAGTCTCTGAATAAATAAGAATTAACAACTTTGGAAGTGTTATAAAGATTCTCTATGTGACAGTGCTATGGTAATAGAGTCTGCCTCGCTTCTCCAAAATGACAGACGGTGTGTTATTACAAAAATTGCTGTCTAACACATCTTTGAAAAGAGAAGATAGAAAAAAAGGCACTCTCTTTTACAATCTAATTAACAAAATGGTACCTGCTAAGGTAAACTTGTCCAGCCAGTCTGTACTACATCATCAGCTCTTACAGTAATCAGGTTTTCTTTCTTTGAGAGCTGAGACATGTATACATATGTCCATTTGCATCAAACCCGTAACATAGCTATCAGAAACAAAGTTAACATGATAGATAAAATAAGCTACACTCTGTTTTGGATCCTGGAGGGGGATCTTCTACCTACAATAGTGTTAACTGCTATAACTCTCGTTATAATAATATATCCCACAGCATGGTCCAAGAGGCCTTGCTGAGTTAAGTCAGAGCGAGTCCAAATTCTAAAAGGGATACTGAGAAGCATAGAAGGACAAAGTGTTCCATTTAAACCATCTTTTTCTTTTCTATTTCTATATGATCTTAGCGCTTTGTATTTTTCTGCCTTCCTGGATTGCTCACAGGTAGTATGATGGAGGGAAACAACCTGCTATAAAAAGGCACATAAAAGTCTTGAAACACACACATTATAATTATTTGACATTGCTCCTTAGATATGGAGTATCTTGTGTATAGGGGATAATAAATAACGTAATAGGACCAAAATAGAAAACGTTTTAGATTGGATGTTAACCCTAGCCCATTCCCACACCCAAAACAGCAAAATGAGACATATTTATTATATACAGTAGAAATCTTTTCCTTCCATATTCTCTGAGAAATAAGTCCCAATGTATTTAATAGATTTGTCAGAGGTATGCTAAGCATGAAGCTTTAATCCTTTCCTTAAGGAAAATAGTCATTCTGAACAGCATTATTAGTACAATCCTTTACTTTTTCACATGTCATGCCAACATGAGCAGCATTTCCCGAGAGGTGTCTCAGGAGTGCACACCGGTATCAAATAGAGCCGAGCAGCAGCAGGTGACTGAAAGAATGTGCTTTAAATAATAATTACAATGTTTTCTGACTTATTTGAACAAGGAGATACTGCACCAAGAATGGGTCCTTCTTCCTTTGCTCTGTGGCTAATATTCCCTATGACTTTGGCCAAAGGTTAAGGAAGGAGGAAAATAAATTTAAAGAGACACAGGAAAAGACACAATGGCCACTCCTTGCAGTTACCTGTATACTATTAAAATTCTTGAGTCTCTTTGATGCTTCAACTGGGAGAAATGCTGCCTCGAAGACCAAAGCTTTGCCAATAAAAGGTATCTCAAGCTACCTTACAGAATGCCCATTAGGCTTGAGGAAATGAAATGTGGGGATTTATTAATTTTTTTGCTACTTTAGTGCCACTCCGCTGCTATTGTTCAGTGCCACTTCCACAGTGCCTCAGGAAGCAGTGACATGATCCACATTTTCAACATTCCATGGTAGCTTCCCATAAGTCAATAAGAAACTAGGAAGGAACTGATATAATTGTTGATTTTCCTACACTCCCTGCCACCTTCTCACTGGCAAAGTCTTTGTCTCAAGGAAGAAAGTCAATGAAGACATGGCCCAGTCCCTCTGCACTCAGTCCTTGTTGCCTACTTGAAACCTCCCTCACTCCCTGTCCCACCCAACAGCAGGCATTCTGGGAAGTGAAGGGGAGGGAAGAGGGGGGAGGAAGAGGAAGGAAGAGAAGGGAGGGAGAGAGAGAGGAAAGAAGGGAGTGAGGAAGAGTGGGAAGCAGGAAGGAAAATTTCTAATGTTCACTGCCAGCTTCCCACAGTAGGGAAGCCAACAGGAAGATTCGTGGTCATTCTGTTTCCCTGTTTAGGTAAAGAAATATCTCTGAAATGAACATGGGTCATGGGTTGTGTACTGTATTCTAAAAGAGAAAAGATTGATTATGCATAGCCAATATGTCCTTGTTCAAAGAGGCAGTCATACTTTATTGAAAAGGGTCAACAGGTCCTATGCTTAATTTTGCAAAACCCACAATGAGTGGGTATGTCTTGAGTATTGATCAACAATGGCAGTAGTTGCTTCCTGCATCCATTTTCCCATTGGGAAAACAAGATGTTGGTTGGCCCCTGGACCAGCAAACATTGTAACTTGCCTACAGGAGATCTTATTGTCTCAAGGCAAGAATCTCCATATAGTAGACTTCAGTCTACTTGACTCTTCGCACATGACTCATAGGGGTGTAAAAAACATCTGACCCCTTAATTGTTTCACTCTAGGAGCAATTCTTGCCCTCAGCAATAATGCTGAAATGAAGAAAGCAAATCTTGTGAGCCATATTAGGCTTTGATGTTAAAACATCCAAGGCTTAAACTCTGCCCCGCATTTCTGTCCTTTGAATGTGTACATCTTAACAGTCTACTGGAAGAAGAAAAAAATGAAGCGCCTGAGGGTAGGCAATTCTGCTTTAAACTGAGCTAGGGAATTCAATTAGATTTCCAAGGTGCCCAGAGCCACTTTTCTCAAGTCTTGAGTCCGCCCATCCCAGAGAAGGCTGAGGAGCTTAGTCCACAGTCAGGGAGCAAAGCTTCCTCACGTCCAAGCACAGCTTCCAAAGCATGCGCCGAAGATGGACCAGTCGGACCCAGTTCTGGTTCCTCGCCGCATTTTCCCGCCAAGGGCGAACGAGCCTCCCACTTACCCTTCCCTTTCCCTCTCCGAGAGAGAGAGAGAGGGAGAGAGAAAGGAAGAGGGAGGGAGGGAGAGAGAAAGAGAGAGAGGCTACGGAGTCGCTGGGCGCTCACCGCGGCATTGCGCGCGACTTCCCTTCCCTCCCCGCCCTCGCTCACCTCCCCACGGGGATCTTCCCAGCTTTCGCGTTTATAATCCAGACAACCTGCACGCCGCGTCTTTCCTAGCTCTGCCTCCCTCCCATTCCCCAGCCAGCCAGACAGCCAGCTCACCCACCCACCCCTCCTCTCCAGGGACGGCAGCGCGAAAGAAAGTCGCACCCTGACTGCGGTGGAGGAGCGAGCTCGACAGACGGTCGCTTCGGGGGTGGGGGTGCGGTGTTCTTTCCTGGCCGGGCAAGCCGGCTTCTCGCTCGCTCGTTCGTCAGCTCCCATATAGCCTTTCCCTCGCTTTGCGGAGCGGGCGTGCGCGCGTGCGGGGCAGGTTCCCGAAGCGAGCGCAAACAAGGCGGCTGCTGCGTCGTGGAATGTCCCTGCGCTCTCCGCCCTGCCTTCCGAAGTGGAGATGAGCCACAGCCAAGGCAAAGGACGCCTCTCTTAAAAGACTCCGGAGCCAGGATGATGGTGCACCTGCGGCAGCCTTTCCCTCTGGTTGTGGTGGTGCAGAGTTTCTTCCTCCCGCTCGTAAGTCCACTTCGCCCGAGGGCGACTCCCTCTTCTTCCTCCTCCCCTTTCCCTCCTCGTTTCGGCACCATCTGCAGAGGTTGAGAAGCGGTGGCGTCCGAATTTTGCGGGTGGGGGGTTGGGGTGGGGTGTCCGGATTTTGCGGTCGCCTCTTTTACCTTGCCGTTGGATGCGAGTTGAATAGGCGTCCCGCGATAAGTTTCGCTACCCGGTCTGGTTGAGTGTTAAGGCGAGTGGGCTTTGCCCCGAGAACGGGTCTCGCGGCTGCCCGGCTCTTGCTGATCTCCCGCCTTTTCCCCTCGCCGCGAAGGAGCCGGGCTCGCCCGGTGGGCGAGGTGGCGCGAGCCCGGGGCTGAAAACTTTCTTCGACGGCCACGGGAGAGCCGCTCTTCCTGAGTTGGACTTGGGGGGAGGGGAGAGTCTCTGAATACCGCGGGCCTTTTTGGTTCGGGAACCGGGTGGCGTGCTTCCTGAGGCTGCGTGTGAGGCGAAATCAGAGGCGGCCCTAGCCGCTTTTCCTCCGAGGGAAGCGCTGGCTTTTGAAGGAGACAAAACGAGGGTCCCTTCCGCATTTTTCGCTGGGAACCCCGGAGACGCACCTACGTTGTCCGACCTCTGAATATTATTCCGAGTTTGGGTCTAAAGGTTTAGAATGGAGCATTCACGACTGAATTACTGTCACTGGGAGCAGGATTTTGAAACTGGGATAGGAGATTACCAACTTTTATTTTTCAATTATCTCGATAAGTAATGGTTTTCCGGGCAGGAACTTGCGATTTTCTTTGCCCAATGCTCAGATTGATAAAGAGTTAGTTTATTTCTTGAGTGAATGAATCTCTTTTCTGCACAGGAGGGCTCAGTGGTGATATGTAGTACAGAAAATCTAGGCATTTGGTGATTATGAAGGAATTTTTTTCTGAAAAGTGATCCATATACACAAAGCACTTTATTATAGAATAATCTTAAGGGCTAAAGGACAGCTGGACTTTTTAAAGTTCAGTCTAGAAATAACTGATATAGATACCATATTGTTTCCTTTGATATAAGATTTACTATAAACTTGAACTTGTTTGATTTTAGTTAATTGTTCGGAGATTGAAACATCTTTCTATAATTGTTACTCACTCAAATGGGCGCAACCTGTATGTATAATGAGGTGACTGGGTTTAACTGGCTTTTGTGCTTTTAGGAAGCAGGGTTGGGTAGAAGTAAACCATTTGTTTTACAGTCCAGTCAGGCTAAAGGGTTGGGACAAGTAAATGGGATTGTAGTCTAAAATAAAGGAAAAAAACCTTTGTAACTAAGGTATAAAGTCCTGAAGGTGGTTGTAGCATTGTACTTTAGAGAACAAATAGAAAAAAAAAACTTTGGATGTTAAATATATGGCATACTGTGTCAAAAGAAGAAAAAGCACTGAAATATCCATCCCCTTTTTCCTAAAGAAAAGCATTAAAAAGTTGTATTGCAATTAAATCTTTTGCTTTAAAAAGAATCAATGTCCCATTTCAAGAAAACATTTGAACACAGCAGGATGCAAAGTTTTATTTTCATCTAAGCTGTATGCAACCTGAAATGGTATGTGTATGGGAGAGTTAGTGTTACTATAGTCAATAATGGAATATGTAATAAACCTTGAAGGGATTAAATAGCCTTCTTAAGAGCTGATTCTAATATTACAGTAGGAGTTGATTGATTAGTTTTTGAGAAAGCTTATTTCAAATTCTAATCCTTTTCTAAGACTGTGCTGGTCTTGTAAGATTGTGGGTCTTTTTCTTTCTTTTGCTTTGGTGTTTTATCAGAGCAATGAAATGCAAAGCTGCAGCCTTGAGATAAGGCACATACTTTCTTTCACAGTAGTTTCCTTTAAAAAAAAACCCAATAAAACCTGGGTAAATGCTTAGAATAGTTTCCAGCTAAACATCACATAGTGGTTAAAGGATCTGAATGGAAAATAGTGAATGAGGCAGGAAAATGAAATTTCCCTGCAAAAAATCCAGTGGATACATCAGGGACTGATTAAAATTTCCAGCAGGCTTTGGTTTTATTTCACATATGATTGAAGCAGTAATACTTTACTGCTTTACATCCTTTGCCTTGGAAATGAGTGGTACATTGAAGGATCAAGACATGTAAAATAGAGAAAACTGTCTTCAGATGGTACTATGTATAAACTATTCATTAGAACTAGTTCATTTTTATGTTTAGGTAATTTGAATCTCACTGAGGAGCACCCTTTTCTTGGGCAGTTTTCTTTAATCAGTTGTCATTCAATCCCATATATGGATTAGGAATTAAGTTCTAATAAACTCTGTACATCTAGTCCCAAATAAATTAATGTAGGATTATGTTGTTCTGTCCAACTCTACCATGAGTTAGCTGTAGTAAATATATTAGATATCTTTGAATATAGTGAAAAATATTGTATTGTCAGATAAATAGCATTGCATGGATTTTGGCAACTCTATTAAAACAATGCACTGTTTTCCCCCAGGTTTTTCAATGATTAAATGTCTTCCAAACATTGTCAGTATTCAAACATATTGTGAAAACTGGCAAATATAAACATAGAAAATAGCCTGCACCTGCTAACCAGCATTATCTTAATGAAATAAATGCTATTTAAATTGAATAAATACGATTAAGACTTCTATCAGTAATAATCAAGTGCAGAATTAAAAATAGAATAGTTGAATGTAGTATTTTATAGTCAGTACAACAAATCAAAATCCCATTTTATTTTGTGCATTCTATTTAAGTTTGGAATCCTGATTGCTGATTTAACATACCCTGATTTTTTTTTAACCATAATTAAATGGCAGTCTTATGATCCCTTACTGAACATTAACCCTGGTAGTAATTACCAGTAATTCTGAGGAAAACAGAAGAAACTTTTAAAGAAATTTATGTCATATTGTGTTGTTGATGTGTCTAAAATACAGGGGGTATATTTAAAATAGATAGTAAAACATATGCTACAAATTGCATGGAAAAATAAAATTGTACATCTTGCATTTTTCCTGTATGCTGTGAATAGATACCAAAAGGTATTTTATTCATATAAATCACCATTAGCTAATATGGTAGTCAATATATGCTAAAACAATGCCATGTCAATAAACACCTACCTAAATAGATAGAAAGAGAAGGTTTGTCCAGAATTAATGTCAGTGATTATTATTTTTTAAATCTAATATTAATAGTCATTACATTTTCTATTGTAACAAATTATTCAGTGACATGTTAATAACTAGAACACAGGAGCAAGAGAATTGAAGTCACTACCTACAGGAAAATAAAGGAGATTTTTATGACCCATTCCATAGTTCTGTTGAAATTGAATCAAGCATGTTTATCATTTTCATAAAAAACATTACTTTCCTAGTATCCCATTTTCCTACTTATTGTATTTATAAATAAAAAAAATATTCAAATGCATATTTCAGGAACATTAATATTGCAAAATGAACTTTAAATAAAGGCTTCTGCTTTTTTAAAAAATGGTAAAAACAACATTTATGCTAATTCTTGATTTTGCTGTTCAAAATATATTTTGTTATAAAAAATGAATATCAACACAGCTACAATGAATGCAGTTCATTATACTGTGAAGTAGGTCCACTAACACATTTAAAATCTTGTATTTCATAAAGCTGTGAAAAAGAAACTTATATGTTCTTAAATATGCAGTTCATGGAATGGAACTGCTGATATCTCTATAAGATGTAAACATAATTTGGAAATAATTATTACTTTTCTTTGTTTTAAGTCTTTTCTTTAATGGGAAGGAAAGGAGGCTTTGTAAACATTAGCATAGTAAATATGCTACTTACTGCTCTCATTTATATTTTATTTGATATATTGTAATTAAAAACTATTTGTGTTTCAGTTTTGATTTAAAATGCCGAAGATTGATTTTAAAAAAACATTAGTTTTCCTGTAAATGTAGTTTAGGGTGCTTTATTATTCAGGTATTTCTTATCCATACCCAAATATATGCATACATTTATGCAAGAAACACCATTTTATAAAAGGAAAATTAGATGTATCGTGTACAAAAGATTAGCCCAGTATTAACCAAGGACCTTTTAAAATAGAATATGAAGAACATGTTATCTAAATATGGACAAAATATTTAATTGTGTTATTAAGCACTTTCGAGGTGTTAATATTCTGAAGATATTGTGAAGAATTAGAAGGAAGTGTATTTAAAATAGAATTTGACAATTAGTATTTGTAACAATCCAAAGTCATTTTTCTTAGTCAGTTGCCATCCCTTCTTGTTCCATGACTACACACAGCTCTTCTATGTTGTAATAATCTACAATTATCCTCCCCAGTTATCACCGGATAGGAATGGCGCTATTAATGTTTCCACCGTGCTAATGGACTATGATATTTGTCTTGTATGAAAGAGCTAAAATATTTCAACAATGACAAACAGGTTACAAAAAAAAAGAGGATTTCTAACATTCTTCTTTAGAAATAATAGAAAGAAGCTCTACTTCCCATTCTTTTGGTCCCACATTTAGTCAAATCTCATTGTGCCAATGTTAAGTGAACAGTGCTGTCTAACATCTTAATTTGTAGGCCTAAATTCTCCTCCTTACTGATTTAATGCCACTATGACAAATATGTAGATGTTTGTGAACCATACATTATTTACAATAAAAAAGTCAACACTCTAAAAAAGAGAGATGGAAAGTGTATCTTTTATTACTCTTGACAGTATTAAAAAGAAAATCTGACTACTAAAAGGGAAAAAAAATAGTACCATACAGAAATCCTTCACAGAGATGATGGTGGGAGAGCTGCCTACAAACTAGAATAAAGTTAGAACTTGCACAAAAATATAATTTACAGTGTCATTAGCTATCTGGAGGAATTCTCTTAGGAAGAAGAAGACGCTGATGAATCCTCCCCTTACCCACCGAATCAAGTCTTTCAGAAGAGAAATTATCAAACTGATATTTGCCAGCACTAGCAGGAACTACTGATCTATAGCTAGAAGCTACACGTAGTAAAATCTGTATAAATTACAGGTTAGTTAGGACTTGAAGCCCTTTTTCTTCTTGTCACGACTGGGAGCAACAAGTCATGTCTGGAGATGTCAGACAGGCTACAATGCTTTTTAAAAAAACAAAACAAAAAAACCCTCCAGAAATATATGGGAAATTGGGATCGAGGAAATTGGAAGAAAAGCACATTTTTCCTGCAATATAACTGGCATCCTCATGTAAACTGCTTCAGACAGACTTCTGAAAAGGTGAAAAACTACAAACTGGTTAAAGGTGTGGAAGTGCCTTTATGTGAGAAAGTATAAAACCGCATAAAATAAGCTAAACACTATTCATTCATAAAGTCTAAATCTTAGTTCCAATTCCTTAACCACATTGCCTCTCTATGGCACATTGATGATTTCAGCTTGAAAGACAGGAAGACTATGTGGAAAAGAAATGAAAGAAAGAAAATCAAACTTGTGAGTTTTTCCGTTTGTTTTTGGTGAAACTAAGGAAAAAGGGAAGGATCTAATAGAGCTATACGAGGTGGCCTTGTCTTCATTGCAATTGATGAATACAGGTAGTTCTCAACAACTGCAATTGAGCCCAATATTTATGTTGCTAAGTGAGAAACTTGTTAAGTAAGCTTTGCCCCATTTTACAACTTTTCTTGCCCCATTTGTTAAGTGAATCACTGCAATTGTTAAATTAGTAACACGGTTCTTAAGTGAATCTGGTTTCCTGTTGCTTGTCAGAAGGTTACAAAAGGGGATCACATGACCCCGGGACACTGCAACCGTCATAAATGTGAGTCAGTTCGCAAGCATCCAAATGTAAATCACATGACCATGGGGATGCTGCAGCGATCATAAGTGTGAAAAATGGTCATAAATCACTTTTTTCAGTGCCATTGTAACTTCAAATGGTCACTAAGTGAATGTGGACTACCTATATACTATTGTACATAAGGAACTGTAAGTTTAATTATGAGTAGAAGCCTAAAATGCATGTCTGACTTTTGCAATACTGTGTGAAACTAGAAATTTGTATTGTGGTAATTGCATGTTAAGCTCCAATGAATGGTAATAAAAAATTAGAGACAAGTGGTGGGGTTTCTTTTAGGGAATAGGGATGTTGCATGATTTTGCATGAATTCAATCTAGGGGGGAAACTTTATGAAATAATAAAAATGGATGGGTAGGGATGAATTCAGAGAATACAGAAGAAGTCATTGGGTTATTTGATGATGTAAGAAGGAAAGAAAATGATGATTGGTTATTATTTTAGAAAAAATGTTCAAGCATAAGTCTTTCTTTAATACAAATATTAAATAAATGGATGTAAAAGCATGATTAAGTTATTTATGGTGAAAAACGGAGTTACATTCTTTAGAGCAGGATACAGGGGTGATCAGAAGTTAAGAGAGGGAGGAAAGAAAAATATATACTAAAGAAAGAAACTCCAGAAAATTGAATGGAATTAAAAATAAGAAAGATGAAAAGATCTGGGATGAAACTGAAGTGAGGAAGTGATGAAAGGACAATTTTAGAAATTTGTATGGGAATTTTAACAATGTGTCAAAAAGTAGAACTGAAATAAATGTTACAAATGTTAGTGCTAAAATTAAAAAATAAAGTAACAATAAAGTTATGCTAGGGAATACTGAAAAATGGTTATGGTGCGGATGGAGACAGTGTAACTAGAGAAATGTTTTAAAATAGATGTAAATTTATGGAAAATAATGTCACATGTTTATAACTTTTGGGGAGTTTTGTACCCAGTCAGACTCACTGTTGTGAGATAGGCAATAAATAAATAAATCTCTCTATAAAGGGTACATTTCTGCATGACAATTGGAAAAATGCCTTTACTGACCTCTTATATAAGGTGAAAAGTAATAAAAATGCAAAATGTGCATGGGCATTAGTTTGTTAAATGTGTTTGAGAAGTGTTGAGTTAAATGTGATTGAGAGGCATAATGCTGACCGAAATTGTACAAGAAATTATTGTGGACAATATTTGGTAAATATAGTGTGACTTTATGTCAAGCAGGAGATATGTGGAGCTGAGTTTTTGCTGGTCAGCAAAATGAATAAGTGGGAAACTGTTTTCTGTATGTTTGTTCGTTTGGAGAAATTTATGATAAAACATGTGATAAAATAAATAAGCTTGGACCATGTAATATTTTTCATGTAGTTGAAAGTTAGTTGCTGAATATGATAAGCAGGCTATGATGGAAATTGGGAATGCATGAAAATGGAATGCTTAGCAAAAGGTTCAGCACTCTGCAGTAAAAAATGTAGTATGCCCTATCATTATTTACAGGTACTCCTCAACTTATGAGCAACCATTAGACGTTATAACGATGCTGTAAAAATGGACTTATCACCTGTGCTCAAAGTTACTTATGTTGCAGTGCCCTCATATCAGAGGTGGTATTCAGCAGGTTCTGACCAGTTCTGGAGAACCGATAGCGGAAATTTTGAGTAGTTCGGAGAACCG
>JAOYMU010000001.1:39169814-39184943 GCA_025802295.1 Psammodynastes pulverulentus
ATAGAGGGTGGCGCTCTATTTTTCAACCCTTCCGCCGAGGTGGCGCTCAAATAGAGGTGGCGTTCAAATAGAGGTGGTGTTCAAATAGAGGTTTTACGGTAAATGGATATCACATAAAAAAGCCCAGTTCCTCTATTCTCCAAAAATGCAGGATATGGAATAATTGTCTTAAACTACAGAGAAAGAAAAGTTTTCTAACAGTAACCGCTGCTGGAAGACAGAGATGGAGATGGGGAGAGAGGGAAAAAAGAGAGAGGTAAGAAAAATACTTTGTTTCCCCCAAAATAAGACCCTGTCTTATATTTTTTGCCACCAAAAAAAGGCATCAGGTTTTATTTTCGGGGAGGATGTCGTCCACTGACTTACCTCACTTGTACGTGTCACCACTGGCCTGCTTTTCGCTGTCAGAGACCTTCAGAAACTTCTTCGGCTTTGGATAGTTTCAGGAAAGGCCTTTAGGAAAGGCCTCTGTAGCCAATAAGTTCTGGATTGATCTAGAGGCCTTCAGGAAAGCCCTACTGGCTGCAGAAGAAATGGGCCAAGGTGTGCAAGGCCTGGTTGTAACTATCAGAAGGTAAGTAGTAGGGCAGCTCCATCCCCCATCCTCACCCTAACTTAATTTTTATCTGTGCACCCTGGAATGGGCGGGGTTTTAATTAGGGCTTATTTTGGGGGTAGGATGCACATGTAAAAATCAAGCTAGGTTGTATTTTCAGGGAAACACAGGTGGGTAGATAGATAGACTGCACTTTTATCAATTTTATTATGCTGCAGTCTGACTCTGTAGTTGTAGTTTTTTCTCATTAATCTATATTTAGTACCCATAAGGACAAAGTACAAACAGTTTAGAAATGTCTGTAAATTTATTAAAAAGAAAAAAAACCTGAAATATCATATTAGCATATGTATTCAGACCCTTTGCAACAACAGGTGAAATTTAGCTCAGGTGCCTCCCATTTCTCTTGATCATTGCAAACATGTTTCAACACCTTGATTGGAGTCGACCAAGTAAATAAATTGACTGGACATGATTTGGAAAGGCACTCACTTCTCTATAGAAGGCCTCACAACTGACGATGCATACTATAGAAGAGCAAAAAATGGAGGTCAAAGCAACTTCCTTTGTAAATCAAGGACTATCTGTATTATGATTATTTTGTTTCTTCTTCATTAAGGTAAAGTTCCCCTTGCACATATGTGCTAGTCATTCCCGACTCTAGGGGGCGGTGCTCATCTGTTTCAAAGCAGAAGAGCCAGTGCTGTCCGAAAATGTCTCTGTGGTCATGTGATCGGCATGAGTAAACACCAAAGGAGCATGGAACGCTGTTACCTTCCCACCAAAGGTGATCCCTATTTTTCTACTTGCATTTTTATATGCTTTCAAACTGCTAGGTTGGCAGAAGCTGGGACAAGTTACTAGTATTATAATTACCTATTTTGTACCTTTGAGGAGGCATTGGCTGTTTTTCAGCGAGATAGATAATTCAAAGATATGATCACGTTTCCTTCCTTCATTTGGATATACAGTATTTAAGCAGGAATTTTTTAGTGTGGGTTCCTGCTTTGAGTAGGGAGTCAGTCTCTTTAAAAAGAAAGATGTTAAAGAGGGGAGAACAGGAACCTTCAAACATTAGCATCTTGCATGCAAAATATATGTTTTTCTAATCAGTGCTTGCAATTTGGACATGTTCAGTATAAATTAACCATTTTGGTTTAGTGGTTAAGGTACCAGGTTAGAAGCCAGAAGAATATGAGTTCTAGTTGTACCTTAGGCATGGGAGTTAGCTGGGTAACTTTGGGCCAGTCCCTCTCTCTTGGCCCAACTCATCTCACAAGATAGGAGGAAAGAGTATTAGGCATGTTTGCTGCTGTAAGACATGACCAGACTGAGTCTGGGGGAGGGGTCAAATGTGTCATCAGTCTCAAGTCCCTTCGTGCCCACAAGAGATCTAAGTCCAGCCCACCTTGAATTCCATTGATTCTTATTTACTGCCAACTCACTTTGACCATTAGTAGTTCCGATTCTTGTAGTGTATGTTAACATGCAATAAACCTGTAGTCATTTGAACCGCCTGACAGCTGCCTTGAGTTATTTGTAAAAATAATGGTGGGATATTAAATAAATATTTTTTTAAAAAATGGTCCATGCAAATTAACACCATTCCTTTTTTTTTTCTTTTTGGTCATCTGGCAGAAAAGGGCATCACTGACTCCAGTTCTTGCCAACCCAACAATATAGTCTGTAGCTTTCTTTTAATGTATTATGAGCACAGATCAGTGCCAACATGCAAAACTATTTATATATGCAGCTTTATGTCTCTTCCCAATACCCTGACACCTCTATTTTTAGTGAATCTGTAATTGAAGTTATGGATTATTGTTCAAAGCCATTATGTTCCATTGGAATACGTATCTTGCTCAGCTGTTTTTCACCAGGATTTCTCCAAGACTACTTTCTTTCTATAGAGAACCCACCTGTCAAAAAGGACTTTTTGCTTGATCTTTTTTTTCCATTAACTGTCCTTCTCTCACTAATTTCCAGTCTTCCCACAGCACAATGCTGGTTTAAATAGGAGGCAAAATTGGGTGGGGTGGAAGGAGTGTACATTTTGTAGAACTATTGTGAGAAAATAATTTCATGCTCTATTTACTATTCACAAGTGCTCAGTGGAGTGTTCCATTTGCATTCTTTGCAACAGACATCACAAATAAATTTGATTATTGCAGTTTGGAAGCATGAAGTCAGGTAGCATTAGCAAAATTACACACACCGGCTGTCATAATTGCTCTCTTTGAACAGCAATGGCAAAGTCTGTCCATGCAGAGCTGATAGCATTGCTATTGTTGGCATGATTCAGCTGATGGAAATGACTGCTTTCTCTGCCCAGTCCCCAGACCAGATATTTTCTTTCCAATGAAGAATGAAAGGTGAAGTTTTTAAAAAAAATACCAAACAGGTATTTATAATATAAATACATTTAAAGGAGCATGCTTGACAAATATTCTGAGTTAATAGCAATAGCACTTAGACTTATATACTGCTTCACAGAGCTTTACAGCCCTAAGCGGTTTATAGAGTTAGCATATTTCCCCAAACTATCTGGGTCCTCATTTTACCAACCTTGGAAGGATGGAAGGCTGAGTTGATCTTGAGCCGGTGAGATTCGAACTGCTGAACTCCTGACAGTCAGTAGAATTACCCTGCAGTACTGCATTCTAACCACTGCGCTACCGTGGCTCATGTTTTAATCTTAAAACTATCCAGAAGGATCAGCTTCCTTGATGTTCAATCCAACTTCCAGCAAGAGAAGTTCTGCCTGTTCACTGGTTGGAACAGAAAGACCTATAAAGTGGCTTCAGTTTGATCCGTTATCTGTGGCTCAAGTTGCTACATACTGAGAACATTCATCACACAATCAGGAAGATATTCAGACTGGATTTGGCATGTTTGTCCACCTATCAAATTCTTTCCAAGGACCTGGGATAGGCAGATGCAGATATTTGATAGTGTTATAGATATCGTTGCAGGATATAAGCTGTTCCGAGTAAAGGCCCCTTTTGCAATTGACTGATGTTGACTTTGTAAATGTTGACAAGTGTTCAAGTAGTGTTCCAGATGTTTTGGGATTGTACCAAAGGCACCTATTACTTTTGGCACTACCTTTGCTTTCTTTCCCACAGTCATTCCATTCTATTTGCAGGTCTTTATATTTTGTTATCTTCTTTCTCTTTTATTCCGCTTAATATCCTGGACTTCCTATTACCAAAATGCAAAAAGTGCACTCTAAAAATTTAGCAGTATAGTTCGGAGATTTTGGAAGGCTCACAAAAGGGGGTAGGAATTACATGTTGGTTTAGGGTTATGGTTCACGACCATAGAACGAAAACTTGAAGTAATTATTGGTATTTACGTGGCCCACTTAGCCTCACTTGGCTGATCTAAAAAAAAAAAATACCACAACACCAAACTTGGATCTGGTTGTTTGTTGGATAGGAGACCATAAGGAGAGCCTATAGCTGTAGGGTAGGCTAGGAAAAAACACAAAAAATCCCAGAAGACAGCAATGGCACATCCCTTCTATGTTGCCAAAAGAATGACATGTAACTATACACAAAAGTCACCAGGACTCAACTTGAGAGTTAATTGTACCTCAGAACAAAAACAGGGGTTTGAGAGAAGTTGGACAAACAGCGCAGCTCTGATTTTTGGCTTCAAAAGATACATGAGGAATGGATGGTTTTTTAATGGGGAGAAAGAGATTGTAGTGGGGTAAAACCGGAAAAATAGAACAGCCCCTTCCACTCCTGCAGTGCATTACTAAATGTTACTCCAAATTCATAACAAACATAAGAAATGAACTCACTTAGTGGGTGAGTCCCTTATAATAAGCTATTAAAGAGGTTCAATGGGTTCAATCCCAAATAAGCTGCTCATCAAGTGAACAGATTTACCTGAGGGAAAAGGTTGGGTTTGAAAATCCTGTGGACTTATCAGTAATGAACATTATCTGGAAATGTGCATTTCAACCATTTATCCCACCAAGGAAGTTTGACTCGCCCTGACAACAAATATGCATATTTTAGATACGCCAGAGCTTGAATATGCAAATTAAAAGAATGTATTAATTATCATTAGGCTTTCCTTCACAAAAACACTAGACCTAATTAGAGAAATAATTTGGGAAAATTGAACTACATGACAGGAAAAAAAATAAGATTCATCAAGTTTCAATTCTCTAATTCTGTCAGCTTGTCAAAAGTAGGAGCCTGTTATTAATCCTGGAAAATAGTTTCTCTCTCTCTTCTCCTGTAGTATAGTTTAAATCCCCTTTAAATAGTTGCTTTCAAAACTTGGAAGGGTCTTCTTTTTGTTTTTAGTAGTTAAAAGAGGTTATTCTAAGTACAAAAAATAAAACTATCCTAAAACTTTTTCCCTGGGTGCCATTCCAGAACTGAAAGCACTTCTCTGAGACTTTGCATAGTTCCATTCAGAAAGCCCAACATGGACACCATTATTCTCAGAATGCCCTCAACATGCTTGCAAAAGGCCACAGATCTCTGCTGTGGGGGATTCTGGCTTTGAAGCATGCTATCCATGAATTTTACATGAACAAATAATGCCTTCGATCCACAATCACCCTTCAAGAAATGGAAGGCCGCCTACCATTCATGGTAGACAGGCCAAAGCCAAGATGACATAGAGAAAATACAATTGAGTTCCAGTCTTTGTTTAAACCAAGGATCTCCAACCTTAGCAACTTTAACAGTTGTGGACTTCAACTCCCAGAATCCTCCAAGCAGTCATGCTGCTTAATGCACAGAATTTTGCCAAACTAACATTATTTAGAACCAGTTTGGTTTAGTGATTAAGGCACCAGGCTAGAAACAGACAGGCCATGAATTCTAGTTCTGCTCCCTTAGACATGAAAGCCACCTGGGTGACTTTGGGCAAGTCACACTCTCAGCCCAACCCACCTCACAGAATTATTGTTCTGGGGAAAATAAAAAGAGGGAGTATTCGGTATGTTGGTCACCTTGATGTATTTATAACAATAAGAAGGTGGGAGATATATAAATATGCATATATGTTTATGTATATTTATACATATGCATATATACACACAATTGAAACCAGACTTTCTGAGGGAGCAGCTGCTGCTCTTTATGATAAAAGGGTCTCTTTCTGCAGGTACAGAAGGAAGCATGGAAATAAAACCTTTTCCTAACACCTGAGTGGAATTTTGTCAGCCTTTTGTTTTCTGTAACCAATCAGTGGCTGATTTGTAAGATGCTCTGCCAGCTTGCTTTGAATTATGTTTATGCTGAAAATTTCAGCATAAAATTTCAATACAAATAAACAGCAATGGTGACTTAATTCCTTGTGAAGGGGGTTCCATTAATTGGAAGTCAACTGTGAAGAAATTATCATTAATAGGCTGGCTTTTTGTTTGTTTGTTTATGAAATAAATTAAAAGAAGAAAACACAGCACAAACAGGAAAGTAAAATATTGCACCTTCTGAAACAACCTAATGATTACGTACAACCTCTGTACGGTTGAAACTACATGATGATTATAACCTCTATAAGGTTGTGTCCATTTTATCTCTCTTAGGGGAGTCTGAACTGTACCAAGTCAATATCCCAAAGACATCAATGTGCACATATTTCTTTATAAGTAACAACTTTATTGTAGCTTGATGTCCTGAAATGCAAAAATATTTTCAGCAACAAGGTACAAAAAGTATCTCACTTAAGTATTTCACTGTTAAACATCAGGCAGATATAAAAGGCTGGATGGTTTGATGCAAGTGTCTTAACATGATAGGTAATATGGATAATGTCCAATTAAACACAGGCTTGAATTCTTCCAATCTTTCCATTCTAAAACAGGACTCAAAAATATACCTTCATTGGGACATATCAAAATCCAGCATAAACTAGACTACAAGAGTATGATAAACGCAAACCACAACAAACACTGATAAAAATAATGTGCATCCATTTCAGAGATAGTCCATTTGCTGCAAGCAAAACAGCGAGAAAATCAATGCAACTGTACTATGCGCTGAAACTAATTAGAATCCATAGGAAGGATTCAGATCAATCCAGTCCATAAAAATTAAATTTGGGCTACATATCAATTGGTTTAAGAAATCTGTTATAGCCTTAAAACAAAGCATGCCCCAATGGTTATCCTAAAATCTTCTGTAGGAAGTTGACAAAAATATCTAGCTTTGAACTTGAAATAATAATAATCAGTGCCTTGCCAATTACTCTCAAATAACCATTACTCATCACAACGCCTTACTTAAATCAAGGAATTACAAAACAAAAGCAGCCATGCATACCTTAGCTATGCCTCATCTTAATAATTCTCTTTCTAGGATATCCGGAACCGTTTTCAACCTGCAATTGGCTGCAAGAGACAAGTATATCTTTAAAAAAAAAAAATTGGCATCTCCAGTTTCTGAGATGAACAACTGTGATGAGCTAGCTAGATACAATGTTCATCACTTCTATACCAGTCTTTCTCTCTAAATTCTCCCACAACTTTCCATTTTTTCTTCATTTCATCAGCTTGCATTTCAAAAAAACACCGGGCACTATATGTCAGCGTGCAGTAAATGGACTGCCAAAATCTGGATGAATTACTGAGGCTTCCTTCATTGAAAAATGTCATCAACATAAGTAATTTAAATGGCAACTCTATCACTTTTAGCAGAAATCCGAGTCCCACGTTTCAGAAAACAAATCTTACGAAACCCATACACCATAACACAACACATGCAGGCTGCTCTCTTTGGGGTCAGGGAAAGAGGTCTGATACTGAAGGCCGATGGAGAGGAGCAGAACAGGCAAGCTAAACACAGCAGTTTGATATCTGAACTGAACATCTGGGAGTAAGGGTGGGCTTCCCCACCCTCACAAACTTGCCAGATTTCAGCCAGTAGGTACAGAAAAATGGAAAACACAGATTGTTCTTGCCAGCTCTTTTGGAAGAATGCAAACACTGAATGGGGTTCCTTGAGAAAATAAAGATGGATTAGTATATCCATAGAAAACAACATAAATTTTACTTTACCGAGTATTTTGCTGTAGCCAACGAGTAAAATATATTAGTTCAATTCGTATGATTGGCTATTAAGGTCATCTATGGCAACATCTTGTAAATTTTGATAAGATGTCTTAAACAAGTACTTCATTCTTATCACACAGTGCTTGATATTTTTGGTACAAAGTGTGCTATTAAGATTTTTTAAATGTTTAACGAAAATGTTTAAAATGTTCTTCTTGACTGCTGTATCAAGTACTATCAGAAGAAGCTGAAATGGACAATCACTCTATTAAATATTCAAGTCACTTTTATATTATAGCTGCAACATTCAAAATCCAAAGTTGCTTATATGAATATGTTGTTCACCGTGCAGCAAAATCTTCTTTTATCACTGCGGGACATTACATTCTTTTACTTTCACTGGTAAGAACACCTACTTGTACATAATCTTAATTTAGATAAACAGAAACTTCCTAGAAATATTACAAACTATAACACATCTCTGGATAGAACACTGCTGTACCACTTTGGTTCACTGAGTAATGTTCAGGCCCATTGAAACCACAAAATGGTCCTTTTAACTGTGCTTCAAGGATGCATGTTCAAATTCTGCACTGACCTTTTCTCTGAAAGAAAGAATTGAGCCAGAACGGGGATTTGTTTCAAGTTTTAGCATTGGTTTGGAAGCACTTTTTTTTTTTTGCTCCCAACTATTCTTTACATATATTCAAAATAATAATTTTTCAGAATAAATGTGCCTTGGATCTTTGAATTAATGCTTCCCTGCTGAAAACAGAGGGAATATCTTTTTAAAAAAACTAAGGAAACCTTCATTAATTGAGCATGTCAGTCAAATGGGCTACTTAAAACCTTTTATGCAAAAGCACAAGATATTCCCTTTACTTATGGTTCAATGCAATTTCTCCCACACAACAGATATATCACATCACTGTTATTAAATCCATGATAATAAAACATTTCTAATGTGCATGTTTGCAGAGAAATCCCTCCAATTGTAAACAATGCTAACACACACACTGAAAGTGTTGGCATTAAAGCTAAATTTTGAAAAATAGTAACGATAATTACAGTAATAATTTAAAAAAAAACCTTTCTTTGTTACAAGCAGTTTACAAGGTTGTTTATAAGATCCTTTTCACATTAGGCAGAATTTCAATACCATCCACAATGCTAGTACAATAATGAAGACTAAAAGGAGCAGGTCAGTGCTTATAAATACTGACATTTCAGATGTCTATTCTTCCTGCTAAGTGTGTGTCTGTGCAATTTTCACTAGTGACAATAGGCTTGTGCGCACACACAATAAGGGAACAGAGTTAAGCCTACCCAAAGTGTGGAAACAGAATGGGTTCTAACATGAACACTTGAAGATATTAAGTTAAAATCAGCATCTCTAAGTCATGCGCACCTTGTTTGCAGTAACAAAACTAAATCCCATGTGGCTGTGGGCATCTTAATGTATTTCAAAAGTTAGGCCACAAGTACTGTACCATATTTATCAAAACCAAAATATATATGTACCACACAACATACAAAAGTTACACATTAAAAGTGCATACTGAGATTCCGTTTTGGCCCATTTCTGAAATCGACATTTGGTCGCTCTTAAGCATCCTTAACCTCTCATGTATTCTATTTGAGAAATAATCATTTCTTCCACAACACATATCCCTTATTTCCTCTCCATACCAACTCTTGCTCTGGTTCAGTACAAGGTAAAAGAACAATGGATCATAAAGCAACATGGGCCAAAAAAAAAAAAAAAAAATTAAAAAAAAATTTACTATATATTTTTTTCCACTGATGGGCACACTCACATAGTAAGCATTTATAAATACTAGTAAAATACATTTCTGAGCCAAGACATTGCATATTTCCCTCAGTCACCTGAACCAATGAAAAATAAATTATATTCAGAGTAGTATATTGCCACCGCATGCCTGACAGCACTCTCTGATGATAGGCAGATGCATCCTAAATACAATATTTTGGACTGGAGCGCTTGTTTGCCCCCGGTTCAAGTGCTTTTAACAGGGGGCTAGTTGAAATCCAGTTACCATAAGACCAACCAATAATCTTCATTTTGGGTTTTTTTTAAAAAAAGGAAAAAAGGAGAAGGAGATCCTTTTGAAAACGGTCTTCGTTGATCAGCATTACTGCCTTATGGAGCTAGTGCAATCCTACAAAGCCGAGTCAAAAATGACGAGGCACCATTTAAAAAAAAAAAAAAACCAAAAAAACAGGAAAATCGCAAATGAACTAGAATAGTTGACGTTAAGGCCTTTCAGTGAACTGGAGAATTATCAGTCTGATTTAAAGCTGATTATTAAACCATATATTTATCCGTTCTTTAAAAGCTTTCTGGTTCTGTTCTGCAGAGAAGGGTCACATATTTGAAGAGTTGGTTTGCAAAACCCCTTCTGGATATGGACGAGGAGGCGTTAAGTTCCCGAGAGTTCATGGAAGATTTTCATGACTGTTTTAGCCGTTTGCGTGGAATGCCGAACTGCGGACACTGTGCAGAGGCCAGGGCCCGAAAGGCCTCAGCGACCAAGTGGGGATGGGAGTGGATCATTGATTTCCATCCTGCGGTTTCCGTTATGTCTGTGGCTTGACTGTGAAGAAAAAAAGATGCACAAAATGTGGGTTGATAAAATTTGCAAAATACTACAGGCACGTCTACTCAAAGGTCAAGCTACATTAAGATGAACGAGACAGACTTCCAAGTGGAGATATCAGGAAGATCAGGAACCAAAATGAAAGCATTTTCTTTTTTAGTTTTAGTCAGTGATAACCGAAGCCAACTTGGGTGATCAAGGCTTGCAAAAAGCTACTTTTCAGTACCTGAAAGGCTGGGAAACCCCGCTTGACATTTCAGCAAATCCCTCTCTTGTTCTGAGTAGGAATCACAAAGCCATTTATTTTATTTATTTATTTATTTATTTATTTAAAACATTTATATAGTTCCCCATCTTTCATACAATTCTGGGTGGTTGCCAATCAAAACAATATATAAAGCCATATTAAAACTATAAAACTAAATACATGAAACAGTAAAAGCAACAAAAACCTGGTGCTTATCAGTGCTAACGTGCCATCACCTAATCTCCCAACATTTAAGGGGAAAAGCCACGTCTTCAAAACTTACTGAAGGCTAAAAGGGTGGAGGCCTACCAAACCTCCCATCCGATGGTAATATTTAGGGAAAGCGACTAGGAGAATGCCCACTCCTGTACTTCATTCAATATTGCATTTTATATGTGAGCTGAATTGGATCTCCCATTAATTCCAAAGCCATATTATCAATTTATCTTTAGTTGGCTTCCTGATCAAGTTTACAAAATACACCAATATAAAACAGATATGTAACCCATCTGGGAAAAGACTAAAACACAACCAACATAAAATAGGGAGAAATTTGTAATAGAAATATGGAGGGCACTCTTCAATAGTTATATGCCTGACTTTAGCATTGAGTCTCACTCTTTATTCCACTTCTTATCTCTTGCGATCAAGACAAACACACAGGTAGATTATAGACAATGCTTAAGTGAGATCAAAGTACATACCTGTTGTTCCAGTTTTTTCCATCTTTACATCCAAGCTGCCTAAGAACGCTGCACCTGTGCATGAGAAAATACTCAAATATTATCTCTCTGAAATGTTCCCTTCAAAGGAGAAAGATTTTTCAAGGGAACAAATCACATACCTGTTAATGAAATCTATTGCTTGTGCTTTCAACTGTTCTGCACTGTGCAAATCTGCGAGAATCAGAATGTCTGCCACATTTTCTACTGAGAGGTTACTACACAGAGCTTCTTCACACATGATCTTCAGCCGTTCAAGTGCATACTGACCAGAGGGAAAAATGGTTTGTGCATATTCATTGCTGCTTCAGTCAGAAAAGCAAATCCTTGATCACTTACAATGAACTACAGTTTCTGAATGATAGAACATGGGCTGCTTTACCCTCAATAAATTGGCGTTAGGAACAATAATTCCCAGGCTACATATCTGGCAAAAGAAATGCTAAGTCTGTAAGGGTATTGATCCATTATTAGTAATTAAAGCAGGTTAATTCTCCAAATTTGAAACACCAATAAAATATTAATCTCATCTATACATTTCACTTCTATAGTCTGCTACTGTAATATCCTAGAAAGAGGAAATTATGACAACAGGAGATCTGAAAAGGTCTTTCTTCTTTCCTAATAGACAACTACATGTCTAGGTGGTTATTCACCTCAGTTCTCTAGAACATTGCCCAAAATAATGGATAAGAGCTTTTCACTAATAGTATAAAACATGTTTATATAATTTCTGATCTTTCTTTACTTAGTGTATTAAAAGTGTAGGAAAAAGTCAAAACAAGTTCTTTCTACATTTTGTTAAAAGTTTTTCTTTACTTACTTTATCTGCTGCTGCTAACAAGCTGTCAGCCATTTTCTCAAGATTTGGAGCCTTGTCTGTATAAATGAATCTCATCATCTCTTTAAACACCTCAGGATCTACATCACTTATTTCTACGCAATTCTGTCACACAAATCAGAAAAAATCTTGTTATGATTTTGAATTAAAGCATTATAAATCACCTTTTATAATGCAGCTACAAAACACATTAGGCCTCGATTATACCAGCTGATATATTAATTAAATCTATTGTTGGGTTCCTTCAATTTCAGGCAGTGACATTTTTTCTCATGAAATCAAGTAGAAATTTAGAAGCTGTTATGGTGCTCCATTTGGATTCAAATAAATAAGTCAAAGTAGAAAATAAATGAGTCAAAAGTTGAACTAGAACAGAGTTGTCTAACTCAATTTCATTGAGGGCCGCATCGGGGCTATGGTTGACCTTGAGGCGCTGACTGGGCGTGGCCAACTGGGTGGGCATGGCCAGCTTGACACCACTCCCCAAACTGCTAGCATGTTTCTTTTTTTTTTTTTAATTAATTTTTATTGAATTTTAAACATTATAAACAACAACATATACAGTACTTCACCCTGTGCTATACATAAGAAAGGAAGATTTGGTTCTTCGGATATATCTTCATGATCGCCAAAATCCACATTCTCTGGGTACAGGTACCGAAGCGTCCAAATTTCCAAGCGCATAGTCCACAAATAGTTTCCAAATTTTCCAAAAAATATCTTGTTTACAAAGTCTTATGAGAGAGGTTAAAGCACCAACCCAGCATGCTAGAAATGAATAAATAATAATAATTAGGAATCCAGATGGTAGCTATATCCAAATATTGGAAGAGTTGTCATAGATGGAATGAGCAAGTTGTTTCTATAACTATAACGCAAAATGGTAGCTGGGCAGCAAAGAACTACACTTGACTGCTACCCCTTAGTAGTTATAGGTATCCCTAAGATGGCTACCTATGAAGAATGTTAACTCTGCTAACTCTTAAGATTATAATTAGAAAAGTTTTATTTTTGCTTAAATGGAACATATATTTTTTAAAAGGGTTTCCGGTAACTGAAATGAAAAATATGTGAGGTTTTCCTACCTGAGGCTTCAAGGCAATATCAAAATATGGCTTGTAAATCAAAGCTTTAGTATCGTCTCTGCTTAGAACTAAGCTGTATAAACAATGATAAAAAGGTTTCTTGAAAGAAAAATCACATAAAGGCTGATCTATGCATCAAACCACCCAATCTTAGTGTCATGGCATTTCAAATAGCTATCTCACTGCTGGGTATTTTTTCCTGAACAGGATCTTAATGAATGAACCATGTTGCTTACATTACTGATGAATAATGAACCTTAAGAATTATGGTTGTGAGAAAGTGACTTCTTGACCCTGGTGCTTTTAATTCCCTTATGGGAGGCCTGGGTTATTTCTTTTCTAGGGAGAAATTTTAAAAGAAAAGTATCACTTAAGACTAAATAATCTCAGGTGTTTATCTAAATGCATTGTCTTCATTACGGTCCAAGAAAGGAACATCTATAAAGATTCTATATTATTCCTAACAGACAGCATTGATTTAAACTCACCTTGCAAGTTTATATTGCAGCAGTATGTCTTTATGACAAATTATCATTTTCAACTTTTTATAGTAGAAAGGATTATCCAAACATATAAGAATTATTATTATAATGTAGACTTAAATCTCCTTCTTGCTAAGCATGAAATATAAATTGAAACCAATATAAATATTCTTTCTAGAATTGTTCAGCATTTTTTTAAAAAAATTACCTATCCTGTTGTGAAATAGTAGAGATGAATACTGAACTGTTATTATGAAATGCAAAATGATTCTTTAAACTTTATAACACTGATTTTACTAAATACCCCCAAACTTCTGATTTTGTGTGTGCATAATTCCCTATAATCCCAAATTATTCTTAACATGCAAATGTAGAACTGTTTTATATTTTATAACTATTTTTCTCCTTCTATAATATCATTAAATCATTTTCAATACCATTTCTCCAATGCATCAAGATAATTCAAAACTGCCACGTAGTTTCATGTCATCCGCCAATGTGATAAGTACGCTTGCCACTTTTTCATCCAAGACATTAATAAAATGACATACCTAATGTCTTGCTCCTTCACTCAAATTAAAAGTAATTGAGTTTATGAAAAATCAATAACATTAATATGCAGTCCATTAAATTACATGGCATTTTTATAGTGATGAGAAAAATGTATTTGCACTCTGTTAAAATGTGTTCATTGGGTATGGTTTTGACAGCGATATCCACTCCCTTATATAGTCCCTGTAGGATAAAGCTCATTTTACATGGAATAGAGAAATGGTTCATAAGCTGCTATGCAAAAGCATTATGGACACAAGTCTGGCCAAAACAGACATTATTTGAAAACCAATAGTAAGGCACTTCAACTATCTGGACACTCTATTTGAATAGATGACAAAGCGGCTGTTTTTCAGAAGAAAAATTACAAAGACCTGTTTCATAATGAATTGAGTAAGCATACATTCATTAGAATATTTACAACAATTTGTCAGGGATTAAACACACAGTACATTTTTATATAATACTAGTGTATTAATCAGTTCATCAGTACAAAAATATACTGTATGTTATAATAGCTATCACTGTTTTTGGTCACCTTTAAGGCACCCATATGTACTTTTGGTATTTGCCTAAGCTATCTCTTGTCTCTCCTCCCTATTCCAACAACAGCTGGAGGATAAGCATATACTATTTAAATTCCTAGTATAGAACAATACTCCATATTTTTCTGATGAAACAAACCTGAATCCTTGATGACTTACACTATAATATGTAAGTTGTATTTTAGATGTTCCCACAATTAGCAAAGACGTATATGGATATCCATCTGAAAATTGTAATCTTTCTAACAATTGTATCATTTTATCAATAAGATTGTATAATTCCTTAATTTTTTAAGGAAAAAAACCTGATGAATATATAATTACACACAGTATATCAGTTTGTTTCTTTTGAATATATACATCTTTTTTTCCAGAACAAAGTCTTGGTATTTATTTATTTAATATATTTATTAAGTTATTGGTCCGATAAGTATTGTATTTTTATTAGTGCAATAATTAT
>JAOYMU010000001.1:39266970-39278792 GCA_025802295.1 Psammodynastes pulverulentus
TATTCATGTACACTGAAGAAGGTATTTAATTTCATTGTACGAGGTACAATGACAATAAAGTGAACTAACTAACTTTTATTTTTCTTTGCCTCTTTAAGTTACTTTTTCATATCAAGAGCCTGGTCAATCATGTTTTAACTTCCTTAGTTCTCATCACAAATTCCTACCACTTTTAGCCAAACTTAAATTCCAAAGTAACCAGCTGCACTTGTCTCAGGTTTTTTTTAAAACAACTCCGAATATGTGTCATTCCTAATACATCGGCGCTATCATTTTTATTTCTCCTTTTGAAGGAATAAAATAATGTTATTTCTAGATGTTAGCAATTATCTAGCCATTATTCATAGCTAGATAATTAGTTTATTTTTCAATTTTACCCATTCGTTCTTGTCATTTATTTTGCTCGTTTTTGAAAGATCTCATTTGGTAAATGTCACAGGAAACCTTGGGGCTTAGAAAAACAGACCCAGTGCAGAGAAGTGGCATCCTGATTTTGTATTGTGAAATCTGCTAACTTTCCTTTGAAGTGCCTATTGTTGAAAATGTCCAGTTGAGCTCCTATTCTTTTTCTTAGCCCAGGGGTCCCCAATTCCCGGACCGTGGACCAGCCCCAGTCTGCGGCATGCCAGAAATTGGTCCACGCAAACAAGTGAAGCCCATCTGTAGGATGTAAGGCAACCACACTCTTTCTAGTCCACAGAAAAATCTCTCTCCACAGAACCTGTTCCTAGTGCCCAAATGGTTGGGGGCCGCTGTCTTAGCCTGTTTGAAACATCTACCTTTGGAAAGGTAATTCAAAGGATGGATTTATATATCCCTATTTGATGACCTTGGGTTTTGTGGGGCAAGAGTTCGTTCAGCAAAAAAAAAAGGACATTAAAAAGTATTTTAATTATGTTGCATAATTATGCAACATAGTATTTTTTTTATTAAAGATAGATAGAAATGTTTCTAATTACTTCTAATTCAGTTGTGTAAGGGGAAGGGGAGAATGTACCCGATATTTCATATATATTTTTCAGCATTCAACCAGGGTGGACAATTTATATTTAATACTAGTGCTAATGATATACTTGTTATTTGTTATTGTTTGTACATGGGTTTTTATTTTTTATTGTCAGCATTTGATATTTGTTTGTTTTTTCTTCCTTTTCCTTTTCTTTTGCCCAACTTTGTATTTTAACTCCAAATAAAGAAATCATCAAAAATGTATTTTAATTAGAATGTAGTAATTTGCTCTCGTTTTAAAAAAATAGCTCTAATATCATTCTTCTCCTAATGGGAGAAATCCACCTATTTATTATTTGATACTTATTTTTGCACAAATAGGATTTTTCCATACTATTTCTACGTGTCATTAATTATCTAGGCATTGTTCTTACTGAATGCATTAACTTACCTTCCTTTTTTATTGTTAATGCCTCGTGTACTGTTCCAACACTGTAGGATTTCAATAATTGGACCCTCCTCCCCCCCCACATTTTATGCCAAGGAATACAGATTATTGCGTTGCTCTGCTGGATGCTAGATGAGTCTGGTTTTTTTTATGACGGCTGCAAACCAATGTGTAGATTGAGAAATGGCATTCCATATTTCATGACTGTGGTTTCAGTCATTCGAGCTATTGTAATGATATTGGCTTTGAATGGCCTGATGAATGTGATAATTTCCCAGACTGTGACACAAACAAATAATTGAACATTAAAAAAAAACCATATGAAGGAGAAGACAACCTTGCATTTTATAGGATGGTAAGAACAGGTTTCCCAAAGTTGTTTATGTTGGTTTCTAGTATAAATTCTGTGAATGGATGTTTCTTTGTTCAACTGAACAGGAAATTTTAGAACCTTTTCTTATTTTACTTATAAACAGAACAGTGTTGAGACATTTTGTGTGGATTACTTTGCCTATGTTGGAAGAAATATCCTTCTGAGTTCTGATCCAAGTGGGGAAAAAGACACTGGGAACATGGTGGACGGCTGGAAAGATGGTTTAATGGTGGACAGGACCACATGCCTTGGAGATTTTGGGCGAAGAAAAAAGGGAGAGATGCTGAGAGTACCTGGGTTTTATGCCCTCTGGGTTTTGAACTTCCTGGGGCACAGGAAGAGTATTCTGATTCGTTGCTGTCAGAGGTCACAGTTAGCTTTGTAGGTTGTCTGTGTGCTAAGTTTGGTTGAAACTTGCTGGGTGATATGGACAATTAAATGGCTCTGTCCGAAGAAGGTAGATCATTGTTAGGTAGGATAGACCTTTAATGCCCCATTAACAAAGGTGGGAGAGGGGCTGAGTTTCTATCTCTCTGAGTTTCTACTTCTCTTTTAGATGAAATATTCTGCCTCTTTAGTATGTCTTAAAATATTTCATTTTTCTAGAAGAGGGGTGGGTTTTAACTTCCAACACCTACTTCACGCACTTTCAGTTACTTTCACTTTTCAGGGCTGGAAGGACCTGGTGACATTTTTACCCCAAATAGTATAACTTTTGAATATGAGACATATTTAAGGAATCTGAGCTGCTGCTTACTTCTAACTGAGCACAATGAAGTATTTTCAACTGAACAAAGAATTTGAACAAAGATTCCCTTAAAGTAAAATGTTTTTCCTAGGTGTGACTAGAAAGTATATTCTTACTGTTAATGAAAGAAGAGTCAAGGAAATTATTATAGCCCAAATTAGCAGTATAGGTATATATTACAACAAACGTATGATGCATTTTTCTCTTACCTTTCCTTCTCCATGTGTGTTGGACTACAATATGCATCACTCTCAGACAATATATTCCCAACTGGAATGAATGGGAATAGGGTTGAATGTCGGCCATCTGGAGAACTTTAGGCTGAGGAAGGCTAATGATGCACTACTTTAAGCATACAAATTAAATGGTATAGTATTATATATACTTAGAAAGTTAATGTGATAAAATTATGTTAATAGTGTAATCTGTTAATGGAAAAAAACCCAACCTGTTAACCACTTTGCTAAAATAGTATTAAAAGTGTCTGCCATCACCTTACCCTAATTTTATGTATATATATGTGTACACATAAACACACACTTATTTTGTTCTGTTCCATTCCGTTCCATTTCACTCTGCTCCTCTCCGCTCCACTCCACTCCGCTCCATTCCATTCCAATATTATCAGGAAAAATAGAGAAAAACTTTGTTGAAATCCTCTAGTTTGTTGAAATCCTCTACTGGGTCCCATATTTAGCTGAGTGCATGTTTATGAGAAAAAGAGAGCAACTCATTAACAATGCAAGATATAAAGATACTTAGAGTTCAAAGAAATAAGTGACATTTACTATGTGAATAACAAGGCCTAACAGAAAAACTGAATCTCTGAGAGAGGAAGGAAGGAAGGAAGGAAGGAAGGAAGGAAGGAAGGAAGGAAGGAAGGAAGGAAGGAAGGAAGGAAGGAAGGAAGGACTCTTATAAAAAGAGTGAAGAAGAAAACCTAAAGGTCTTCCAATTAGAGGAAAGTAGAATAGAAACAAGATGGGTCTTAAGAGGAGATACTTAAGAGGCGATACAGTAACTACTCTTCATACCGCTGGTGGCCTATAGGACTATAGGAGCAAAGAAATGCTGCTACTTATGCTGCTGCAGGCTTATCTTAAATAAAAGCATGATAAAACACAATTTATTTAAAGGGGTATTTTGCTTTTTAATTTATTTAGATCATATGCAAAAATAGGTACACCTGCTGTACATATGTTTGCCAATACATTTTAGCACCACTTACAGGAAGACACTTCAGAGAAAATAGAAGCTTGCCTAGTACATGCCTGCTATTCCTTAAACCCAAAATATTTCTTTTTTCCTGGGAATACATTGCACCTGGTTAAAGGATGTACAGGGAGATACTATGTCTTTGCTCAGAGTCATAGTCATGTCAATGTATCTTTCTGTCACCAAAAATATTCAAGGTATGTTCAGCAGTGCTCATTGCATTGCTCATTAAATCACCACTCAGGTTTAAATGTTGTAAGATGTAAAAAATAGCCGCAAAGTAGTTCCAAACTGCAATGTTTTTATTCTCATCCCTCCAGCACAGGCTGCAGCCAGCCATGCTAAACCCATTTTAAAATTGAGGTTTAATATCTTTTTCATCTAAGAATGATAGAAACCAGAATTTCATAGGACATGTCTAGAATATTAACCTCTGCAGAAAAGAGATTTGGAAGCCACTGATTGGTGCCCCACCCTTAAGGGGTCATGGAGAAGATTACTAATTTTTCATTAGATTTTTTTTTAATCCTGCCCTTATTATTTTTTATAAATAATTTAAGGCGACGAACATACTAATGTCCTTGACTTATGATCATAACTGAGTCCAAAATTTCTGTTGCTAAGCGCAATATTTGTGAAGTGATTTTTTTGCTCCATTTTACAACTTTTCGTGCCACAGTTGTTAAGTAACATGATTGTTAAATGAATCTGGCTTCCCCATTGATTTTGCTTGTCAGAAGGTTGCAAAAGGTGATCAAGTAACCCCAGGACACTACTGCTGTCATAAATATGACCCAGTTGTCAAGCATCTGAATTTTGATCAGGTGACCATGGAGATGCTGCAATGGTTGTAAGAATGAAAAATGGTCATAAGTCATTTTTTTCAGCGCTGTTGTAGCTTCAAATGGACACCAAACAAACTGTTGTAAGTTGAGGGCTACCTGTACTCTTTCCTCCTCCTGTTTTCCTCATAACAAGAACCTTGTAAGGTAGATTGAACTGAAAGAGACTGACTGGCCCAAAGTCATCCAGCTGGCTCTCATGCCTAAGGCAGGACTAGAACTCACAGTCACCTGGTTTCTATACCAGCATCTTAACCACTAGACCAGGGGTGTCAAACTCATGGCCTGCGGGCTGGATGCATCATGCGCTGGTCACGCCCACCACTGTTTTAGCCAAGGGGAAAAAAGTTGTGATATGTCACGTGATGACAATGTGTCATCATGAGTTTGACACCCTTGCACCAGACCAAACTCATTTGCAAATATTTGGCTTCTTGAGATTGACAAGATTTGAACTAGTGCTTTATTCGCGATGCACTTTACATCAACGCTCTTCAAAAATGGCTCCTATGCAGGTCACCAAAGTAATGTGCTTCAGATTTCTCTCTTACTTACAAACACCTGGCGTGCTGGCAGGCATGAGGATGGACATGTGGTGTGTCTTCTCCCCCCCCTCCCACTTTCTTTTTGTGGCACTTTTTCACACTGATCAGACATGAATATATTATTTCAACCATTCTTGGAATGGCTCGCTATCAAAGTGTGATGTTATTCTCTCTCAATTTTTCCTAGGATTAAAGCATTAAGGCACAGTGCAACTCAAAGGCCACTTACTAATTGGAATGAAGGGTCTTCAGTGCAATTAGGTACCTGCAGTACCTCAAACAGGAGCAGCATTACCAGTTATAATTAGTTGTATTTGCCAAAATAAAGACAAAGAGTAAAAACAGAATGAGGTCATCAACTTGAGGGGTCAGCATAAGATCCAAGACATATTTTGTAATGGTCATTATGGATGATTATTGCAGGACATTGCTCTATTGTTACTGCAGGACATTGCCCTATTGTTTGGATTCTTAGTAATTATTGTACGAACATTGAACAAAGCCATTTCCTTTTTGTTAAAAATGCAGTGCATACCGTCGTAGAATTTGATTGGTTCTTGTCAATGTTTGGTCAGAAATGTTGTTTTAAAATACTGGTTGTCAGCTTAATTGGATCAAACTATAACTAGAATTGGGTGAGAGATGATCATAGAATTCCATGGATGTTGTTAGGATTGAGAAGTTAAATAAAAATCCAGAAGCCGAAGGCAAATGACTTTTTTACTAACGCTGCCCTCCGCTACACACAACTTATGCCTATCTTGAGTAGAGTTTACTTTAACTGAAGGAAGATTTTGTATTACATATCTCCAAATGTCTGTAGATGTCCAGATTTCCTGTTGTTCTTTTTAAATTTCCAAACAGTCACTCCATCTTTTAAATAATTAGCAATGAACAACTTTTCCAATCCAAGATTCAAAGTTTTTGTTATGACCCAGGCCTGGCATGCAAATAACACATGCAAGCCGGAGGCTTCCTAGCCTTTATTCAACCACCATCCCGCCAAATCCCCACAATCCAGCAATTCCTGTCTGTTCCCATAGTCTCTGCACACTATTTACATCTATAATCTAAGAGCAGGTCTCAAGCACATGTGCATGCCCCTGCTTAATGCAACTTCCCAGCAATGGAAGTCCAAGGGAGTTGCACCGCTCCTGCAGCAAGACAGGATCTCAAACTTGGCAAAGTTCATGATGAATGCCTTGAAACAACAGAGCATGGAAAGTCCACTGTGAATGCAGCAAAACCCAGAACAGAGCCGTGTTGCCATTAGCCCGCCGACATCAAGGCAAAGAATCAAACAGCTGTCAACAACAGCAAAGATTCTGGAGCAGAGTTCTTCTCGGAATCATGGGGAGCGTTGCCACGAAATAAAACACTTGTCTTGTTCCCAACAAAAGCCGCCTCCCACAGCATCTCCTTAAATGCTACTCTCCAGGTTATCCTTGTGAGGAGGGGGGCACCCTCCTCCTGAGTAGTTGGGTTACCCTGCGCTGACTCTGCCTCCTCTCCATTCTCCATTCTCCACTTGGGGATTCGGTGGGGGAAGCATTTGCTTGTCTGTGGAGTTCTGCCACTCCTCTGCTTTGCTGCCTGCCCTTTCCAACTCTTTCCCCCTTCCTCGGTCCACCTGCATCTTCTCTTCCTCCCTGCCTACTCTTCCAAGGCCCAAGGGACCCAGGACAGCCTTGTCCTTATCCTCAGGTCATTCCTCATAGGCTGCAGGGGCTGTGCCATCTGCCTCCATTGGCCCGGCTACATCTCCTCCTTTTCCTCCTTCTTGAACCTGGCTCTGATGGGGCCAAAACAGTTTTGCAAAAATACTTTGAAGAGTATAACTTGTGTGGATTAAGAAAACTAAGGTTCCTCTCAAGTATTTCTGGACCACACATTGAACACTGCCCTGAAGGAGCAATTCAGTTTCAAGGATTTCAAATCTAAGAAATGCCAAACCTATTTACTAATAGGCAGTTGCTCTGTGTTTGGTTCTTCACATTCCTTTTCATTGTGGAATATTACCTTTTGGCCTGTGAGTCCATAGGTAGAGATTGATATGTCTTTCAATATTTTTGTGGTGCTTGTAAAGTGATGCTTCCTATCTATTTTTGACTAACAATAATGCCTTGGTACTAATAAAGTTTGTGTGAATGTGAAAAATTAGAGAATATACACTGTAACCTGAAAGTTTGAAGATACATTTTTCTTATTTGGGGAATTAAACAATAGCTCTAGAATGCAGTTACTGATGGATGCCTATTCAGAAATTTGCATAGACCATGTTTGGCTATCTCTGGTTGACAAAGGGCAAGGTTAATGTTGATATTTTATCTTGTCTGATTTGTGAAAATTAGATTTATTCTTTTTCCTGATTATCTACTTGATACATTTGACCTCAGTTTTTGACAGTCAAGGTGATTTCTTTCAGGTTTCAGATAGAAAATGCTAAGCAGTATGTCAACAAAAGGGCCATTTACCATCTCATCAGTCGTCTGGAAAATTGAATACAGTTTCTATTCTCTTCCACATGTTTTATTCTTCACCTCAGTAATTGGATATTAATAAATAGGCCACCATAGTAGTCAAATATAAAGCTGAACTTAACAGACAAATGGAGTGTCCATTAAAGCAAGATGTCCGTTAAATCCAAAAATGCTTTTATCCATGCATAAAATGATACATAGGATTGCACACACAGAAACATACAGAATATGACATGTATTGTCCATTGGATCCAAGTTCACTCAATCAAGGTCTGTTAAATCTGTACTTCTGTATACTGTATTTCCTTGGACATCATTGTATTTTGAAAATTATTGTGTTTTAGAAGATTATAAAAATTATAAGGTACCAGCATATACACAATTAAATTAATTCCTAAAATCCTTTAAGTCCCTGATTTGGACATAATCAGCTACTCACTTTTTTATTTCCCCAATTTGAGAATGCTTGCATGAAATATAAATGTATATTTATAAAGACGTGCCTCTATGTTTCTCATATATTTACAATAAATGAAATAAATTTATAATAGAAATTCATAAAAGGTATTCATTATAAGGAGATACAAAATTATCATAGGAATGTATATAATGTATGTAAGTTTTGAAGTATTTTTCAACAGACTCCAAAAAGAGATTTTCCTGGAGGAATCTTGAGAGGAGTTAAATCTGCTTTTCTCATGTGTTGCTCTTTATTTTTCATGTCTCATTGGAAACAACTTGTAAATTGGGAAAAGGACACATTAAGGAGGACAATGGAAAAATATAAGTGGAGCAGCGGTGGGATTCAAAATTTTTTACTATCGGTTCTGTGGGCATGGCTTGGTGGGTTTGGCGTGGCTTGGTGTACGTGACTTGGTGGGCATGGCGGGGGACGGTTATTGCAAAATCCCCATTCCCTCCCCACCCCACTAACCTGCTTTCCAGTTCCGTTCTCCTGTGCAGGGCAACAAAAGAAGACCCAGCTGATCAGCTGGGACTTGGAAGGCAGAGAATAGATGGGGGAGGGGCCAGTCAGAGGTGGTATTTGTCGGTTCTCCAAACTACTCAAAATTTCTGCTACCGGTTCTCCAGAACTGGACAGAACCTGTTGAATACCACCTCTGAAGAGGACCTAAAGATTTGTCCAAACTATATAGAAGCATTGAGGAGAAATGAGCAAAGATTTGTACTTAGTTCTAGGAAAGTTGAAAGAGTAACCTAATTCTGAATTATTTCAAGAGCACAGATCTCATTGGGGTGAGAATTATACGCTGCATATTTTTACAGGAAGAGTACAATTAACATCTGCTAAGTCTACAAAGAATACTTACTACTCCCCCATCTACCCCATGGAATATTTATAGCTGATCTCACTTCTATTGTCTACTGAAGAGGAAACTCTGTGTGTCATAAGATGGAAACAGTTTTGACTTAAGCAGCTGGAGTTTACATTTCCACACTGGGAGATCTTTAAAACATTTGTTTGTTACTACTTCTCAGAAAACTTTGGGAAAGCCCCAAATGCAACCCAACCCTATTCTGCATCTCATACAAAACAGATGACATGCCAGCAAGCTCTCTATTACACCTGTACAGATCCAAAACCAGAAATGCTCTGGAACACCTGGGTCATGCACAAAGTAATCATCTGCAACTCCATAAATGCAAAAGCTATTTACAAGCATCAGACAGTCGGGAGAAGATAGGTAGGGGAACAGGTAAGTAGCAAAGTAGTCAAGTTAGCATTGTGCCGACACATTGCAAGCTACATCCTGACACGCACTGAATACAGGTAGTCCTCAACTTACAGCAGTTCATTTAGTGACCGTTCAAAGTTACAATGGCACTGGAAAAAGTGAGTTATGACCGTTTTTCACAGTTACAACCTTTGCAGTGTTCTCATGATCACATAATCCAAATTCAGATGCTTGGCAACTGGGTTAATATTTATGATCGTTGCAGCATCCCATGGTCATGTGATCACTTTTTTGCAACCTTCTGACAAGCAAAGTCAATGGGGAAGCCAGATTCACTTGACAACCGGGTTACTAATTTATCAACTGCAGTGATTCACTTAACAACTGTGGCAAGAAAGGTTGTAAAAATGAGGCAAAACTCACTTAACAAATTGTCATTTAACAACATGAATGTTGGACTCAATTTTCCTAGAAATTGCAACTCAATTTTCAAAGAATGGACTTTAAAAATGTCCCAATGTATTCCAAGCAATCTTGGTTTGACCATCAGAAACATTTCCCCTCCTCCTTTTATTATTTTCCTAGCTATTTTCCCGAAGATAGCAATTTTGCCAAACCTCAATTGCCATAATATTTATTTATCTGTCACATTTCTACATCACGGTTCACCAAAGTTTGCAATACAAGCAAAAAGAATTAAGAAACAACAATACATAATCAAATCCATAAACATGAACAGGTTAATGAAAGTTGTAAATAAAACATGCTATGTTAATATGCTAATGTTGCCTGCCTAGTTCTCCAGAGATGAAAGCCAAGTTCTCTTGACAGGTCTGTCATGTTGGTAAAGGTGGAAGTGGCCACCAGCAAAGAGGATAGGCTTGATTTCAACAGCAATGGGGGTACCATTGGAAACCTGAAGAGTCCGACTGAAAGAAGATCATGTTTAATGTTTAAACTGCACAGTTTATCTGTGTGGTCGCTAGGAGTCCATACCAATTTGATGTCATGTAATCATCATAAGTGCAGGGATGGGATGGCTCAGTGGCCAAGACATTGAGCTTGTCAGTCGAAAGGTCAGCAGTTCAGTGGTTCAAATCCCTGGTGCTGCGTAACGGGTGAGTTCCCGTTACTTGTCTCAGCTTCTGCCAAACTAGTAGTTCAAAAGTACGTAAAAAATGCAAGTGGAAAAATAATTTTACATATAACAACTGCAGCTAGACAAGCCTTTGCCCAATGTTGGAGAGAGATGAAGACACCACCCGAAGGTTTAGTAATTTTTAAAAAATTGTGTTTGTGCAGAAATGGATAAAATGACATTAGATTTAAAAGGACAAAAAGATTCGGGATTTCCTGCAATATTTGAAAAATGGTATAACTGGATAGACAACAGAAAGAAGAAAAAGGAAGATACAGGATAAAGGGGGAAGTAAAATTAGATATAATGTATAACACAGATGGAGAAGTAGAATGTATAGCGATTCAATATTTCATCTGTATCAGAACTGGAATATTATGATGTTATGATATGTAAAGGAACACAGACTTGTATACTATATGATTGAGTATGTAAAAAGGAAAAATGCAATAAAATATTAATAATAAAAAAATGCAAATAGAAAAATAGGATCACCTTGATGGGAAGGTAATATCTTTCCGTGGGCCTTTGGCATTTATCATGCAGGCCACATGATCATGGAGACGTCTTTGGACAGCCCTGGCTCTTCGGCTTTGAAATGGAGATGAGCACCACCCCCTAGAGTCAGGAACAACTAGCACACACATGCCAGGGGAACCTTTACCTTTAATCATAAACAATTCTCCAAAAGGCTTCAGTTTCACCTGTTTCTGGAACTCACCCAGAAGGATGCTAATCTGATTTTGTTTCATAAACTGTCCACAACCCATAGCTGAAAAAGAGTTCCTGCATGCTTCTGCCCCCACTTTACTCTACTAAACTGGGGAACCATGTACTGGGATGACCATGCTGGGCCGATCTTTCTTCTTCCAACATCAATAGGAACTGTCATTTGAGGAAGGAGCAAACTACAGAGCCTCCAATCTCAACCCTCACAGATGTCTCGGAGAATATCATGGTCAATAGTGTTGAAGGATGCCTAGAGAACTAATGGATGACATGCTACCCTCACCCCTGCCTCAGCAAAGGAGCATCTCCAAGGTTAAAGACATTTGTTGCCACTAGGTATTTGGGACACTAATTCTTAAAATATTGCCTAAATACTCTGGAAGTTTCTCCATAATGTTAAGAAGCTTTGCAAATTGTAATTGACTGAGGTTATGATTTCAGTTGAAGCAAGCACTCTAAACCGCAGCATATTATAATAGCAATAGCACATACTTATATACCGCTTTATAGTGCTGTTCAGCCCTCTCTAAGCGGTTTACAGAATCAACATATTGCCTCCACAATCTGGGTCCTCATTTTACTCACCTCGGAAGGATGGAAGGCTGAGTCAACTTTGAGCCTGGTGAGATTCAGTCTGCCAAATTGCCAAATTGCAGGCA
>JAOYMU010000001.1:39330168-39342409 GCA_025802295.1 Psammodynastes pulverulentus
AAAGATCGGGTGGATTTTTTGTTCGCCAACCGAATTGGTCGCGAACCGAGGCGTTCGTGAACCGAGGTTCCACTGTACTTTGTTTGATGGAAGCCAGCTGGGAAAGTTACAAATGGTGATCATATGACTCTTAGACATACAGTACTGTCATAAATACATGTTAGTTGCCAAATGTCCAGATTTTGATCATGTGACCAGGGGATAACGGTCATAAGTCACTTTTTTCAGTGCTGTTGTAACTCTGAACAGGGATTAAATGAATGGTTATAAATCAAGGACTACCTGTAAATGTTAAACGTTCCACAAACTGCAATGGAAAAAAGGAAAAGTTGAAGAGTTTACCTTAGGTGTCTTCAAAACAAATTTATGCTTGCCTTCTTCAGGATGCATTGCTGACTTCATCTCCAGCAACTTTGACACTTGCTTTGTGATCTGAAATATATTATTTTTAATCACTGTAAATTACATATATATTAATTGCTACAATGTACAATGCACAGCATTTTTCTTTATTGCTGCATATTGGGATAAGCTGTCTCAAATATCCTTTTTCTATATTGTCTAGTAATACTGCACATTTAATTTTTTTTTTTTCATGGCTCAACATAAATTCTAATATGTAAGTCTAAAAAATCCAGAAATTTCCCAGAAAGCTAATATAATAGGAAACAACACTTATTTTTTTTGACTAGGGTTGATTTAGAAGGAAATAGCCAATATTACACAAGAAAAACAAACATATACTATATGGACAATATTCTCTTCAGTAAAGACTCTATACTGGTGCTATTTCTTTCTTTTCCAACAACATATAAGCATACAACAGTATAACCTTTCATTTACATTGAAAACCTGTTTATTTATTCAGCTTTTCAGATATACTAACCTAGATTTGTAAGGATTTGATATCAGTTTTACACCATATACTTGTGATATGCAAGATTAACATCACTGAAGGACTACATACATTTAATTATTACAAGAACTTGTTACATAGCTTCCTTTGTGATTTCCCCCTTGCCCATATTCAGCAAAGCACAACTAAAAGGGAGTAAATATAGCTAGTCCTCAACTTACAACAGTTCATTCAGTGACTGTTTGAAGTTACCACAGCACTGAAAAAAGTGACTTATGACCATTTTTCACATGTATGACCACTGCAGCATCTCCATGGTCACGTGGCTTACATTTGGATGCTTGATCCCCCTTTGTGACCTTCTGACAAGCAAAGTCAATGGGGAAATCAGATTCATTTAACAACTGTGTTATTAATTTAAGAACTATAGTTATTTACTTAACAAATGTGGCAAAACAAGTTGGGCAAATAGGGGCAAAACTCACTTGACAAATTTTTCAGTTAACAACATAAATTTTGGGTTCAATTGTTGAACCCTTGACATAAGTTGAGGACTACCTGTATTTAATGAGCAAAGAATAAAGAAGGTAAATAGAGGTGAGGAAACAGTTTCAATTGGACACTGTAATGGCAGACTTCCAGGGCCAGTGCTTATCATTATAAAAATCTCTTCAGTCAACCTCAAGTCCTCCCGAATACCCAAAAAACATCCATGTAATTTTCTTGGCAACCACATGACCTTGTTGCCTTCTGGGTTTTTAAGGCTTCCCAATCTAGTGTACATCTCTGGGATTTCCTGAAATGTCCAACTCAACTCTATGCTGCTTGGTTTTTGGCAAAATATGTTGTCACATTGCTATAGTTTATTTTGAAGGACAGAGTAGCCCAAATATTTGATATAATGTCTATGCTCAAATGTCATGTCGACTTGAGACTTGTATTGACTGCATTTTCTTTCACCTGTACAGTATGTAATCAAACAGAATAGAGCTGAAAGGGACCTTGGAGATCTTCTAGCCCAATCCCCTGCTCAAGCAGGAGACCCATGGTGGGGTTCAAATAATTTACAACCGGTTCTCTGCCCTAATGACCATTTTAAATATTTAAAAAAACGGTATACCGAAAAGGTTAGGGCAGGGGTGTCAAACTCATGGTCTGCGGTCCGGATGCGTCATGCACTGGCCACGCTCACCCCCGGTTTAGTGAAGGGGGAAAAAGTCATGATATGCCATGTGATGACATGAGTTTGACATCCCTGGATTAGGGTTAGAGCCTGAATATTTTTTGACCACCCCTGAATGTGGTTCAGTTGGCTTCCTTTCTCGCTGAGTTCCAGGTACGAAGTTTTTCTTCTGTTTTGCTTTTCAAAATTTGTCACTGCTTTGTGAATTTGTGCTCCCAGATTAAATTCATTAATTTGGAACCTGCAATGAAATCAAAATATGTCTGCAAGGATTGCTAACCAGGCCAGAAGTGCATTTTGCTAATGCTGGAACAGCTGCGCTGCTTTCACCTGACTAATTTCTCTAACATAGAGATAGACAACCTGCTTTACTCCAAGTGCTTTGGACTACAATTCTCAGAATTCATGATAACATTGGCTGGAATTAATGGGATTTGCAGTACAAAATATGAGGGGGTGCAATATGCTTTGTGTGCACTGCACAAATAATTTTCATGCATTGCTTGAGTGGACAAATAATTCAGAGCTATGACTAAGATTACAAAACCAATTACTGAAAAGGAATTAGGAACCCATAAGATTGTATAGAAAATATCCTGACTGGCAGAAGCTATTGATCCTTCAACCCATATGACAGGAATTGCAATCAGAGATGAAATGAAGACAATCAAAAATACACAAACTGAGTCCTAGATGAAAGACAGGATTCAGAATTCATGTGTTGCTTTTAAGGACACAGTCTTATTAGTTTTGTTATGTTCAGAGGAATTGTAAATCACTGACAGGTCTAAGGTAAAGGTTCCTCTCACACATATATGCTAGTAATTCCCAATTATCTGAATAAAGGCCAACTCTTTCTCCTCTGCCTTGGATTTGGACTCTACTTTTCTGCTAAAATATAGTCTGGAATGCAGGAGTTCTTTCCCAGAGAGCAAAAAGACAGTGGAGCTTGGAATGTCTGGTGGGCAGAAAGAGAGCAAGGCTGTACTCTCCTTAGCAATTCACAGAGTCTATTTATAATTATTGCAGATAATTGCTTTAGTCTGGTAGGATGTTTGTAAGTAAATAACAATAAAGGAACTATTCAGGAGTAACTCCACATGTCATTCTTGGTTCTTCGGCCTTGACATTTTTTTCATCCATTGTTCAGACAATATTCATCGGGGAAAAGGATACTAATTTTATGATAACTGCAATGACAAACAATTGTACAATTTTCAGTCCAGTTCTAGGAAAATAAAAAGGAAGGTAGGTTGGATTCTTCTACTCAAAACCCGGAAATGCAATCTTGACCCAATCTTGAAAGGTAGCTATGCAACTGCAGTCACAAGGGAATGTTTTAATGAAAAGTTCCCTTATTAAATCATTGAAGCCAAGCTCTCTCTATAAAATGGAATATACAGGAGAAAGAGACATAGAAAACCACATAAAATTGGTTAAGCACAAAGGCTAATAACATAAATCCTACATAATCAGTAAAACCAGTCTAGCAAAATTAGTCATTGCCTCATTGAATAAATTCATTGACAGACTATAGATACACAACAAACCATTCTTACTCTTCTTTCTTCAACGCTATCCTCAGTTTTACAGAATAAAAAATAACTAAAAACCAGTCTCTTCAGTAGAAACTTACTATTGCTTTGCCAATAAAGAAAAATACTCCATCTGTGGTAACCTAGTCCCACCATGGCCAGAGGCAGGAAGGTTGCCATGGAATCAGCTGGGCGCAGGAACCAATGACATCCGTGGCCTGGATGCGCTGCTCACTCATGCATGCAGGCCTTACTTTTTTAGTGCACCCCTCACCCTCATGTCCAGCCTGGTGGAGTTCGCCGCGCTGAGGGAAGAATGAGACCCGTGGAGCCCAGCGCTTGAGCGGAGAGGAGGAGGAGAACATTGAGACTTTGCACCAGACAGTCGGCTTGCCAGGCAGGGAATAGATCAGGCAGGGCTGGCTGGGTGGGAGAGGGGATCATGGCTTCTCAGATGGCTCCTGCTGCCACCAGCAGCTTGGGTGAAGAAAACAAAGGCCAGCAGATGCCCTATTTGCATGCAGTTGTGCTCCATCAGGCAACGAGGTCTCATTCCTCACCCAGTGCGGTGAACTCTGGAGACCTGGTCACAGGTGTGAGGGGCCTGGCCCTGCAGTGCCTCCTTGCTCAGTTGAAGGCTTTGTCCAGCCTTTGAACAGTAAGGTTGGCGCACACGAGCAAGCAGCTCACCTAGGCCACTGATGGAGTTGGTTCCTGCGTTTGGTCGATTCTACGGCCAGCCTTACTGTCTGAGTGCAGGAACAAAGCCTTTAACTGAGCGAGGAGGCACTGTGGGGCCAGGCCTCTCACACCCGTGTCCAGCCCGCCAGAATTCGCCACTCTGGTGGAAGAATGAGACCTCGTTGCCCCACAGAGTACAGCTGCATGCAAATGGAATGTCTGCTGAGCCTTCATTTTCTTCAGCTCGGACGCAGCCAAGGTGCTGGCAGCGGCGGTGGCAGAAGCCACCTGAGCAGCCATGATCCCTCTTCCCCAGCCAGCCAGCCCCACCTGACCTACTCCCTGCCTCGCTAGCCAGCTGCCACAAAGCCTCAGCGTTCTTCTCCTCCTCCACATCTTCCCCACTGAAGTGGATAACTGGTTTGTCTAACTCAGTGCTTCTCAAATAGTGGGGCGCGCCCCCTGGGGGGGTGCGAGGCTCCGTCCAGGAGGGCGCGTTTGACCTCGGGGAACATACTTTTCTATTTTGATTTTTTTTACTATTCTAGAATAAAGTGCAATCGACTCTACTACATTAAGGGGCAGTGGCGCTCTCATTGGCAGTGTGCGCAGGGAGCATTCGCTCGGTGGTGTAGGTGTTTTGTTTGCACTGAGTATGCACGCTTTGCATACATTATAGACAAATGATACTATTTACAGTTGCGCGGGGGCGCGAAATTTTTTCTTCTTCCTAGGGGGGCATGACAGAAAATAATTGAGAAGCACTGCCATAGCCCAATGTTTTGGGGGAAGAGCTGGATGGTCTCCTTCAAGGCTAAAAGACCTTTGACTCTCAGATGGGAGGCAGTGCCAAAGGATTGCGGTGACCGCCAAACAAAGTGCACCTCCAAGATCCTATCAGTTAACTTTATTTAAGGGAGAGGACTTCCCCAAGTGCCTACCCTACCCAATTTGGTGGGATGGGCAGATACTCCTTAGGATACCTAGGTAAATAACCTAGGCCTGTTCCATGTAGGGCTTTAAAAGTGATAACCAGCACCTTAAATTGTGCCCAGAAAGCATCCGGAAGTCAGTATAGCTCAAATAGCAATGAAGTAGTGTGCCACGTAAGTCCATTCTGGATGGTCTTCAAGGGTAGCCCCATGTAGAATGCATTGCAGTAATTCAAACAGAAGGCAATCATGTCATGACTGACCAGTCCAGGCCTACCAGTCCAGGAACAGGTATAATTGGCACACAAGAGGAAATTTGTCTCCGTCACCCAATTCCCATCTGTTCTTCTAGTATGAGCTACAAAAGGCTCCCCAAAGTGGGCACCAGTTCTGTTCCTGGAGAGTGTTACTCCATCCCAGAGTCAAAGATGTGAACTCTCCTGATCCCAGGGGGACCATAACTGCTACTCTATCTTGCTAGGGTTGAGATGTAGCTTTCATCCAGAGACTTATATCCTCCAGGCACTGAGCCATCACCTGAACAGCAGCCTGTGAGACATATAATTGAATATCATCGGCATATTGATATCACATCCTATGTTGTTGCATGACCTTTCCCAGTGGCTTCATAGAGAATGTTAAACAACAAACCAAAATGCATTTCGCCAAGAGTGATAAAAGTGAATGAGGGAAAGGGAAGAAACCTATGATCCACATCTACATTATATGCCTTCCATAATCCAGTTATACTTGTCTTGCAGATCAGGATGTTATATGTTCTTACTAACTGGAAGGAACACCCAGCTGCGGAATAACCCTTGAGGGGACTTTTAAAGAGTGAGGTTGTTTGACTTCTATGATTGAAGATATAAATTCAGAGCATACTGACCTTCATTAGATAGATGAAGGATCAAAAAGCAGGACAGTTGGTAATAACCAGGAAGATAAATTATTGTGTGCTATCTGTGTTATAATAGCTTCTAGGTACTGGGTTAAGAGGTTTAACAGAGATTTTATGAAGCCTTATTTTATTTCATGTAAAACATTAAACTTTAAGCAGCCAAATGATGCAAGGCTATGGCTTTCTGCCTTTTGTTTTTAGAGGGATTCCCCCCCCCCATGCTGCTTCAAGATTGTGGTGGGACTGTTGACTTTGCAACCAGATTAAGTATGAAGCAGTATAAACTTTTTGACCTATAAGTTGGACCAGGAAGCATCCCATATTTGGGGCACACAGTTATTAATGTACAAACTTAGCACTGAATTATGTTCTGGAATCTTTTACTCACATCCCTGTGCAGAAGTTACAGTAGGACTGATTGATTACTTGTTGAAAACTACAGGCAAATAATAAGATTATCCACCATTTGGGATGCTCAATATGACAGTACAATTCAGCATCCCTACATCAGATTTGGCTAATTCAAAGCATAATCGCAACCCCATCCCCCTCCACACACACAAAAGTAACCCCCCCCACACACACACTTTCTGCAAAGCAGCTAAAAAATTCATGATAGGTATTCAAATTTCCACAAGCTTCTCACTGATCATTAATTTTCACCATTCTCCAATAAATAGAGGTAGGCAAACAGCTTGTACAGTAGATATTGTAGGGATTCAGTTTTATGAAATACAGACAACATGGTGCAGTTTGGGAGTGGTAATCAAAAATGTTTCCTTTCTCTTCTCCAGAAAGGAAAATAATATTTGGAATGTATTAAGTAACTAAGCACTTAGTTACTCAATATATTAGAGTATGTCACGTTTATCTTTTACCCTGAGAGGATAAGGGACAAAGGAGACTGTAATTCCCAAATTAGATTCACAACCTTTAAACAAGAGAGGTAAGGTGGGGCAAACATCTACCATTGAATATATTACAAGAATGTGCCATTAATTGCTATTTGGTACAAATAAATAAACATTTTGTAACTGGTCAAAACTAGCCATTTTGTGGATAGATAAGTGGTTCCCCTCTATGATCGTCCTTTTATAACAACATACAAAGTATAATATTAAAAATTCAAAATGTGCCAAACAAATTGCCTACTCTTACAAGCAAAAATCCTCACCATTTCCATAGAATCAAGACTGCAGAAGGTCTCAAAGAGGAAAAAAACAGAATGTCACAAGAAGATGTTAATAGGGCAACATCCAGATAATTAAAACATGACTTTTAACAATGGGATTGCATTAAAAATAGATTTCAGTCTATGTTCACCAGAAATGACAGCAGTTTCAGTTTTCAAATTTCAGATTTACAAACTGCTTAACATGTTTTAAATCTATGCTTTGTTGTACTAAAGCTAAGTATTTGTCCCCAAGTCGCAAAATAACAAGGGCTTACATGGTTTGCTAGGTGTAAGGTAGATTCCAGAGAGCCCTCTAGTTCACAACTCTTATTTGTTGAGTAAAAATAAATATACAACAATAAGCAGCTAAACGCTATAACTTGCGGGTAAATGCTCCATAAGAGATTGGCATTCATAGATGAAGTGGGCTGGATTTATAGCTGGTTGGATGCAGGGTGATGGGTTTCCCTATCTTGTGTCACAGTTTTATTTGGAACAGATTTCTTCACTAGGAACTGTTACCTCAGTTCATCACACCTTCTCCTTGGTTTGGAAGGAGATAGGATCAGAATCTAGCTACTTGCACGGTGACTATGATCCATTCATCTTTAAGCAACTGCTGAAGGTAAACAGCATTGGAATGGCCAGGATACCTATTAATTATCAGAATTCCTTTACTAAACCTCAGTGAGTTTCAAAGCAATAGCTGAGTGTCATTTTCAAGAGTTATTGTTGATTCCAGAGGAGCGCAAAATAAAGGTATGATGATTTATCTTAGCCATAAATAAATGATTGTGTCTCATATTGAACGTCAATGAAGTGCAGGTACTTAAATTAACTATAACATATCTATGATGTTTCCTTCTAGGAATGCTTGCCTGCATTGGTTTGTTAAAATATGTGGGATAAGATTCCTATTCTCTTTTTGCACAAATATAATATTAGCCTAAGCAGTAAATAGAAGGGATGCGGTGGTTCAGTGGCTAAGACGCTGAGCTTGTTGATAGAAAGGTTGGCAGTTCAGCTGTTTGAATCCCTAGTGCCGCGTAATGGGGTGAGCTCCCGTTACTTTTCCCAGCTTCTGCCAACCTAGCAGTTCGAAAGTATGTAAAAAATGCAAGTAGAAAAATAGGGACCATCTTTGGTGGGAAGGTATCAGCGTTCCATGCACCTCTGGCATTTAGTCATTCCGGCCAAATGACCAAATGGCTGGCTCTTTGGCTTTAAAACGGAGATGAGCACTGCCCCCTAGAGTCAGGAACGACTAACACATATGTGCGAGGGGAACATTTACCTTTTTAAGCAGTAAATGTTTAAAAAAGCCCTTACTTAGAACAGCAAGGATACTTTGGGTAGATTTGGCTAGGCTATGAATTATAATGTATTGTCATCATCGATGCAAGTTGTTGTAATTTACTCCTGACATTCAGGTTTAGCTGTTGGGCATATTGCTGGAAATGCATCCTATTCTCTTTCCTGCCTTCTAAATGCCCTTCATGTTTCAGTAAAACAATCCAATCAAAACTAAAGACCAACATCACTGTAAAACAAATCAAGCATACAAACCATTCCTAAGCATTCTTATACTACTCCATCTTTTTTTGGCCCAAGGCCTTTAATTTTCTTAAGCTGTGCACTAATATAACTAAACTTTCCACAGAAAAATGTGTGCACACCATATTATTCTTATTATTTTGGTGATTTTTCAACTCATGTTAATAACCCCCTAGCCCTAGAATGAATGTAAACCTTTAACAGTTTCTTTGTTACATCCTGACTATGTTGCCTTTGCTTCCTACTAGTCTACAGCTGTTCCCAATGCAAAGTAGTGTACTCCTAGTGCTAGTTTTGTCATGGGAAGGATCTGGCATGCTTCATGGACAAAATGGTTGATGACACAGTGAGGAATTGGGATCTGTTCCCCTTATCTTGGCCTATTTCGGTTGCTATGGACATGCTCAGGCATAGCCTTCTATTGCAATGTTAGCTTGGGCTGCAGGAGAAATCTATTTGTTATTGAAGCATCTACCTCTGTGTTGGTGAATCTTCACTAATGACAGCATTTCACATCTTCCTTTGCTTCTGCTGTCAAGGGGTTTCTTGTGTAGTTTCTTATGTTGTGTTGGTAACATAACCAAGTGTGCTTCCCAAATGGAATCCCAATGAGATTTTAAAGGGAAGATTATTAGAGAGGTGTCACATTTAAATCAAAATTCAATTCAGCTTTCAAGAGGGAAGTTTTAGGTTTCATTTTTTATATTGCATTGATCGCAGTGCAATTCCTAGTGATGCTTCTTCCATTACTAAAGCTGATGTAGCCACAGATATTACAAATCACATTCCATTTTTTTACTAGTATTGATAAACAAGTGTGAGTTATATCTATGCTATACTATTTCATGTAGAAGGCAATCTATATACTACTAAACCCCCCATTGTCATGATCTTTAACTGAGTGAAACGGTGCATCAAATTTTGAACCAAGGAATCCCAAACGGGCTAATTTACAAAATGCATCCAAAATCTAGGACCCATGACTCCTAAGAGAATGAAATTTGGGGAAGTTGTAGCTGTGACAGGGCTGTTGTAGGACTCCAAAATCCAAGGAAGACATGTGGAGGTTTTTCTAAGCAGTTTCCTTTATTGTTCCATACTTACAGAGAGAAATCTTGTGAAACTAGTGCAAACTATTTGTATCATTACTCTGAGAAAAGGAACTGCTTTAACTCTTTGAAGGTGAAATGAATAACTCTGTAAAGCTTCAATTCAAGGTAGATGAGTACAAGCGAGCTGTGCAGCTTTTAAATTTGACAAATAAGATAAATAAAAGCTGAACAATGAATATTTGTTTGCAGAATTGCAGATTGCAGAAAATTCACTCTATCATACCAATTATGAAAGCAAAATGAAGAATGAGATTTCACATCATTGTCCACCATGTCCATGTTGAATGGAATCAGAACGATTCCATTAATTAAGAAGATTTGGGGACTGGAGGTTAAAACATATGAAGAATGGATGCAGGAATTGGTTATGTCTAGTCTAGTGAAAAGAAGGACTAGGGGTGACATGATAGCAGTGTGCCAATATTTGAGGGGCTGCCACTAAGAAGAGAGGGGTCAACCTATTCTCTGAAGCACCTGAGGGTAGGACAAGTAGCAATGAGTGGAAACTAATGAAGGAGAGAATTAACCTAGAACTAAGGAGAGATTTCCTGACAGTGAGAATAATTAATCAGTGGAATGGCTTGCCTTCAGGGGTTGTGGGTGCTCCATCACTAGAGGCTTTTAAGAAGAGATTGGACAGCCATTGGTCTGAAATGGTTGGTATAAGGTATCCTGCTTGAGCAGGGGGATGGACAAGGAGACCTCCAAGGTCCCTTCCAATGAAGATGATGATAGTGGTGATGATGATGATGGTGATGGTGATGGTGATGGTGATGGTGATGGTGATGATGATGATGATGATGATGATGATGATGATGATGATGATGTAGTTCAGAAACAATCATGCTTGGCTTCAACTATACCTGGTAATTGTGAGATACTTCAAGGGACAATCACTACTGAATGATAAATATCAGTCGAGGAAACTGATCTGATATCAATGTACCTGACAACTGAAAAATCGAGATAAGTAATACTCAGCTTAGCCTCATGTAAAACTCTCAGTATAAATAATTGATTGGCTTTTTCATGGCTGCTTCAAATGGATGATATTCATTTTTTTTCCTTTTACTAATAATTGTTTTTGCTGGGCTCACATGATAGACAAAATATTTCCGAGTGTATCTGAGCTTTGCCTCCTTTTATAAGTTGTCAGGAGTGGTGGCATGTATGCTTATGCCCAATCCAAAATACCTGGGTCACTTTGAACTAAAGTTTAGTAGATCTCTAGATTGGTTAGCAGAACTTATTCTGAGCAATAAGTCAGCCAGATGTTCAGACTGGATTTGATATTTTTATCCACCTATTGAGTTCTTCTCAAGGATCTGGGATAGGTAGATGTTGATGTTTGATGGTGTTAAAGGTACCATCACAGGATGTAAACTGTTCCAAGTAAAGCTGCCTGCTGCAATTGACGGATGGTGAATTTGTCAATGCCTGTGGTGTCCAATTGTTTAGGGATTGAGCCCAAGGAACCGATTACAATACTGCTGGTTCTACCTTTCTTTTGCCACAGTTCTTATTATTATCCAATTTATTTGCTGCACCATCTTGTGTCTCAAGACAACTCTGAGTGGCTTACAGTAACATAAAAATACAATTGGCAATTATAAATGTAAAGACAGATTAAAATTATAAAAATTAAAACAAACTAAAAAAACAAAGGTTTGGAGCAGAGAGATGGAGGAGCCTTCATTGTTAGTGTACCACCACCTCCATGCTGATTTCTGGAAATTATCACATTATTTTCAGGGTTTTTCCAGAATGATTTTGTTATGATCTTTCCAGACCTCCATGTCAGACGAACTGATTTGCAATTTGGTCAGATCTCCCTTTCCTTCCTTTGTGAATATAGGAATAAAATTTGTTGTCTTCCAGCTATCTGGCATTTTACCAGTTCTCCAGGATTTCTCAGATAATGAATAAAGATTTAGCTAGGCCATCTGCTAGCTCTTTCATTACCTAGGATGCAATTCACTTGCTCCTGGAGATGTAAACTAACCCAAAGTGAACATGTATTCCCGGACTATGTTTCTAGAAATCTCAAGTTTCAATACCACCCCTTGATCCTATGCTCACAATTTTCTGGTGGAACACATAGTTACTTGTTGTTTTGTCTGGATGAAAAAAATGAATCAAAATGGTAGTTGATTAGCTACACCATTTTGGGGGTAAATATGTTAATGCAGAATACTGATTTGCTGTTTTCCAACTATTCACCTATTTTTATTATTGAAAAAGTTTTATTGACACATTTTTAAACAAATTTTCACTCCCCAACCCCTCCCTCCATCCCTCCCCCACCCTCCCCAC
>JAOYMU010000001.1:39398994-39410167 GCA_025802295.1 Psammodynastes pulverulentus
AAATGACTTACTGTAAAACCTCGGCGAAAGGGTTGAAAAATAGAGCGCCATGGCGTTCAAATAGAGGTTTTACGGTAGATTCTTTGTGGGAATGTAGTGACTCCAAACTGATGACTCATTTGACCTCATCCTTGGGCTTAGCCTGGTCATCTCCTATACACATCTTCAAAAGGGGTGGATGGAATCTTTTATAGCCAACTCTCCAAAGGCTGCCAAATTGTAACTCCCAGGATCTCTTTGCATTGGTCATGCATGCTTGGGCTGCCAGGAGTTATAGTTCAATAACTTCTAGATGTCTCCTTTGCATTCAGAAGCAGTGACTATTCAGTTAAGGTTTTATTGCAAGGCGAAAGAAGAAAATAACAATAGTGTAACATTAGACAGCAATCAAAGAATAATCATGAGTATTGAAGAATATAGTAAGACAAAGAAAGACCCCATGGCCCTTCTGCCAGTCAGGAAACCCCAGAGGAGCACCCCCATATACACATACTTCAAGGTCTGCATTGAAGTTCCATCCCATGGAGGTTTCTAACTAGCTTATGTAGGCTATGAACCATAATTAAGCTTACCTGCTTTCCGATATCTCATCTCACTGCATTTTACCATTGGCAAGGAGGACAATTCTATATCTTATTTTGGCATGCTTTGTCCTCATGCCAAGAATGAGACCATCATGGTCAAAGATTCCTTGTTTATATCAGGGAGAAATGAGACCATGTTAAAAATAAAAACTACTGTTTCTCTAGGTTAATTGGATTGAGGATGAGAAAGATCTTTCTATTCTACACAGATGTCCCACCAAGGATAGGGCAAAACAAAATATGACTTTTAATGGCTAAAATAAATCTTTGTTTAATTCTGCAGTCTATATTCAACAAGTGCATGAAAATATAAAGATCTGTGTACTTGGGCTTAAGGGAACGAGGCATACACTATTATCCAATGCCCCCTCACCAATGGAACCAGCAGAACTACACTTTCAGATCTCTATTAATGAGAGAAATGCAGAATGAAAGAGAGCTATGAAAGTGGCCAATGGAATTTAATTGGAAGCAGAATTATTAACTCTTTCTCTGTGTGCTTTGTGCTTGTGTGTCCACATTCTTTTGCATCCACAGCAGTAGTGAAACATTAAAGGTGGGGAAACAATCATAAGAGATTGTTTTTTAATCCAGAAAAAAAGGAGAAATCAGCCTCTCCTCCAATAGACTGTAACCGTCTTAATGAAGGAACGCTTATTGTGTGGCTAAACAAATACTTTGTTCCCCACCTCCCTTGAGTTCCTTGCCTGTGAATTTCCAAGATGGAAAATGTCAGCCACTTAGGAAGTGTCACTTATCAATGAATGGCAGAGCATGCAAATTGGCATACAATCAACATTTTCCTTTCTGGAAGAGGAACAACTGCCCTCCCCTTTCTTTGTGAACTAATCCATTTTGCCAAATCCTCCAAACAATTGAAGAATTTTGTATGCTCTCTAGGACTCAACTGTTGCTACAGGAAAGCTTTCAAAAGTATAAGCCTTCCCCTGATGATTTAAAAAAAAATGTATCCTTTGAAGCTAATGTTGACTGCTGCACTGGATGGCCTCGTGATCTCAGATCACAAGATTTGCATGTCCCAAGATGAATCTGAACCTGAATGGGTGGTTAGGCATTCTTATCTACCTCAGAACACAACAACCTCCATAAAGGAAGGAATTATTCCTTTGACCAAACATATAAGGAAACGGAATAACTTCAAGGCAGAAAAAAGCAGCCCTAAAAACACTAGAAAATGATCAAATCATCATTGTCCTCCCAATAACCTAGCCACAATTTTCATAAGAAAAAAAAGAACATATTACATCCCAAAAGTATAAGAGAGGTTGAATGATAAGGAAACATACAATCTCATAAATACAAACCCTATACAGAAATCCCAACAACCAAATTAGAAAAACCCTCAATGACCTAATCATAATGTAACAAGTCATAAAAGAAGAACAAACGAAGAACATGAACAAGAACAGATCCATGAACATTAATTAATAGTCAGAAGAAAACTCCTTAGTTTCACAACACACTGATAATTTCAACCACATTTTCAACTGGGAAACTAGACATCATAGACCAAAAATGCAAGAAAATTCCTAGATGTTTTACACCCTGTGAATCAAGAGATTAAGAGACACGTTGAGATAAACTCCAACCACAAACCATTCAAGAAAAAAAGTGATGAGAAGTCAAGGAAAGAAGCAAACACTTCTTTCCTCATCAGACATCTATTGACCAGCACCCAGAAAAGCAGCAACCAGCAATCAGATAAACAAGAACAATCAAAGAAGAAGCAATATTTCACCAAAAAAGCAATCAAAGAAGAAACAGTGTTCCAAAAAAGACTGATAAGAATAGAAACAGCCAGAAATCTCCATTCCCCCATGCACTGACAATGTTTCCCAAACTGCATAATTTTTGTAAACATCTAAAAGTCAGCAATCAGTATATGAAGTGGATGGGGATTCACGTGTATGTAATAATAAGAGCCATAAGAATCCATTGTCTTTGCTTTAAAGAATAATATAAATCTCTTTCAGAAAATATTTCTCTTTTGGCATTCAAAAGTGGCTGACATGGTACAAACACAGAGGTACAAACATTCATTGCAGGCATCTCCATTGACTTTCTGGGGAAGCTGGCAGGAAACGTTACAAATGGTGACTACATAAAGGTTACAAATGATGTTTACACATGGTGATTATGTGATTGCATGGCACTGCAACAAGTCATAAGTGCAAACTTGTTGTCAACCACTCTTTCTTCATCAACCAGATGAATATAGGTTTCTATTTTTTCAAGATCTGATTCATCATCTCAACATAGGATCTTCACATAGGAATAATTGTAGGCATCCCAATAAGGTAAGTTTTAATTTATTAATAAGGTTTTCCCTCTGCAACATTGCAAACACATACTGATATTGATACTCTTAACAATGATAACTCGAGACACAAAATGCTATATCCCACTTGGGTGTTTATGTCTGTATTTGTCTGAGGTTTCACAGACAACCCAGTTATTAAAATATTAAAGAAGTTCATAGTGATATTAGGTTTGTAAGTAAGTCTCTCCATTTTAATGTTCAATCATTATTGCGCTCAGGGTGTTATTAAAAAAATACTTGTCACCTCTCCTTTCACTGTATTCAGGTTTTTTAAGATCTTCAGTGAGTTCATTTTTTAGACCAAGAGGAGCAGTTTTACTGAAATTATAGGTTTCTGTCAAAAAATCAAGCAAAAGTTCCCCAGTTTTGCTCCCTTCAGTAAAACAATCTGTAATGTCCATGTCTGATGGAAGCTCATAAGTCTGATACTTCAGTCCAGAACCATCAAGCATCTCTTCAACATCAGTAGAAGAAATATATAAACAAAGATCATTCGGAGGTAAATGAGGACCGTATTTCCTCCACAATTTGGCCCAGCCACTACGTCCTGTCAAATAAACAATATCACAAACATGTAAGTGACAAATTATTAGTATTATACATGTTCCAATAGAAGAGAATATCTTTAGCTCAGGTTTGAACTGTGGGGTCCTTGGTACTCTCTGAGTTTGATTGTTTTCTTGCAGGCATTTCATTACCTAACTAGGTAACATCATCAGTTCTAGCAAGAAATGGGGGTTTGCTCTCTGTCTGTATACTAGGAGCTTGTCCTGTCAGTGTTGGTGGGAATGATATTGGTGGTTCCTTGATTAAGCTGTTGTTTACTGCTTGTTTGTCTGGGTTTTATAATTCGCAGTGAATGGATTTCCCACATTTTAAACACAGGGCTTGAAATAGGACTAAAAACCAAAACAGTGAAATTTCATTCCATCAAATTCAATTTAGGTTCATTTTCCCCATGTTGTTCCCCTCCAGATGTATTTGCATTATAAGTCCCTAAATTCCTGGCAACCTTGTTCAGTGGCCATGCTCTTTGGAGTTTTTTAAGAGTGAGTATAGTCCCAAGGAAGAGAGAAAAATTGAGAAGGTAGTGAATAATATTAGATCAGTCAGGTATCTTAATTCTTAATTGAAAAAGATCGATTTGGGAGGGGGGGGAAATCAATTCACCGCATGGGTTCAGGAGTGCCAGAGACAGTCTGCATAGATTTAACATGAGGCAAAATATTGGCAGAATAACAAGAAAAAGACTTTGGCAATTAGATATCGAGAAAAAGGAATGTGCCAGGCTGAAACCAGAGATGGTCTCAAATAAGAAAGTTGCCACATGCTTTGCCTTTTTTGACACTTTTGCAGGCCACAGATACCCCAGATCAGGGTCCAAGTTGGTTCAACATGCAAACCTATTAGAGAGGCCTTCTTTATGAGCATTATCCCCAGTGAACGGAGTGGCATTACATAGTTTGGAATTGGGGTGGTTATATATTTTCAAGGAGACCTCTTACTCTTTTCAATCTCTCTCAGTGCTGCTGCAGCTTTGTACATAATTTAGAAGCTGAAGATCATTTCCAACCGCGAATGGGAACATCACTGAGGCCAGAGCTGATCTCATGATTGGCTTCTCATCACCCCATACAAATAAACCAGAAACTGGTTGATAAATCTTCAAATCATCTAGAAGAGCAGGTTTAGAGCTGGGCTGAACAGCCACTTTGGAAGCAATTGCCCAAGGGGCTAGTGAAATCATTGTAACGGTGAAAGGCTTTGATCACCACACATAACTGTACATTTAAAATAAAACGCTTTTATTGGAAGAGGGAGAAGGATTTGGGTATTTTCACACTCGTTTCTCTCTCTCTATCTCTCTCAAGAGCTCTTGACTTTGCCAAAGATAAATGACTTTAGTTTACATTTATTCAGGTTTAAAGTCATCCTTTGAATCTGCAATCAGACGTTAGACGTTGAGGGAAAGATTTTGAGATAAGTGATTATATAAATAACAATTGCCTTTTCTTAGGTTATCTCATCATATAGTATCAAAATATATCCTTTCTGAAGGATGGGAAACTAATTTCTTACAATGATGGCTATTTATGTGTCTGGTAGAACAACAAGGACATGTGGAAATGTGTATGTGTGTATGGGTTACAGAAGAGATCCTGAACTTCAAAACTGCATTCTCATTTTTACCTATAGGAAATACAGGTAATACTCGACGTACAACTAGTTACTTAGTGACTATTTGAAGTTACAATGGACCTCCCTGGGGGTATTCACAATCCAGATTCCAAATGCCAATGTTTCCCCCCCCCATCACGTGAATGTACCTCAGACACTCAGCAACCAGACTGCATTTACAGCTGTTTGTCGCATCCTACAATCACATGATCACATTTTACAATGGTTTTGCCGAAAACCAACATTTACTTCTGTTTTTGACAAAACCGCACCCATAGTGAACCATTGCTTCACTTAACGATCACTGCAAAAAAGGTCATAAAATTGGGTCAGTCCCATGGGTCAGCCACTTTATGTCTGCGATGGGCAGGTTCCATTATGGTCATAATTCAAGGACAAGCTGTAATCCCTATTGAACATAATTCGAATATACCACCTTTAAAATGTGGTCCAGAGACTGTGTACTATCTTTCAAAATCTGAGGCAGAAATCTTATAAACAAATATTTGATAGAGATGAAGTCAGCTTTCTCCCGCCTGATGTTTTGGACTTTAATTCCCAAAATTCTCAGGCACATCCAAAGTATATTAGATCAGCAAAGGTTCGTGTAAGTCCTTTAAAGCAGGAAAATAGTACAGTCAGCCTAAACCTGATTGTTTACTGGAAAGGAAGTCCATGTAATGCACATATACATCAAGATACAGCTTCAGTCATGATTAATTAAAATCTAATTAACTTTCATATGATTTAGCTGAGAGATTGACTTATGTATGCTCCCAATATAAGCAATTGTAATTAATTCAGAAGCATCCATGGAGACTGAGAAGCAAGAAAATTGACAAAGGATCGTTCTGATTTACAGTAGGCCTAAAATAAGCCAGGGCTACATGCGACTTTAATGTAGTCTCCATAAAGTTGTATAGAGTGACAAGATGACTGGATAGGAGGTCTCCATTAGATCCATGAAATTCTAGTATAACGATGTTCCAAATTATTTAAAATATTTGGCAATTTTAGGTCACCCAGCTGGCAACCCTTGCAGTGAGAAAGGAGCTATTTTTATTTAAAAATTGGCTGCATGTTAGGTATACAGATATTACCGCAGAGAGAGAGAGAAAGAGAGAGAAAAATATATTAGCAGGAACAGTGGGAAAGGGCACCAGGCTAATTCATTTATTTGGTACCCTTGGTGGCATGATTCAGCATTTCTGATGTGAATCATTTATAAAAAGCCAAAGCTCCTGGCCCCTTTGGATAGGAAAGCAATAAATTCAGGACTAATGAGGGCCTGCTGAGAAGTATGACTGCAAATCCCCCATGTTAATAAAGCTACTTGTCTGCCTTTTGGGGGCGGGGGAGGAAAACAGTCAGTCTTGAAAGAGTTTCTTTCGGAAACATAAACATTGTCAGCTTTAAATGGATGCCGCACAACAAATTTGTGTTATTTATTCTTTCCCTGTCTCTCCCTCCCCCAGTGGTGGGAAATGAATGCGGAGCACTAATTGCAAGGAATGCGCTGGTGTCAGTGTTCTGTGACTCAATGCCATTTCTGAAACGGAGCAATTATACACCACCTGACTGGCACATTATTATAATCACTCCCTGTAGATGCAACATATGGTGCTAGACTGGTGTTTTTTAAGACTTTGTGGCAAACTGACTGCGAGAGGAGGATATTATCTTTAAAAACAACCCTATATCTTTCTTCAGAGTTGGCCTGGTTTCACCGACAACTGAAATATGGGCGGAGCTGATGTCCCACATGTTTTTATCAGATTTCACGTGATATACGTTTTTTTTAATTAGAGAATGAGGTGAACGGCACACTGAGCACAACTCAATGGGAATACCTCCTCAGGCAGACTGCACTGCAAAGAACAGGTATGAGTAGCACCAGAGAGCTTTCAATATAAGACTTGGTACCAACATGCTAGAGGTTGTTTTATGGACTATGTTCAGGGAAGTCTTATTTTAGCAAAGGCTTTCTGTTCCTCTGCTCGTTCACCTCTTTTGATGTTTATCTACTCTGTTGTACCTCACACTATTCACTCTGAATAATGGAATCTCACATCTTTTCCTTAACTGATTGTCTTTGGTTGTCTTCTTTCTTTTGTTATCTTTTACCCAAGTGAGGAACGGCTGGCAGAAAAGAAATTGCACATGGATGTATCTCAGTTCCAATGGATGCCCCCATAAACATTTTCTGATAGGTGCCTTAGATTCAGTTAGCTTAAAGCAGGGGTGTCCATGCTGGCTGAGGGATTCTGGGAGTTGAAATCCACGGATTTTAAAGTTGCCAAGGTTGGGCATCCCTGATTTAGAGTTTCTGCACACCTGCCTGTTGCATTCCTTGTGTCTGCTAAGTATGCTGGAGAAGAGAGAAATAGAATAAGATTCAAAATGGAATAAGAGTACCAGACTTGGGACAGAAAAAATGTTTTGAGTTTTTAAAAAGTCTATAATTAAAAACATCCCAAATCAGGTCAGAATAATTTACTCGTTGTTTTTTTCTTTTTCCTTTTCTAATTTCTTGTAAATGCCCCCTTTCCCTTCAGATGCTTCAAGATGTACCAGCAAAGGGTAGATAATCAATATAAAACTTGGCTTGTTGTATACATATGTTTTGCATCCAGGTACTTATAACTAATTATTCTGAAATACAGCTTTAAGATTATCTCTCTCTTGTAAGTGTAAAGTCAGCACTTGATATCTAACATGGTCTTCTCCCTGATTAACTCGCTTTCAATATGCACATATTAAGAGAAAAGGGCATTCAATGATGTATCTTCTGTCTACAAAGGCATTTATTTGATGCATGAGATGTCCTGTGTCTTTAGGGTACCTCTTATGTATACACGCCTCTGAAATTTGAATGTAAGAATGCTCTTCATCATTTCTTATTGCATGTATGTATGAATGTATGTATGTATGTATGTATGTATGTATGTATGTATGTATGTATGTGATTATTTTAAGATTTAAAAATATCCTTACTTTAGCAATAGCACTTAGACTTATATACCGCTCCACAGTGCTTTACAGCCCTTTTTAAGTGGTTTACAGAGTCGGCTTATTGCCCCCAACAATCTGGGTCCTCATTTTACCGATCTTGGAAGGAAGGAAGGAAGGAAGGAAGGAAGGAAGGAAGGAAGGAAGGAAGGAAGGAAGAAAGGAAGGAAGGAAGGAAGGCAGGCTGAGCCAATCTTGAGCTTGGTGAGAATCAAACTGCCAAATTGTAGGCAGCTAGCAGTTGGCAGAGGTAGCCTGCAGTACTGTACTCTAACCACTGTGCCACCACAACACCTTTATTTACAAGAATAACCACATGGCTGAAGTTAGTGAGATGAGATGAGAAATAATCTCTAATTTGGTAATTCCAGGTTAAAGGGCAATGTTTCGCTACAGGCTAAGCATTTGACAAAAAATATTGTTTTTGTTTTCACTGAAAACATAACCAGACAAATAACTATTTCAAAAATCTAGAGGAAGTGTGTACTTGTGTTCATAAGAGTCCTATTGAGTTGGGTTATATAGATCCTGCCATAATTGCTCTGTATTATTAGGCTGCTATTTTGTGAGTGGTATTTGATAAATCCTTTTCTTTTCCATCCTTCTCCTTGTTCCTGTGTACATATTGTTCTATTCACAACATAAACCTGAGAGTAACAAATACAAACTGTGAAATCAATGAAACCTGAAAGGTGCTTAACTGTGGCTGGTTGTACCCATAAGACTTGCATTAGGCACTAATCCTAAAAATGTTATTTGCTTTGCTCACCCAGTACCAGATAAAAACAAATGCTTCATTATTGCAATCACTGGCATTTCATTTTTCAGATACCCTGACTACATCTTTCTTATTCAGGCTTCAGACATAACCATCCTAGTGTGGGCTTTTTACCTAGCACCACAATATTGAATGAAAAGAGGAGTTTTAACATGGAAATGAGCCAACCAAATAGCTGGAGAAAACTTTCTAGCTATTTGCTTAATGCCATATGCAGTCAGGTATTATGGGCGCCATTCTGAAAAATCACATGAATTATTTCAGTTATCTTTATAGTGATACAGTCAGTTTAGACTTTTTTGTAGCTCATTCTTTAGATCCATAAAATGAAAGATCAGCAAATAAGTTCTAATGTTTTAATATAATCTGGTTTTCACTATGCACAGGGGGAGCACCATTCATGGTGATACATCTGAGTCTTGTTTTCAAAGAAATAGCAACATGACTAAACATACTGTAAGGCAGAGAGCACATGGGGAAAAGCTGGCTGGTTTCATAAGTCAGTTTTTGGATCAAGGTTTAAACAGTTGACAAATAACTATTCTAGTTTTTTGCTTGTGTGTGTGTGTGTGTGTGTGTGTGTGTGTGTGTGTGTATGTGTGTGTATGTGTGCATGCCTATGCACCTTCACAGCCCTATTGGTTCAGCCCTCCATAACCGTCCCAGTTTCTGATGTGGCCTCTTGGGAAAATTAATTGCCCAACCCTGCCTTGGAATAACATCTGGCTACACACATCTGACAATTCCCAAATAGGTTGAAAGTGGTCCTAAAATGCCTCCTGGTGGCCAATGTAATCTTTTTATATGGTCCACATTATGGACTATTTCAATACAGGTAGTTCTCAACTTACAATAGTTCATTTAATGACTCTTCAAATTTATAACTGCACTGGAAAAAAGTGACTTATGGCCATTTTTCACACCTATGACCATTGTAGCATCCCCATGGTCACGTGATCAAACTTCAGACACTGACGATTGCAGTATCCTGGAGTCATGTGATCACCTTTTTTGCAACCATCTGAGCCACATTCACTTAACAACCGTGTTGCTAACTTAACAACTGCAGGGATTCACTTAACAACGGTGGCAAGAAAGGTCATAAAACGGGGCAAGATTCACTTAACAAATGTCTCACTTAGCTACAGAAATGTTGGGCTGAATTATGGTTGTAAGTTGAGGACTACCTGTAGTACATAAATAATAAAATACTACAAATACACAAATCCGATGTGTTAGGATTCAGCTTTGAACTTACCTGAAACAAGTATAATGAGGAGTTTGGCCCCAGGTTCCAAGAGGCTGTGAAAGAATCTAATGGTAGCTGGCATGTCTTTTACGTAATACAGCATCTAAAAACGAGAAGAATCATTTCAAGGTGAAACGGGTTTGCGGATTTCTTGGAATGTGTTTTGTTAAATCATTCAAATAGTTTGTAAAATATTATATTTTGTATTATATTATGTTTTATAATATTATACATTATATGTTGTAATTTAGATATTTGCAAAATCTTCCTCAAAATCTGTATGTTGAGTTATATCTCCCCCACCCCCATCACCACAGAACAGGATAACTACCAGGTCGGGAATGTAAAACTACAGCGAGAGAAAATAGTTTATAAATAAAAAGAGCAAATTTGTAATAGTAAAGTAATACACCCTGCATGAAAAATAGCCCATTAATGTAATGTCTCAGTAACAGTGGTCTGGCCACATAATAATGTGCTTTGTTCTACCTGGATCATGTGGATGAAATTCCATTTTCCCGTCTCTTTGCTGTCCATAGTTCGATTTTCATATTCCAGGGATGTCTCTTGGTGCCAAGTGAATTTGATGTTCTTGAGATCTGATGCCTTTGCAACACATTCTGAAATGTGATAGCTCCATAGTTTATCTCATTTGCAGCTATGGAATACATTTTCATTTCAGTCGTTTTAAAGCACCTGAAAGCCATATATTTTTAATATGACGCTGATGCCATTGGTGAGACCAGTTTTCAGCCGCTGTCCTTTGTTCACTTTAATATAAAGGAGGTACATTTTGCTACGTTCCTGGAATCTGGTCTAGATCTCTGATACTTGTAGGACTTCAACATAGACCAACAATGTATTCATATTATCTCATTTTGGAAAACATGGTTTATTTAAATAAGGGGAGGGGGTCCTTGGTGCTCTCTGAGCTTGCTTGTTTTCTTGCAGACATTTCATTACTCTAACCAGGTAACATTATCAGTGTTAGTAAGGAGTGCTGTTTGCTATCAGTTTATATTCTGATGTCTTGC
>JAOYMU010000001.1:39595441-39611631 GCA_025802295.1 Psammodynastes pulverulentus
AGAGAGAGAGAGAGAGAGAGAGAGAGAGAGAGAGAGAGAGAGAGAGAGAGAGAGAGAGAGAGAGATACACAGAGAGAAAGAGAGATAGAGATACAGAGAGAGAGAGGAGAGAAAGAGGGAGATGAGAGAGAGAGCAAGAAAGAGAGATAAAGAGAGAGATGAGAGAGAGAGAGAGATGAGAGATCCCAGTGTTTTGTTCTCTGTGGGAAATGGGTCAAGTAGCTCTTTGAGTGTTTAAGATCGCAGAAACAGGCAGCTCAGTGACTGAAGGACCCCATCCTGACACTGGGAGACCAGGCACTTCAGCGAGCAGCACACTGGATTCCTATTAGGGGTCCATGGGATTTAAAATTATGAGTTTGGTGGTCCCTGAGGTCCAAAAGGTTGGAGACTCATGCCTTAGATAGTTAAGTGCTTGCTGCTGGGTAGGGGAGGGAGTGAGGGATTGAGAGATTGTCTGGGAAACTGTCACAGAAGAATGAACATGAAGATCACATGAACACATCAGCGGCATAGACATTAGCACTGAAACAGTCACAACTTTCCCAAGTTTCATTCCCTTGGGAGTCATGGGTCCCGAGTTTGGGACACATTCTGTTAAGTTAGCCCATTTGAAATACCTTGTTTCAAAAATTGTTGCCCTATGATGCACTGTTTTGCCCAGTTAAAGCTCACGACAACAAGAGTTTTAATGTTAGATAGATATATACCACTACATAAATTTAGAACAGATTCATTACTTTTGTAACAAGCCAGAGGAAATGGGATTTCCAACACTTCTCAGCTCAAAACACTGAACATTTTTTAACAGTATTTCTTGGTGTGAATACATATTCTTGAGAATGATGAGATTTCTAGCCTTTAATGTGGGAAACGTATTTATGGATAAGATAAAAGGAAGCAAGTGAGCTGGTGAGACCTACATTAGTTAGGTCTGGGCTTTGTTAATTTTGACTTATCTAAAATGACCTGCACTACCACACTGTTATAGGGTTCTGAATTGAGCTTGCTCATCGCTTAATTATAACTCTGATCTCTGTTGTATGTTGCAATAGCAGATACACTGAAATCCAAAGGTCTAGCTAAATGTGGCAATGAAATGTATGACTGAAATTCATTAATTTCCCCAAAGATACTGAATAGTATCTCTTATGGGAAATATTTTAATTAAGAAACATAACACTGGGAAATAGCATTGATCCAATCTGAAGTATTCTCCTCCTCCTCTTTGCTAATATTTAAGAATTTGGACATTTGAGCTGGAGACTCCAGGGTGTCATCTAATTAGATCCCACTAGACTGGCTTTCATGTTTTCAGCTATGTTTTTGGGGGAGGAGAGGGGGAGAATCATTGCATCATTTTCACTGAAGAGGAATCTTAGAAATGTGCACAACATCTACATTTATCAATGACTTAGGTAATAGGTTTAGCAAACAGAACTCAAAATGTATTGCTTATTATGAGCATTTATTATTAACAACTGAAATGCTAAAATAAGGTAGGGAATCCCCACTGAGCATGGCTTCTGAAATTCTTGCTAATACCTTGACTAGCAGTAGCCATAGGAAAAATCTGCATTTTCATCTGTGGAATGAAATATCATAGAATGTTTCCATTCTCATTCTCTCTCTCTCTCCCTCTCCCTCTCTCTCCCCACCTATGTGTGTCTTTGTGGATCTGATCAGGGCACAGAATATATGCTATCTCTGCTTTAGTATGTGTGTTTCTCCTCTCCCTTTGTTTTGTGGCTGAGTGAATGTTTGTGTGAACGCTAAGCGTGAATTGGGAAGCCCAGGGCAGGTTGCCTATGCTCCAGTTTGGGTCATGTGACTAGAACAGGGCGGGAGGGACTTTAGAGTGGAATGGTCAGCAGCGTTCCTGCCCAGATGCCTCTACTAGAGGGCTGCATTTGGATAGTAACATTTTTAGCCCCCAAACCAGATCCAGTTCATTTTAGAACTTCATCTTTCTTTCGGCAACTTTTCCCTCGCAGTTAATTTTGATCCCATTTGGTGAATTATCCTGCTGATGGACAGACAGCAGAATCTCAAGCGCTTTGCGTAGTTTCTTTTCAATATTACTCTAAATTGGAAATAATAAATGGCAACAGTTTAGTTTTTATAGATTCATAGAATAACAGAGTTGGAAGGGACCTTGGAGGTCATCTTGTCCAACCCCCGCTCGAGCAGTTGTTTCTCTTCCCCCAGAAATGATAACCCCTTGTTCTCCATGTTTGATTATTTTGTGATGTGGAATTTACTGATTGACCATTCCAATTTCTCCTATCCTATGGGAAATTTGCTACATCTTATTTGCTCATCCTTGATGAGTTCCAAAAAATAATACAGAAAGGGTGTGTGCCTGTGTGGAAGAGATTACCTGGTTAGAAAGCCACCAAATGGTTAAAATTGCTTGTTTAACTATTTGGCATCCGTTGTATAAAAAACTATAATGAATTGGATGCACTTTAACAGATACACTAATGTGTTCAAAATTTCTAAACAGAAGAAATGAAGAGCAAGACTCTGCTTGCTGTATTGTGAGCAAGGAGCTCTGTTTGAGAATATTTTTTAAGATGCTGACATGTTCAGCAATGTTTAAATACCTGTTTGCTGATGTTAGTATGATTGCTGCAACTAATTCTTCATGTGACCTTTATAACTTACGATTACACAGGATGTGACATGCTTATTGACCCTGTAATTTATTGAAATGCTTGCTTGTGGCAGCAGGAAGGTGAGGTTTAACAAGCTATTCAAAATGAAATGCGCAAGTGGAATCTGTCATTGCAGAAAACACTGCTGTTACTGTAATAACATAATGAACTACTGACAGCAATTTGTATACAGATGTGAATGCCCTATTATCAATTTAATAACCTCCTTATAACATAAATTCCATTAAAAATTTCACAATGGCAATGATTCCTGGAACCCCCTTTCATTCCACTGGAGTTTTAATCACTGAAGAGGAATCTAGTTTACCTAAAAACAAGACAATTTGAGAAAGTTTACAGGTAGTCCTTTATTTATCACCATAATTAGGACTGGAAATCTCGGCCATATGTTGTTGCAATTGTAAATTGAGGCACCCATGTGACTAGAAGTAATTTTCTGGCCCTTTTCACAACGGTGGTTAAGAAACATGATGGTCATTAAGCAAACACCACAGTTGTTAAGTGAACACATTCATTTGAATGGGAGTTTTTTTTGGCTAGAAACTGGCAAAAACATAGCCAATCAGTCATGTAACCATTGAACACCACAACCAATTGTAAAAATGTCCCGCTTGACATGCAATCACATAACCATAGTGGAATGTAAGAGTAACTATTTACGATGGCCAAGGGTGCTTTTAGGGGGCATAAAGCATTTGTTCTAAGGCCATTGTAACTTTGAACAACTATAAAACAACCGGTTTAAGCTGAGGACTACCTGCACTTGTACGAAGCTCTCAACATAAACATAAAAATGTAACAAAACATAAATGATTGTGAGTAAGAGCTGCAGTTGCGCAGTGATTAGAGTGCTGTACTGCAGGCTACTTCTGCTGACTGCCAGCTGCCTGCAATTTGGCAGCTCGAATCTCACCAGGCTCAAGGTTCACTCAGCCTTCCATCCTTCCGAGGTGGTAAAATTGAGGACCCAGATTGTTGGGGGCAATAGGCTGACTCTGTAAACTGCTTAGAGCGGGCTCTAAAGCACTATGAAGTGGTATATACAGTAAGTCTAAGCGCCATTGCTATCTCAGGGACAGGGCATTCTAATGCTTTGTCAATCATAACAAAACATGTATTTGTCAAGTACTTTAGCATTTACCAAATGCTTTGTCAATCATAATGAACAATTCATTACAAGTCAGTCCTCCAATGGAATGAGTGGGATTGTTCTTTGAGTGGTTCCTGTTTATTTCAGTAAAACTGAACGGAAACTCGCACGGAAACATGTTTTAATGAAATAAACAGGAAACGCTTTTATTTCATTACTCCAATCTTATAGAGCTAGATAATGGTATCCCACATCAATTTGCTTCATTATTGCACCGTACACTCGATTTTTCCACCTAGAGACACTCCAGTTAAAAATGATAATTAAAATCATGATTAGTCCAATTCAAAAGAGCGGATTAAAGAAAGAAACACTGACATGTTTTTAAAGGCAAGGGTTGGGGAGGGAAGGGTAAGCACAGCTTTTTAAAAAAGAGAGAAAAAGCATTTCACAGACTGTTGTTCCCAGCCCTGTTGTTCCCGTGCACTGGAAATTGTAGAACTTGAGAAAATGACCACTTTATTTACTAACCATTAAACAGTCAAACATTTGGAATCCACTTATTTATTGACATATTAAGCTTTTTTTGTGGGTTGGAGAAGGGCCTCGATGGCTTGTAAACCTCTTTTGCTTCTGTGATTTTGAAATGGGTAGCTAATTGTGTACTAATTGCCTGATGCCATAAAGGTTTTCCCGTAGGCAAGTACCTTCGAAGAACTGGTGGAAGGATCCCGGCAATACATTTAAACAACTTCAATTTTAATAAAACACTTGAGCCCTTACATTGAAACAAATATTGGTCTCAACCCTGGATCTTGCAACGGTTAGACTACTTTCCCTCCTGATCAAGGAGAGAGGAAAAAAGTCAAAATAACAATTGTTTTTGTGCTCCTGGGTGCCATTGTGACAATGAACTACAGCTAAGGGAAGGAAATGAAATGCTTTCTGCTGAAATCTCCTGTCTGGTTCTCGAAGCGATATTACTCAGGTATGATGCCTCTGTTACAGGTAGTCCCCGACTCACAATTCGTTTAGTGACCAATCGAAGTTACAATGGCACTGAAAAAGCCACTTAGGACTCTTTTTCACACTTATGATTGTGGCAGGATCCCCGTGGTCATGTGATCAAAATTTGGATGCTTGGCAACTGGCATGTATTTATGATGGTTGCAGTGTCCTGGGGTCATGTGATCCCCTTTTGCGATCCTCGGACAAGCAAAGTCAATGGGAAAGCCAGATTCACTTAAGAAACATGCTACTAACTTAATAGCCGCAGTTATTCATTTAACAACTGCATCAAGAAAGGTCGTAAAATGGGGCAAAATTAACTTAACAGTTGTCTTGTCTAGCCACAGAAATTTTGGGCTCAATTGTGGTCGTAAGTCGAGAACTACTTGTACTTAAAATTAGGATATGTTTAGAATATTTGTGTCCAACTGATTAGTCAGTATTCGCCTTTGCCTTTTTTTTTTTTTAAGATGGGGAGAGTGGATAATATTACAAAATAGGTTTGGCTACATAAATATATGGCAGCAGCGGAGATTTTTTAAATTTCTTTTCTTATATTTTGCAAGGTGAGTTTGGGGGCCTTTCCTTGTTTTTTAAATTGCCCAAAGTCCTTCCTGGGCTTTTTATCACAGTCTGTATAGGTTCCCAACTCAAAATCATGAGATTACAAGCTACTGATTTTCAGCAACCCCAGCACTAAATTTTGGAATGGTTCTGAAGACTATAAAAAGGGAGTTTATAGTTTCCTACCCTCAGGTATAAGAGCATTGATGAAACTATTAATTTTAATCTTGTTACCAAGGAAATGATTTGAATTCTCCTCTATAGCCAATTCAGAATTATGACCTAAAATATCCAAGTGTTGCTGTCAAAAGCTAGTGAAATTAATGATATGTCTTATTTCCACTTTTGAAGTTATCCATTAATACTTTAGCAATACCGATTTTATTTATTAGAACATATTTAATGGTCAGATAAGTCATGAAAGTGTTGCTGATCCACAGTAAGGAACATTATTATTTTCTTCTTTCATCCCATGTCTTGCCTTACATAATTGAATGAATGGTTTTCAAACCCTCCTGAATTAGCTACTCTAAATGTTAACATTTTATGCAAACAAGGAGGTCACTCAGATGAAATATTGAGAGTTATCAATTCTTGTAAGCAAAAAAAGAAAAAAGAAAAAAAGCTGACAGCAGATACAATAAATCTGAGATAATTATTTCAGGGAGTTGTGGCCCAACTTGCATATTAACTCAGTTTAAGAGTGCTTTGATGAATTCAAGTGAAGTCAATTAATTACATTTCCAAGTCAGATGAACAGAGAGTCAAGACATCACAGGTATTGCCACAGTTCTTCAACGCTGAATATTTAACAGGAGATGATATTTTCTCGGCTGTCTGTGCAGAAGGAGAAAATCAAGTAATGATGTGTGAACCTACTATTGTAAGTGGGATTCATATGAAGTCTCTGAAGAGAAATGTGCTTCAATTTAATTTCCCCATGTTTATTGAAACAGGCAAGACATAGTCTTGATGCAAGAATTCCCAAAACGAACCTTAGGTAAGAAGAAGAAATGAAATATATAACTGGTTTATAAATCATATAAATAACACTAATCGTGTCTGTTAATAGGATTTGGGTAGTCCTTGAGTTAGTACTATAGCCTGCCCATCACGGTGGTATCTCGTGATAGTCATAAAGCCAATGTTTTCACCATTTTTTTTCCTACAGAATGTTGCTGAAAACCAGAAATAAATGCTGGGGTTTGGGGTTTTTTGGCAAAACTGTTACGTGACTGTGGGATGCTACAAACAGCTATAAATGTGGCCCAGTTGCCAAGTGCCCAAAATGTCATCATGTGACTGTGGGAAGAGCTATGGAACTTTGAATCCACTAAACGACTGGCCTACTTGTATGTCCACTGTTTATACGTAGACATAAATATGGTATGTAGATATAGTGAATGTTACAGAAAGATATTTTTCCCTGCCCACAAGTCAGATATAGGCCTCTACTGTTAAGTGGAATTACCTTTCTTTTCTCTTTTAAACTTACTAAAGGAACTGCATGTTTCACATATGGATCAAACATATGGAACTGGATATTGCAGTTCCAAAAATGGATCCCTAACAAATATTTGCTTGTTTCCTATCCCTAACAAGCCTTGGGAGAATCTCTAGTGCAACTTCACACTACTGGCAAAGCTGATAAAAACTAATTTTCACATCTGCAGATTCTCTAATACTTCATCCAGGCTGAAATTGAGAGAAGTATGGATTGAACCCTTGCTATGTTTATTCTTTTCTCCATCATCCTTGAAGTTTCAAATAAATAAATAAATAAATTTTTTGAAAATGTTTTTTTTTTTAATTTTGAAAGTTATCAGACTGTTTAATAAACTTGTGTTAACCAAATAAAGATGTTCTATCATATGGATTTTGTATTCCCACATAAAAGGGATCCTATATAACAAAGAAAAAAATATCTCTCATTTTCAAAAATGCGGCAAACAGGCCTGTAGAAATGAATTCTCTCTCTCTCTCTCTCTCTCTCTCTCTCTCTCTCTCTCCCCCCCCCTTTCCATCATATTCCAGGCTCTTAAAAAAAGATGATAATGCAAACTATTTGGGATTTTCATCAATTCCAAATATACAAATATAGTTTCCTGCTTGCTCTCACCCACCTTAAAGTTTCTATTCATAATACAGCCAGCGTTTAGTACAGTTTCCTATTGGCTAGTAAGATATAGCACAACAAAATAGAAGAGAAACAGCACAATGAACTAAAAATGAGAATAAAATAAAAAATAGAATTTTTGAGGCACTAGAGCGCAAAGTAATATGAACCTGCTAGCATGGTATAGTGGGATTGATTTGAATTGTACAGGTTTTTGCCTCTGGAGGGTCCTTGGTTCTCTCTGGGAATAGTCGTTTCCTTGCTGCTTTATTATCCAAACTAATTCAGTTTCATGAGGAGTACTGATGATGGTACCTAATTTGGGTAATGAAACATCTGCAAGAAAACAACTAAGCTCAGAGAACACCAAGGACCCCTCATTTTAATCCTGAGCTACAAATATTCTCCTTTATTTTGCCTCTGGCTATGGATCTCAAATACAGATCCTGTATATTATTAGTATTTTAGCCATGCACCAGCAAAGTATTTATTTACCGTATTTATTGGCGTATAATGGGCACCGGCATATAACGCGCACCGTCACTTTAAGAGGAAAGTTCCGGAACAAAAGGGCGGCCACGGACGAACGGATCAGTATGTACACTGCTTTTGTACATATCGGTGTATAACGCGCACATGCAATTTCCACATTCGTTTCAAGACGAAAAAGTGCACGTTATAAATACGGTATTTAATTGAAAAAAATGTATATGGCCATCTATATTACCTTAATTAACCCTAGACCGCTAACAAACACACACATAATAAAAACAAAAGATTAAATCTTGAACACACCATCATCAGAGCTAACCTGACATTATGCCCTCCTCCCTGAGAGAAAAGCCTGATTATAAGATAAGGAAGATAGGACCCTCCGTCTCTCACAGAGGAGGATGTTCTATAGGGTTGGTACATCTACAAGAAGGCTCAGTTCTTAGGTCCTACCAGATGGCCACGTAAAATTGGAGGGACTTGGGGTGAGGTTATCCTATCAATCTACTGGATGGGTAGTCCAAAGAACCCCCATAAGCCACGGCTGCAATCTTTTCTTCAGGAAGGAAATGAAAGTCCAGGAGGTTCCTTAAATTGCACACCAATTCTGTCTAGGGGAGCCCCACCCCATCATGAGTTGAAAATGGCAACCCTGTAGATACAGGGGACCCCAAAACCCAAAGTCATTCACTCTTGCTAGGGTTAAGTAGTTGTAGATGGTTCCTCACTATCTAGACCCTCAGAACTGCCAGGTCCTAAGTAAGCACTTGTTTGGTTTGTGGGCGAGATATATACTAGTGATACTGAACCTTATGCTGGAGGGTGACCTCACCCACCAGCTTCATCCAGATGTTAAATAGAAGAGGAGAGAGGCCCAAACCCTGATGCATCCCAGATAAGAGGAGCCTAAGATAGATCTCTTCTCCCCTCCAACACCAATTGGAACTGGGCAAGAAAAAGAAGGAGAAAGGAGGTGAACCACTGGAGAACCATGCTTCCAACTTTTAAACTTACTTGGTGGCAGTATTTCTGCACTTATACCCTGCTACACCATCTGACTTTCCTACACTCATACTTTGCTGTGCCATCTCCTGGTCTTTTTATGTCTGTATCCTGCCACACCATCCATCCCCTGGTCTTTCTGTGCTCTGGCTACATAGCACCATCCATGCAACTTGTGTTCATGTGCGTTCACACAACTGCACAGGGCCTCCTAGGGCCTCTTTCAGTCTCCCCTCCACATCACCTTAGCAACCACCACCCTGTGGGCACCTCTGCATTCCTTACTTGGCACTCCTGCCACTTCTTGCTTAACAACCCACGTGTCTTGGGGTTACCATTGCCATTGTTAAGCAATGTGGTCATATGATATTGTGCTTTAGAACTTTATCGCTTAGTGATAGCAATCCCAGAAGTCTCGGTTACCATTGTAACTCAAGAACTATCTGTAATAGGATGATTTGCGTATAGATTTAGTATGATAGCAATTAAACTAAGAGTATCATTCTATAGTCTTATTGTTTTGCCTGTGAAAGAATATAACTGAATAATGGCAAATAAGAATCCGTAGGACAGATTTTATTTTTTTTAAGAACTGAGTGGATTGTTATGCTGATAGCAACCACCCCATAAAAAATAATTTGCAGCAGTTTGCATATGGTAGTGCATTAAATATTTTTAGAAGCCAGGCTTATTGAATCTGTATTGGTTCACAGTCCAAGTATGAAAACAACATAGCTATTCAAAATGATTTGCTTATTATAATGCCAATAGAACGATGACAATATGACAATGACAGCATAATAGCATCTATAAAGAACTGTTTCCTCAGGAACATTCTTTTTCAAATATGAATGCAAACCATTCACATTAAATCTTAAGATCAGGATCAATTATGAATTTCAGGAGGCATTCACAGGGATCTATATTTTGGCTGTCAAATATTAGTAGCATATATTGAAGATATTTTCCTTTTACAGAGAGAAAACACATGGGCATTCACAATAGAGAAATCTTTTTATCATCTCATACATTGCTTACATCTGGGAGTATGACATCTTGGGAAGCACCGGAAAACATTGGAGGCCCATGAAATGCCTCAAATGTTTTCATGCAATTGGAGTTTTGGACATGAACATGTTACAAGAAAAGGCATTTGGTTTAAACATTGCTGCCACTGAATCTTCAGAAAGGGCTTGGTTTCTCAGCTTATTCATTTACTGTGCATTTACACTGACAATAGAAGATCACTACAGCAATCAAATAAGATGGATGGAAATTTATATGGTCACCATCTCATCATGATGACTCTGAGCAACTAACAACACTGGGAAAAGCAACATAAAAAACAGCACAATGCTATATATGAAATTGGTAGCCGAGATCAAACCACAAACGCTTTGCAACACAACTGTCACATTGACTTGACTCTGCCACATGTTCTGAACCCCATGCCCATGATACAACCACGTGATCAGAGGGATGATGTCCTAAACAGCAGGCACTATGACAGAAAAGACTCACTTCCTGGGTCCTCTAGAATGGCATCCTTTAACAGATGAGACCCATAGCATGCCTCTTCTGCTGGATCCGATGGGATGGATAGACACAACCAGGGAAAGGTGCTTCCGCAGGTAACCTGATCCCATTCCAGGAACAGCTTTATAGGTAACTGAAGCCACTTTGAACCTAGCCTGGAAGCCTACTGCCAACTGATGCAACTCATGGAGAAGAGGCTTAACATGTGCAGAGTGACAGGCACTCATAATTACCCGCTCCCCTCATTTTGAACCGCGATGTAACTAAATTGCTAGGAAGAGCTGCGACACTCTTCAAGGGTAGACCCATGTAAAGCAAATGGCAGTACTGGTGCTATAAATGATAATCTAAGAAATGCATATTTACGAAGAACAAAAGTCATACATTGCTTCACTAGAGAAAGAGCTTACTATCATTCCATTTAGCAACAATATTGGATTTCAGGAAAATATATACTTCTTAGTCCCTTCTTTTTATGGCATTATGGATCTAAGCATGACACGGGTGATCCTGTTAATATTTAAAAATAGCAATTTTATTTGAACTATGGCAGAACAAAAGTACCTCTGGGCATTGACTCCAGTGACTCCATTCAGACACCACACATTCATTAGGACAATAGAGGACACATTTCTGTTTTTCCAAAGGAACTTTGGACTGATTACAAAGCACAAGAGGTACAGGTTCACCATCTCCCCCTTCAGTGGTGTTTATACATCTGTAGGATGATAAGAACATCATCTGCAAGGTATTCCACAATGAAAAACAAATAAGTAATATAGCAAACAGTCAAACCTCTGAATCGAGCTCAACATCTGGTGAATTCTTAGACACGTCTCTGCAATTATCTTGACAGCAGAATAAAAATGGTTTGTCGCTGTCTTCTTCTGGGATTTTTTTTCCCATTTGCTGATCTTATCTTCGGTAGGCTTTCAATTAAGGTTTTTTTTTTTTACTTTTCAGAAATATTTTTATGTTTGTTACGTATGTCACATATAACTATTCACTGCAGTGGATAACTAATAATTATTTAATCAGTTGATTATATCTGAATATTTATGTCATGCTAGTGCTGCTGAGGAGAGCTGAAAGAATACGTAGAAATTGTGTAGAAATACTGCAATTAAGTAAAATGCTGCTTATGAAACCAAAGATATGCTGACAGCCCATGCAACAGAATTTTCATCCTAAAGATTAACTTTATTTTCATGCAAATATGAAACATGAAACAGACTACTCTAGACATCTTTCTATTCAAAAGTGTTTTGAATAGTATAATGTGGCATAGCATAGTGCAATATTGGTTACTTTTTAAAAAAAAATCAGTATAAATAGTTGAAGAGGACTTCAAGTGATAAAATTAAGACAGTTTTATAAAGATGTTAATGGAAAATAATATCCTCAAAATTTCCAGAGACAGATGTTACATTTTCTTAGCTTGCTTGTTTTAAAATGTATTTTGTGGAGGTTTTTTATTGCTTTAATCAAATCAAATCAATCAATCCATGAACCAATAGCCAACTGCTTTTATTTTCCACTCACCTGATTTGCCTCGTTTGAATTCCTTCTCCACAGTGGAGGGAATTTTGTGCACTGCTGATTTCACATTGAGACCACGGTTCTACTCGCCAGGAATACTGATTGCACTCACTGTAACAGGGGACTGCCTCGTACACCTTCCACAGAAAACATATAAATGTATACATAATCAGTCACTTGAGTGAAAATTCTCCAGAGAAATACTTTAGCAAAACAACAATAGACGAAAAATCTTCCCCCAGTTGCTGAACACTGTGCTAGATTTTATCCACTGTTCTAAGAAAAGTGTAATGTTTAAATTCATTGATTTCTTATAGACTTAAAAGGGAATGTGATAAGCATGCAGCCTCTTAGAATAAAAATAACCATTTCCAACAGTCTAAAAAAGAATTTCATTACAATTTCATTTCCTCAGAAGATCTATGAGATATTCCCTTTTACAATTATACAATATATTGTACCTTACCAAAAACTTTTCCCCCTTTCTTGATTGTATCACATATACTGTTAAAATTTCATTTCGGTATAAAAATGTAGCTTTATTTTTTTTTTTTTGAAGAATTATTTCAATTCCCCAAAACCTTTTTATTTTATGCTTCTCAGTCAAACTCTTCTTACAATCCATACAGCAATTGCAAAACAATTGGGCAGAAATTCAAACATCAGCAATGCATTAAACAGTTTAGGCAGAGAATATTTAAAACAACATGCACCATTTCAAGGTCTGCTTCCACCCTCCCTTTCTTCCCCAATGTGTGCCTTGACTTGAAGGAATTTTAGACTGGCTTTAGACTGGCTCTTATGATGGTCTAAATTTGTCTTATCAGTTTCTCCCACATTTGGGAAGCTCTGACAAACAGTCTGGCCATGCTATGGAGCATTTGGGTAAAATGAGTGGGAAGATGGGAAATGGGGCAAGTGGTTGATGGCATCTCTACACTTTGAAAGTCTGGAAGCGCAGGTGTGGCTAGGTTGATTTATAGGGGTGATGAAGTTGCGATATTGATTTTTGATAAGAGTTTAGCAAAAAGAGGGATGGTATTAAGTACAACAGAAGTAATTGGGCTGCCTATTCTAAGATATAAGTGATTAGCAACCTGGTGCCCATCTACTCTTCTAGCAAAATAATAGCTTTTCCCTTGACCATGGGCTGCTGCATCACTGGAGCCTTTAGCCTCAAGTTACTGTTGATAAATGCTAGGTTTGTCTCCACCTTTTGCTTCTTGGATCAGTGAGCTGACCTGATTTATAGAACTGAAACCTGGCTGGGCAAGAGGAGAGCATTTCTTTATCCAGGATCTCCAGAATTTCTACAACCATGATGCCAAGGACAGAAAGGTATGTGGTAGTGATCTTCCATGAAGAAGAAGATCTTCCATGAATTTGACTGTTTTCTTTTATGCACATATTGTCTTGAGGAACGACGGCATCCAGACACATAATTCTGATATTGATTTGACTATTTCTGCCTCTTCTTTTGGGTATGTGTGTGTCTGCTGAACCACTTTCAGAAAGCATGCATTTTCGTTAAATTGAACCTGAGAGGAATTTACAAATTAATTTGGATGAAAGAAGCTCTCCTACTAATTATAGCAAATTTGAATACACCTTATAGCAGTAAAAGCAGTATTTCAACAATAAATAGATTTCTTAAATGGGCTAATCCACCCATGCATCACAATAATTCCTCTTATGCTTATTTCTACATTCCTCCTAGCTAACAAAATAAAGTGCCAGCAGGATGCTTTGCTATGCAAGCCTTTATATGTTTCCTGCTTGCCCTTTCCTACCATAATCCTGATTCCTCTTCCTCCTAGAAGAGACATTTCTGAGACATTATGGGTGGGAGGCAGGCATCAGTTGGATCTGATTCATTTACTATTACAATATGACTCATGTTAAGAGTTGGATGGATGACCTCCAGGCCACCATACAGATTGGCTAAGGATAACTTTTTCAAAATGGCATTTTTCTCTCTAGGAATAAATCTGACAATAAGATTGCAGGGCAAGGAGGTGTTTTTAATATGTTGTATCTGGGACTGCTCGTGGCCACAGGGAGAATGTCATGTCTGTTCTTGGACCAAGACTGTCTCTACTAAGCAAGTAGGTTTGCTCCAGTGCTCACCTCTCCCTTTAGACTGTGACATGCAATTTCCCTGGATTTTATTTTTGATCTTCCAGATGTGCATAGTTTTGTCATTATTGTAAGGATAGTGGATCTGCTTAGCTGCATGATATTTTTGTTTTGTTTTGTTCTGTGAAGAACAGCCATCTGCTCTTGAAATGGCCCAGCAGTTTTTAAATCATAGTACAAATTCCTAGTTAATCACATGATTTGATCGTGGTTCTCAATTTACTGTATACCCCATTTTTGAAAAAAATCCTCTTTCATTTCCCAGACATTTGTATCCATTTGTCATCTTATCATCACCTGGGGTCATGTGAACAGATGGAGAAAGCTAATGCTATGCTTAAACATTGTTTGTTTGGCTAGGTAGTGAGACTGACAGGGAGATTGTGTGATGGGAGGTCTAACAGATACAGGGAACATGGAGGTGGAAGATAAACCACCATGGGAAGAAGGCAGACTATGAAAGAAAAGATTCCTTACTTCAGGAGGGGATGGAAAGGTGAGAAGGAGACTTGAAGTAATTCCATCTTAATCACAAGAAGTGTAAATTGATCCCATTAATTGCTTTGGCAGGCTTTCAAGAGGTTATTACTTTACCCTATTAGCAATAAATTGAATTCCAGAAATCCAAGTAGTTCTGTTTCCTGAGTTTGCCAGCCTTGAAAGAGTTGGCAGAAACCTCTTTTTCCTGAGCCAACAACATAAATACTTGATTCTACTGCTCTTAGTCCCAATGATGCAGCACTCAGGGACACTAGTCATGTAAGTAAGTAAGTGTGTGTGTGTGTGTGTGTGTGTCTGTCTGTTTGTGTGCATTACATGTGTGCGTTAAAAAAGTGAAGATGGCAGCCATGAAATGTGAAATGAACACCTTGCCCTTTTTTGATATGCATCAAATGCATATAAAAAAGGCAGGGACAAGGGCTTCAATCATGCAATCTCAGCCACCATTTTGATGTTTTTGAAACCCTCTGCAGAGGTTTCTGGAAGCACTACCTATCGAGGAGGTAAAGAAACACTGAGGCGGTGCATATAATTCTGGGGTTGTTTTTCTAAATGAAATTACTTTTCTCTTGAAAAGGAACGTGAAAGATGAATATGTTAAGGACTATACAAATTTTGGGACAATCTGATTATTTGTATAGTTCTAGCCCTGCCTTAGACATGAAAGCCAGCTGAGTGACTTTGGGCCAGTCACTTTCCCTCAGCCCAACTCATCTCACAGGGTTGTTGTGGGGAAAATAGGAGGAGGAGGGAGGATTAGGTATGTTTGCCTTGAGACATTTATAAAAATAATAAAGTTGGGGTATAAATGCAATAATCTAATCTAACCTAACCTAATCCTTGAGGAGTTGGAGAATATGTGGAGTGGAGTAATGTATTGAGATATATAAATTAAATTATAAGTTGAAAGGGAATTTAAACATAAATATATGTTGAAAATGCAGTCCGTTGGAAGGTACTTTTTATCATCTATAGTGGATATATATAAAAGCTTAGAAATATTGGGATCGAATATGTACTTTAATTGAGAGACTTCTTAGAATAAATGTACATTTAAAATCATATTTTTTCTTTTAGGTTTGATCAAGAAACAGCTTGAAATAAAAGTGGGAGTTTGTTTTTATGTGTTACAACAGCAGTGCAACTTCTGTATTCACAGACATGGAATATTCTGTGGCAGATTTCCACAATGGAGTTATGGATGGCGAAGTTCATGCAGTTGGAAGACATGGCAAAACTGAGTACAGTGATTAAAGAAAACACATTGTCTAGCTTTGTTACTTGAAAGCCACTTTTGGATGTTTTGCTTGAAAATGAAAGAAATAAAACTTTAATTTTGGGATTTGATATTACCATTATTTATGATGATAGAAATACTGTGTAACATAGTTAATCTGAAGAGTAAGAAGGTACTATAGTTTATATTTGAATCTGTACCAATGAATGTCAGAAGTCTTTCCTTTCCTTTCCTTTCCTTTCCTTTCCTTTCCTTTCCTTTCCTTTCCTTTCCTTTCCTTTCCTTTCCTTT
>JAOYMU010000001.1:39625378-39638273 GCA_025802295.1 Psammodynastes pulverulentus
CACCAATTGCGCGCTATTACTTCTGGGTTTTTTTAGCGCGACGACGGGGTTGCGTTCCGGCACCTTTCCTGGAAGAAAAAAAGCCCTGACATTAATGATATATTTGTATGGCTACTTTTTATATACTTCCTACAACAGATTTTATTCTATCCCCTTTTATATTCAGATTCAGATTAATCCAAGAACTTTTTCTACATATTAAACTTATTTGTAGTAATTTTCGGCTGAACAATGAACAAGGACATTATTTGCCATGATCAGTGTTTCTCTACTAACTCCCAGCTGCTTTATAAAAAATATCTTTCCATTTGGCATTTTTGTTCTCCTCAGCTGGAATTCTGGTACTCGGTATTTCTAAAAGTTGCACAATGGCTCAATATACTGGTGCCTATCAAGACTTATTGTTCTTTGAGGAAACTATTGACTCCAATTTTGCCTCAGCAAATACCTCAGCTTTCAAGTCAGTAAATCTTGATATCACCCTCAAGAAAAGTCAATATCTTCTTATTATATTAGAAGTAACTGATGACTGAATCAAATGGCGAACACAGGAAAAGTAAGCTTTTGTACTATTTCTACCAAAATGAGAGCAAATTAATACTCAATTATTTCTTCCAATGTGGGTATGAATATGTCTAGGTGTCAGTAGAAAGGAGAAAAAAATAATAATGTTGAGACAATAACCCTCCTGCCCACCCAATAAAGGGTAACAATTTCTAAAGTTGGTAGTTTGTGTTTTAGAAGAGCAGGTTGATTTACTGAAGCATTTAGTTCGGTGGAAAGGAAATCAACGTTTAGATATTAAATGCTACTATTAAAACTCTCCAGCTGCGATTTTCACTTTATAGGATTTGTTTTATATTCTTTTCCCAAAGTGTCCAAAGTTCACAATCAGACAGCTGTTAACATAAATTGGTTCTCTAATGTCTCTCTGCATTTGGAATGCAGGGGCCTTAAAAAAATAATTTGAATTTTGGTCAACAGGCTTGTTCACTCAACCTCATATATCTCAGGTATACTAGTATAAGGATTAACAGAGACAACTATTCAGATATATCATGGTTTCAGTGCAGTTCAACTACTGTTTTTGAATTAAATTGTAAAACTCAAATAAGCCTATTTTCAGTAGAAGCTAGAGCAGTCTTGTACAGTTTTATTTGACAAATACTTCAGTGTATTTATTTCCCTCTAGTTCCTATTTTTAAAAATAATAAAGCTAAGTAGCTGCATTTTTTAATTTCATTCACTTTATTATTTTGTATTTTATTGATTTAAATAAGCCATGAAATCCTTGAAACACAGAAGAGAAAGGCGAAACAGAACATTAAGTTAAAATGAAAAAAACAAGGTTTATAACATTTTATCATGCCTCCTCGCCATCTTTAAATGATGGGTATTAAATTGGAATGTGAGAGGGAAGCACAAGGGAACGAAGGCTGAGGTAGAACAAATGGTCCTTTATGTACCCATTTTAAAAATGCGATGAAACTTGTGTTTATTGAATTCCTATTCACACCATTTAAGATTGATCACTGGTAGACTCCTGATTTGAGAATGCCAGGTTCACAATGCAACCTTTTACCACTACCATCAAAATAAATCCACAGTGTAAGGTGACTGCAGACTTTAAACATCATTATGTTAGAGGGGCTAGATGGAACAAATTCAGATTTTACCCCAAAATACCTTTGTGGTTTTCAGTACAAGAAGCAGTCTATAGCTAAGAAATGATAAGTGAACATAAATGATTAACCTGCTGAGATGTACGGTAATAGAATTTTCTCATTGAAAAATTAAATCAAGAGAAGATTTGATAAGAGAAGGATATCCTTGTCAATGGTATTTTTTTAATGTAAGATTAGGAGAAAAGAAATATTTTATGGTTTTGAACAAAGCAAGACTGAATCTGAACGAGAATTATGTACTAATGATGAATACGTTACTGCTAAAATGTGTAAACTTTTGCTGAAATATCAGACAGAAGAAGAACAAATGAAAGAATGTATGGTGAAATGGGGCTAAAAAATGACTGTACCATACATACGGACCAACGGGGAAAATGTATGGTTGAAAGGACAGAAATTTACTTTATGTTCTAGCCTTAAAAAGTTTGTATAAGATGATGTCATTGGTATTTGTCACCAGACAAATTGTCCAGAACATATAAAAGTACTTCAAATCTTTGCTGGAAAAGTGAAAATGAAGGGATATTTTATCAAAAAGTCAAAACGTTTTTGATACAAATACATACATTAATTCAGAGGATTTTAAAGGTTAAACTACAATGGCAACCAGAGACTTTTCTTTTGGGACTATTGGACAAGCAACCAGAAAAAAAGTCACGGAACTTTGTTTTGACAATTGATAATGCTGAAAAATGAGAGGCTCCTACAAAGGGGAATGATTGACGAAGATGATGGGACTTGGTTAAATTAGCCTCTTCATTAGAAAAAAAAACAATATCTATATTTATGGCTGACTGGAAACCTCTTATAGGTTCTTTGCATGAAACCGGGAAAAATATATTTCTCTTTTGCAGTTTTGATGCTTAGGGAAAAAAAAATGGATAACAGAAAAAAGTGAGGGTGTTTTTTTTTTTTGTAATCATTTCTTTCTTTCCTTCCTTCCTTCCTTTCTGCATTCCTTCCATACCTCCCTCCCTCCCTCCCTCCCTCCCTTCCTTCCTTCCTTCCTTCCTTCCTTCCTTCCTTCCTTCCTTCTGCAGCGAGTCCAGGCAAACTCCATGCTTGAGCCCCCCTCCTTGCCAGGCTGGGTGCTTCCCAACATACATCTAGGATTTGGGAGGAACTGAAACCTCCCTCTCATAAAAGCCATAATTAACAGAGCCATAAATGACTTAAAGGCTTCTAGCTTTCTGGTTATGTTATTACCTTCACAAAATGTGAACCAACTGAGAAAATATAGTGTTCCTACAGGCCCATGTCAACATTTCAGAAATTGCTGTGAGCATCATCATAAAATAATAACTATAATTGATGTGAGAGCAAAGCAGCCATACATCTGATCTCTCAAAGCATAGGAAAAGGCATCCAATCCATTTGCAGAAAGTAAACTGAGAGGGTAAGTTGATGAAGCTCATAGCCAATTAATTTGTCATACCAGACACTCATACACATTTCAGACAAAGCAAAACAGAATACTAATCATGCCCTGTTTCTCCCTGGTTGCTCCCAGCTACCCAGAATGTCTTCTACTACCTTTGGGATTTCTACCAGTTGATGATGTGGTCCCATTTTTCTTTTTCTTGGCTCACTGTTACGATGTTTTCAAGAGAAGCCTGCAGCTGAACCTGATTTTTCATTTACTAAGAATGCATCTGGGTCCACATGAAGCCCAAGGGCATAGTGCAAAACTGAATACTGTCCTCAGTTTGCATTATATCCCATGTGTGATGCTAATATAATATTGCATTCTTGGAATTTTTTTCATGAAGCTGTTAGTTCCAGAAGTAGATTAGATAGTACTCCTAAATATGTGTAAGTAGAAATAAATCCTATTAAACACTAAAATACAGCTTTCTTCTGAATAGATTTCTATAGAATTCTACTGTCAGCCACAACGTTTATACACTTAAAAAAAATAAATTTAAAGAACTGCAATACCGTACCACATTCAGATTCTCAATCTGAATTCCTATTATTACCCTTGTTAAGTCACCTCATCACAATGTATTCTGATTCTGGTTTATAATGGTTTTGCTTTAAACTGTGGCTAATGGCTGCAGAATATCACTGTAATAAGGTTCAGGTGTGTTTTTCACTAGTATCATGAAGGCTGTCCACTTGAACGAATGCATATCTCATTTCAGAAAATCTCCTTTGCATAAAACATACCTTTTGGGCTCTATAAAACTCATTAGAACAAATGTCATCAGCACATTGTTAGAAAAGCTTTCCACATCAGATTTTAGGCAGCCTGTCACCATATAAGAATTGGAAGAAGTATTTTTGAAGATTCTGAAACTTCAGTTCCCCGGTTACTTGGGAACACTACTGCTTATATAATTCTAATTTATATCCATGTTTTGGTGTTTGAGTTTCTCCAATTTCAAAGTGTTTTGTGGCTGATTATCTCCAACTGAATGCCTGGTCTGATATTTTCTTGCCTGCAGAATCAATATGCCAGAGAAAATGACTTTTATTGTCCTATAATCCGCTCCTAACATCTATACACTACATATATAAGGTATTTAATTTCATTGTATGAGATAAAATGACAATAAAGTGAACTTAAATAAGTTGCCAGTATATAACCACTCCATTAATTCATGAGATCATATAAGAACCGGACATATATTCTCTTTTTTATTAGATTATCTGATATTTATCTTCTTAGAAGAAGGAACAAGGTGCAAACAAAGACAAAGTAAGTTTTTCTGACATATAGTGAAAGCCTGAATCTTACTGAGATCTGATATATGTATCACATTTGGAAACTCTGAAATTAGTGGGGATAATGTTTAGCGTATTAATCAGGGATTTTTAATCATGTTTTACAGTCACTGTATAAATGAGATGGGTGGCTTGTAAACCTGCTATATAAATAAAATAAATAAAATTATATATGGGATGATTGACATAGAAGGAGACTACATTTGGAATTTCTTTCATTTTTTTTCAGGCAGATGTTTCATACCTTTCTAATGAATGCTCATATATTGTTCAAATGATACTGCAAGTCCTCTGAAACCTTTGTGCAAGGTTGGAAAAGTTTTGGAAATAGTAGGGAATGTTTTAGCTTTTTCCAGGGACAGAACATTCCGTTTCTCATCAGAATGAGGATGTTTTTCCTCTCAGAATGCCGCATTTAGCTTTATAGGAAATGGTTGGGTCATTTTTTTAGAAATGCATTTTCTTGACCAGAAAGTGGTTCTGAACATATTCTGTCCTTAAAATAGCCCATTTACTTCAGAAAAACACTAATAGCTGCCCTGATGAGCTTTGTTCACCCATGATTTGAATGTGCAATTTCCCGCAAATAAGAGTCAGTTTGGTGTAGTGGTTAAGGCACCAGGATAGAAACCAGGAGACTAGGAATCGCAGTCCCGTCTTCACATGAAAGCCTACTGGGTGACTTTCTCCCTGAGCCCAACTCATCTTGCAGAGTTGTTGTTGTGGGAAAAATAAGTAGATGAAAGAGTATCGGGTATGTCCCAAAGATGCTTTCTAAAGAAGCAACTGGACTTTCTGGTTATTCTTTGAAGACATTTTGCTTCTCATCCAAGAAATTTCTTCAGCTTGGATGAGAAGCAAAACATCTTCAAGGAAAAACCAGAAAGTCCATTTGCCTCTTGAAAAAGCACCTTTGGGACAACCATAACCTGGATGACTGAGAATCTCCATACAGTATGTTGGTTGCCTATTATAAAAATAATAAATGTGGCATAAAATCGAATTAATCTAATAAATAAGTAACTTTGTTGCTATTATTGTTGTTAGTTTAAATAAATCGGCTGCAGGATGAAAGGCTCTTCGCTGAAGTTTATGGAGGTAATCTACTATGTTAGTCAAACGGTAGACCAACCACAGCAGACACAACAAGGTAGCCTTTGAGTTTTCTTCTAAAAATTGTTATGGTGCAACAATCATCCATATTTTCCAAAATAAACTCAGACTGAATTAACAACGAAGGAGAGATATACTTTAGCAAACTACTGAGAGGCCATTTAGAATTAGCAGTATAAGAATATAGTAAATAAATCAACAAAGTTAGTAAAGGCCATAAAATATCACAGTATCAATATACTGAAACTATTCAGAACTTAGTTCATTTGTTAGCTCAATCTGTCTACTAGTCAACCTTGGGCACATTACTCTAGCCCCAGTTTGCTTCGCTCTCAGCTTCCCTTATTTAAATTGGGAAGGGACAATATGCAGTTGACTTAAATATGCACTTTGATAAATTTACAGAAATAATTGTAACAATCACACCCCAAATCACATCCCTTTTTAATTCTTGTTACAGCTTGTCTGATACTTAAAGCTTTAGTCTATTAAGCTACTATATCTAGATATAGTCTAATGGGTGGTTAAATATTCAGATGTCTATATTTAAAGCTTCAGTCTATTAAGCTACTATATCTTGATATAGTCTAAAGGGTGGTTAAATATTCAGATGATTAACTCTATTTTTGGTAGCTTTAGTGAATGGATACTTAATTGGTGGGAGGCAAAACTGGTTGAAATGAATTGTTTTAAGTTTCAAACAGTCTAGAACCCTGATGGTTGTGATCCATCCATATATACTATCACTTTCAATTTTAAAATCATCTGCTTATAATTTCTTACAGCCCTGGCATATTTCCACAGAGCTTAAACTGAGCTGCTGTAATTAAATGTGAAAATATGGGATAAAATATTCTCAAAGTGATTGTTCATTTCAATAAACTCTACTTCTCTAATTAGTAGCAGATGAAGATACGAGACCCCTAATGCTTAGAATAAGCAACAAGCTGTCTGTTTGTAAACAACATGGCTTCCTCAAGCTGGTGCACTGTTAAATCTTTTCTAAACATGAGGAGGAGGAGGAGGAAGAGGAGGAGAAGGAAACAGAAGTGGAAGTGGAGAAGGAGAAGGAAAGGAGAAGGAGAAGGAGAAGGAGAAAAAAAATAGACTTTCACTACTGAAGTACCTTGACCACTGAATGGCAAACTTTTTCAGGACCTTTCCTGAAGTTCTGAAGATTAAAAAATGACCTTTCTCATTGCATGTCAAGCTGTTCCTCCTTCTTAATAAAGCAGTATATTTGTGACAAATTCTCTCAAAAATAGTGCTTTATTGATAAATTCCAGCACTGAATATAAATAGCTTTTTCTTAATACTGACTGACTTAAAAATTATTAATGATTGCTTATTATATTTATTCTGGAATGGCATATTTGGCAATGTTAGTAGTAATACTTTTTAAAAAAATACTTTGCTGCTGTATATGAAATCTGAGCTAAATAAGGCTATTAGGCAAACGGTTAGCATTGGCCCATTTTGGGCTGATTAAAAACAAACTTTAGACTCTGAGATTTCTGCTTTTCTTCCCATCATAATTAAGGCAAGCATAGCACATTTAAACAAAGAGAAATATTGTTATCCTCTGCATGATTTTTGAAATACTGTTATTTGGCTAAATTATAAGACAATGCTCAGCAACATAGAACCTTTCTAGACCAGGGGTCTACAACCTAGGCAACTTTAAGACTTGTGAACTTCAACTCCTAGAATTCCTCAACTAGCAAAGCTGGCTGAGGAATTCTGGGAATTGAAGTCCATAAGTCTTAAAGTTGCCTAGGTTGGAGACCCCTGCTCTAGACAGCTCTTAATTCACACAATAATGCTTTCATTCAGTTTGAAAAGGAACATGTAAATCTGATTTTTTTTTTTGACCTCCTAATAAGAAGGGAGGGTTTGAATCAGTTAATTCCTGGAAAAGTGCCAGCCAGCCATGCAACATCTATGCCATTCCCCCTTTTTCCTTCATTCCTATCAGCGTTAGTTAGCTCATTAGGGTTCTTTGGTTTTTTTCAAAAGACATTTTACTGGACTTAGTGCAAATCTCTGGCAACTTCGCTGAGCATGCTGCTATCTCCCTCTTATTTCACAATAAACTTGCTTTGGGTTCAGTGTTTCTCAACCTGAGCAACTTTTAAGATGTCTGGACTCCAACTCCCAGAATTCCCCTGCCAGTATGCAATATGGAGGTGAGTGGGCGGGGCTTGGTGATGAAGAATAGCATGAGACCCTCCTTAATCAAATGAGAACAATAAATAGCAAGACAGATTGTATCACCAACCTGAGCCTTTGTAGATGTCCATGTTAGCAAGGCATGATAAGCAAAAAGGAGAGAAAACCATATATTCATTAGTTTCGTGCTTTAGGAGAATATTGAAAGATATTCAGCAAAGCTTTGTATACAACATTGAAGTCTCTATCACAAGGGAGGTATTTAAATCCTGCTTTGCTCCATCTTTCTGCCCCAAGACACACAGGCAACTCCTGTGAGATTCTAGTGAATCTCTATATATCTTCCAAAAAAAGGGAAACTAGACCCTGCCTTATAGATGTACTTAAGGGGGGGGGGGACTACAGCTAACTTGTTTGCAATCTGAAAATTTTGCAAATCTGAATTGATGTTGGACAATATGCAACAGTATTTTTTTATTTTATTTTAAATGAATGCTATTGAATATAATAGGGAAAGCATTTTAAAAAGCCATTTTAATTGGTTGGATGGGGCTGATAGTAGAAAACTTAGCAGAAAGTTTCCCCAAACTCTACTTTTGCTGCAGGTTCCTGGATGTGCCTTAACAGTGCCCCCAAAATCTCTTGAACACATCTTGAATGAGGATATCAGTGTGCCACAAAGCGTATACTTTCCTTACAATAAAGGGGCTTTGAAGAGCCAGAGGTTTTGAAAGAGCATGAATGCTGAAGTAGATAGAGCAAACAATTGCAAAGAACCTAAAAGAGGGTGTCCCTGAAAGAGAAAAAAAAAATCACTTCAGATGTACAGTAATGGAGAAAGAGCAGTAAGGAGAGACAGATGAAAAGTAGAGAGCGGAATCCTTAAGGTTCATGAAACAAAATAGAGAGGCATGAAGAAGAGGAATGAGATGAAGGAAAGGAGAAAAGAAACAGCATGCTTAAAGGGAGGGAAAAAAGGAGCTGACAACTTTTGAGTTGAAAGTGCTGAAAGACAAACTGCTGAAAACAAAAGGAAAGTTTAATTTTAAGGAAGTGCTATTAGAGGAAAGGAAGCACCGACAAAAAAGGGAAAATCTATATATTAATACTCAGCATTTAAGCCTTCCGAAGCTTCATATTTCAAAGTACAGTATATAACACGGCAGAGGAAGGACATTCTGAACTATTTTATTTTAAAAGACTACTGTGAAAGGAATGCAGAAGTGCCTGGGATCTAACTCCTGCGTTCTAGTAGTTCTAACATACTAAAACCACATCCAGTATTTTCTGTTCTAAATGATCATCTAATGTTAAGAGATGGGCTGAAAATTCAAAAGCGTTTTAATTCCAATCTGCTAACTATGATCCCTCTGGGTATGTAATACTCTGCTTTAGTACATCCTTAAAGTTAATTAAAAATGACCAGCTATTAAGGGGGTTTCTCGGGAAGTAATGGTGGCCTGAAGTTGGCTCAGCAGAGAGTGTAGCAGAACAAGCAGCTGAATTCCTTGGAATTCTTCTTAGGAGCAAGGAGAAAACCTGGGATTGCCCAAAAGCACTCCAGTCAATGTGCCAAACCAATAAATTACGTTGAAAGCAAATAAAGTTTATACAGGACGAAGTGACCTGTCTACAGTACTTCATTGAAATGGGATATTATTTTTAAGCATTCTATAAAATGTTGGGCAAATTGAACGTGTATTACCCCTTATAGAGAAATATATTGTATGCATGAAAATTTCTCCACTGCCAGAGTTTTAGTTAGTAACCGACACTGACTGTCCTACTATGTAGGCTTTTCATTTCTATTTAGAACCAATACTTAATCCTTTTTAAAATCTACAATAAGGGACCATATTTTACACATCTCTCTTGGAAAACTAAGATACTGATTTTGCCAGATCGTCTTCCATATATGGTTCAGAAATGCTTATTGTTTAATAAAAATCGTAACTGAAACAAAAAGGGATTAAGAATTTTTTCCCTCTCTCTTTTTATCATTTTTTTTTTGTTCTTTACAAGAAAAATTTTGGATCCAGCCTGCAGGGAAAACAACCCTGATTATGCCACATTTGAAGGAAGAAAAATCTTCCCTCTCTCCCTCTCTCTCTCCTTCTCTCCCTCTTTCTCTCTCTCTCTCTACACACACACACACACACACACACACACACACACACACTCATTCATTTATTCATTCTTATTAATTTTCATGGCAGATAGGCTGCCTTGACTTGCAGAGAACTACCTGTCCTTTATTTTCAGTCTGATCCTTCCAGCAACCCAGAGACGACAAATCTATATTTATTTAGCTGTACCTTTACTACTAGAGGAACATATATTTTTTATTTCTTGCAATTTTGAATAAGGTAGAAATAAAACCCAGAAAAGATTCAAACTAATGCTGCTAAGATTCCTATTTTTATGCTAAAACCCACATTTTCAGCTGTAGTGTGAGTGAGGGAAGTAAAAAAAAGAAAAAAGAAAAAGACCGTGGCAATCCAGTTTTGAAATTGCTGCCAAGGAAATCAACTCAGGAGCTGAACTTGAACTTAGAGATGTGGAACGCTCCCACGCTTTCTGTTGCCAGGCCCATGCTGCAGTTCTGACATCCTTTAATTGCTCAGCCCCTCCACGCTGTTATTAATTCCACTTACCCTGATTGTAGTGGGAAAGAGGGCAAGACTTGGGTAAGGAAAGTATGACTCCCATTTGTGTGCCCTCTTCCCAAGCCCAATTTGCACTGCTATGAACCCATCTCAAAGCGGTACTGGTTTCTTAATTGTGGGCTCTTAGCAATTGTCCTTTGCCTCTTTCTACAGACATTAGTTCCCCTGGAATGCTTGCTAAGACTTCAGTAAGAATCAAGGAGGCCTTCACGCTAGGAAATCCTTTTTTTTCTTCCTCAGCTTCTTCCTTACCAATTCCAAGCAATAATTTATGATGATGACAAAGAACCTTCACGAAAGCCTTACCAACTAAATCAGAATAACAAAACCATATTGAGTAATGTAATTTTATTGTATTTTCATCGTGTGCTGACACGGTCCTGGAAAAAGATCTTTCTCTTTCTCTCTCTCTCTTTTTTTTTTATTTGTTGCCATGGAAACTTTATGTTCATCAAATATCTTGATAGAGGGGGTAGCACGGACGTTGAGTTAGTCAAAACCAATTTTTATAAGCCAATTACTTTAGAGCCTGTGAGCATAAATAAGATGAGGATGAGAAAACAAGAGCACCGAGCCAATTTGCCATTTATCGTGATGCTGAGAAAGACTCCCCACCCCCACCCCCGCTGCCCAGAAACTAATGTGAAGCTTAAGACGCTGCTTCGCAATCATCTGGAAGAACTAGTTTGTTTCTAATCCGACCTTAAAAAGAGGAATTTTAGATGGAAAGAAAAAAAGATACTGAAATGGATTATATGAGGGTTTAGGGTGGAGCTTTTATGTTATGGATTTTTAATGTTGTAAGCTGCCAGGGATCATCTATATGCAAATTGGGCCACCATATAAATTTGTTTAATAAATAAGTAAATAAATAAATAAACAGACTATATAAGTAGAATGAAGCAGCCAAGCTTCTAATCATTGACTGGTAAAGACCAAATTGTGGAACATCTATTCTCGAAGCATTGCATGATATTGACTAAAAAGGGATACATTAAATACAAAATGTTTTAATAGGGTTAATAGTCATGATCATCACTATAAAAATAGATTTAATTTTTACAAGCTCATAGGTGCTCCATTTTTTAACGCGGCATTCTGAGCAGGGATCCTTTTATCTTGAAGTTTCAATCAGCCAAAAAAAAAAAAAATGCGCAGCCAAGCTACTCACCGATGCATGAGATCCTGGCTTAGTTGAAAGATTTGCTCTGGTTGCTAACCACTTGATGGACATAATTTAAAGTTTGGGTTTTAGAGGCCAGAAAATCAGAAAGATATCCTCGCCCCGTCAGAAGTCTACTTATTGAAATTGTGACAAAGGGCCCCTTCCTTTTCACCGCCAAACTATGAAACAGCTCTCTTTTGTCTCCACTCATTCTGTCTTAGAAAAAGAATTAAGGTGTACTACTTTTTTAACCTGACCTTTAAAGGATGAATTTTAGTATTTATATAGCTATCTATCTTAGAATTACACTGTAACTGAGTTTATATTTTTACCAGTGTACTCTCATCCTCAGTCTATTTGGATTCAAAAGTGCCGGATTCAAACAAACAAACAAACAAACAAACAAACAAATAAACAAACAAATGTAATAAAATTATTGGCATTTATTTGGAAATTACCATGGATGTAAATAACATGTTTAAGGATTTATGTTATGCCTCTATATTATACAGGATGTCTGGATGCACAATAATGAAATTAAAGAAAAACACTTTAAAACTATAAGCAAAATCATTCTAAAATAAATGTTGTCTATGTATATTTAATGCAAAAGAAAAGAAGATTCTCTAGCACATTCTGAAGGGTCAGAACTTAATTTTTTAACGCTAAAAGACCCTGGAGAAAAAATACTTAATAACTGTGAAGACGCTTACTCTGTAGTTTGCTTATACTTATGCCCAGAGGATCTCAAAGTATTTGTTCATCATACACAAGCACATAGTCTGTTCCCCCAAAGAATACTTTGGCTAAATTAAAACTAGCAAGGTTGTGCCACAATTTATCTCAATGGGAAACAAATGTGCCAGTTTCAATGTTCACAAACTGTAGCTACAAACTTCCAAATTATTTTAAGTGTATCAGCAACTTCCATATTCCAGACAAAGTTGCATAGTACTGACAAATTCATACAGCACTATTGATTGGATAGGTAGGGGGCAGACAACCTGTAGCTTTGAACTACTTCTACTAATCCTTCTTTTTTTAGCACATTCAGAGCCTGCCTGGCTTTTAAACCTAAAACCTGGTAGTATAGCTTGTTGTTATTCTGAAGTGGGAAATGCATTTAAATTATATTATAAAATAAGTTTATGATAGGATTTCCACCATTTCTCATCTATGATCTTCATACAGGGAAAGCTAAACATACTGTATTATCAGTTATTTAGCATGTTTAGTTTGAACTTATCATGATGTGTGACCCAAGCTACTGTTGCTAATTTAACAACTTTGTTCAAATATACTGCAGATTAATTACCATATTTTTCGCACTATAAGACACACCTGACCATAAGATGCACCTAGGTTTAGAG
>JAOYMU010000001.1:39638373-39649737 GCA_025802295.1 Psammodynastes pulverulentus
GGCGTTCAAATAGAGGGTGGCGCTCTATTTTTCAACCCTTCCGCCGAGGTGGCGCTCAAATAGAGGTTTTACGGTATATAACATCAAGAAACCCAAGAAACTGATTGATCTTCCTTTTTTTGTTACACACAAAAGTGGCAGCCTAAATTCTGAAGCTTGGAAACCAATCTGGAACAGATTTGCCTCTTATTTAGAGTGCAGTTTATCATTTTTGTCTAAATAACATTGCATTCTTTATGTTAGCATGACATGATATAAATTTTAATACTGGGTCAGACCAGACCAGGCCCTCTTTAATAGTAATTGGACTGATTAAAAGTAAAAAAAAAAAACCTAAAATACCATGTTTCATGATAAAAATCATATTCGTATCATATTATTCTGAGAATAGATTGCAACTTTGGCATTTGCAGGCTTACCTGGGACCAAAAAAAAATCTTACTATGGTACAATGACTCATGCCCATTCAGAAACTGCAGTTAGTTTAGAATACAGTACCCCATATGCTATCCAGGCCCCTTGATTAGGAGCACATTGCACTTATGCTTTCAACTTCCCCTCCAAAATGAAAGATGCCCCAAATAATTAGTGCTGCTGCTGCCAAGATTTGCCTCATGTCTCCTGCTCCCTTTTTTCCCCAGAAGTAGGGCATTAGGAGCAGTTTCTCTTTAGGTAACCTAACAGATCACGCCAGTTCTGGTTGGGACAATCAGTTCTGTTGGTACCCATGTACTATACAATACCATAAAGAGCTTTCTAGGTCAAACCAGCACTTCAAATTGCACCTAGAAAATAACTGATTATCAATGCAAGATCCATAGCAAAGATAAAATAGATAAAACAAAACAACTCAAAAATAAAAGAGACCAGCCGGTGTGGCTAAAATGGCTTACCCTGTATTCAAAATCATTTAGAAACATGCTGAGAACAAATATTCTGGGGGTAATACTAGTCAGACTGGGCAATCTGCTTTTATTTTTTGAATTGTTTTATGCCTGAGTTGTCATTTTATTGCTTTTTAGTTGTCAGGCAAATGTTTTAACTGTTTTTTCTTTATATGAGATTTTCTTGTAATGGCATACAAAGGTAATAATAACACACAATTTGTATTTCAATATGACCAAGCATAAAGTGAAGCATTGCAAAATGAAGATGTAAGGGCTTGAATACTATGTCCTTGTGCTTAAATTCATATGATTTTACTAAGTTGATGAATATTACATTTCCATACTTTACTGAATGAAATAAAATCCTGGCTAAAGTTATATGGATGTATGTTATAGTTCTAAACATCAGCAGATTCAGTAATCCAGATTGTAATCAATTTAAAATACTGACTCAAATTATGTCAGATTAAAATATATTTATTTGTTATATAGATAGAAATATTTTAATACATTCAATAAAATTTAAAATTTAAAACATAAATATTCTCCAGATTACATTTATGCTGGATTTCTGCTACTCAGATTCACCCTGAAAAGAAATCAAAGGTAAACTTTTAAAATGCATTAAACCCTAACATTTGTGCTACAATTTTCACCATAAACTAACCTAGGCATTCCAAACTTGAAGCAGTTGATATGCTATTGTTCTTAAAACTGAAGTAAATGAAGCCGACATCCCACATTTCTAAACTAGCTGGTACATGAAATAAGAGAATGCAGAATCCAACATTTTTTAAAATGTCCATTCAAACATATAGGTAGTCCTCGACTTAAAGCAATTCATTTAGTGACTGTTCAAAATTACAAAGGTACTGAAAAAAGTAACATGACCATTTTTCACTTATAACTGTTGCAGCATCCCTGTGGTGATGTGATAAAAATTCAGACATATATTTATGATAGTTACAGTGTCCTGGGATCATGGAAGCCCCTTTTGCAACCTAAGGTCAATGGGGAAGCCACATTCATTTAACAACCATGTTACTAACTTAACAATTTTAGTAATTCACTTAACAATTTTGACAAGAAAGGTCATAAAATTTAACAAATGTTTCACTTAACAGAACTTTTGAGCTCAATTGTCATAAATTGAGGACTATCTGTACTTTTATATAAAAACTACTTATTTGCTTACCTGACTGTAATCTTCAACAATATAACTAAATTGATTGGGGAGGAATAATAATTCAATCAATTTCATAGTCTAAAATGTAAACTATAATTTTATCTAGAGCCTTTAGCTATAAATCTACTTGACAATTCGCACTAAGCACAATATGATGTGTAATCAAGTCAGGACAAAGTTTTAACATTTAGTTGATTTGATTGTTTTGATTGTAATCAAGTCCGGGCAAAGTTTAAACATTTAGTTCATTTTGATTTAGATCTTACCAACTTCTACACCATACATTTTTAGTAATGTTGTCTTGTCCTTTTAAATGGAATGTCTTCAGCTAGCCTGAGTCAATGGATGTTTGCTCAAGGCATTGAGCCTAGTGCAACTTAAACCATGGATAAGAGATTTACCTAGGGTGCTGTAACTGCTGTCTTGTAGTTGTTCAGATAGCATGACAAGATAAAGGCAGCTATAGGTTGCCATTTCTGTCAACCACTATTGTTCCCAACTTGTGAGTATTTGGGTAACTTTATGGGTTTTTTCCCAAATTAAAAGAAAATCTCATACTGACCTAATTGGTCACAATTACTGTTTGTGAGAAATCTGATTCCCTCAAGATCCTTAAAGCTTCTGCATTGATACCTATCATATACTGTGGCTGGAACATTCTTTTTATAATTCTTTTGGTTTCCTAGCTATATATTTAGAGATTAGAAGGAGTTTTCCAACAAGTGAACTTAAAACAAATCATTCACTAAAATTAAGCAAAATTTAAACAATGAGTTTGAATGTCGTGATAGGCCTAACATAGTTCATTGGGTGAACAATGTTAATGGATAACAAATAAATTCAAGTGAATCCTTTTACATAAAAAAAAAATCTGGAGTGGACAAAATGACAAAGTTTTATCTCTTGTGCCTTTCCAATTTCATTAATTTGCAGAATCCAGAAGATCAGATTATATTTTGTATTTGTCATGAATCCTTTTAAATAAAAATATTTCTTAATACCTTGAATCATATTCTTCAGTTTGAGTTTCAATTGTTCTGCAGGTTGGAATGAAAACTTAGTTATTTCTGACTACTATTAGCCATTTATCTCATGATCAGAATACAGTATGAAACTACCACCTATTCTCTGAGCTCCATAGTTAGACTGCAACAATCTTTATGACCGTTATATGGCAGCAAAAAGATACAGAAAATTGTTACTGCTGTTTTGTCACTGTACTTGTTTAGATTTATGCAGTCCAGATTTGCTAGGCTTACTATGTACCCTAGTCTTATTTAGGAAAGGGGGGGGGGGAGACAAGACCCTGCCACACAATTATTATATTGTGCAAAGTCAATATGTAGTCCACATTCAATATGATAATGGATTTCAATGATACTGGAATTTAATTCTATGTGTATAACATCCATAGCAAATAATAAAAGCAATAGTTCTATTTAACTCTATATTTACATAGAGAAAAGTACTATATAAAGTAACAGGAGGCAACTGCCATCAGAAATCTGGCATCAGGCACAATTGCTTCTAAAGAAAACTTGTGTTCATGCATTTAAATTAATGAAGGACAACTCATTGTTAAAATTGGCATATTAGAAATAACTAACTGAAATAGTTTATACTCATAAACTAAAGCAAATGATTATACAAATTGCTAGGAATGGAAAAGGGATGCTAGCAAACTCTAAAATTAAATACAATGATTACACAGCATAGCTTTATGTGTATGGGTTTTTCTACAATGTAAAACTTATTTGCATGAGTTTGAACACTGTTTAGACACAAGCAGATAATTTACAATTTAAAAAAAATACATTTTAGTGTAAATGATCATTTGCAATTCTTCAAGAAGTTTTAATTTACTAAAATAAATTTTATTTGATACAAAATTAGCAAATATGCTTCAATTGGATACAAAAGTGTTTTTGTTGAAATATAATCTCTCCATGGCACACAGATATCAAATTTAATTTCTTTAGGAATTTCTTTTAAACAAACACCAATGTTTTTAACCTAAAAGCAGTTTCAAAACAAAATATATTAGATAGTTATTCTTACCTCTTCTCCAGTTCATCTGTTTGAGTGCTGTGGATTTTGAAATGGAAACATATCATTTTAGAAGAAAGAGATATTGACTGATATACTGTACATATCTTTTATTAAATGCATAATCACAAAAGATATTTAACACAATTTTTAGAATTGTATTCACACTTTTAAATAAACCAAATGAAATGCAACGATGTTTTTGATCTAGGGTGTTAACTATAAACTAATCTACTACAAATTACCTATAGAAAATACACACCTCCTATTAAGACAATCATTCATAAGAATGGATGTAAGGATATCAATTCAACCTCAAGTGAAGTTTGAAATGATAAATACATAAAAATTGTAGCATGAATCTTAAATAGGTGTAACAGAGTTTTAAAAATTTGAAAACTTGGACTTCGGACTCTAAACTGGAAGTTACTGACTGATCCATGCAGAAGTGGTCCTACCCATTCTCTTCTCATTGTTGCCAATATAGTTACTGAACCCCAAAACAGTGGGTGCCAGCCATCAAATATTTGCCCAGTCCTGCACTGGTACCGTGAATACACATTTAAATGGAAATACCTATAATTTTATAAATGTATCTAGTTAATTACCTTGAGTAATTTTTTGCATTAATTGTTAAATGGAACAAATCCTACCCCTTACCTGACATGCTTCTTTGGTTCACTTAATATTCTTTTTGCTGTAAAATTAAAATTGATATCACATTCATTTATATTTGGATTTTAAAAATATATTTATTGTTTAATCACTTTAACAGAAAATATTTTATATACTCAGCATTCAGATTTAAAACAGAGTATTCTAACATTAAAAAATAGAATTTCAAAAATGTTTATGGAATTACCGTATTTTTCACACTATAAGACGCATCCACCATAAGATGCATCTAAGTTTAGAGGAGGAAAACAAGAACAAAAATATATCAGGTGGAGCCTGAGAGGACCATAGATAGGTGTTCTCTTATGTGCCAGCTCTGCCTATTGACTCCTGCACTACGGAAAAGAGACAGAAGAGGCAGGCAATGACAAAGACAGAAGAGGCGGGGTTCAGCATTGTAAAAGGACCCCGGCATCATGGCCCAGCTGCTATTCACCAAAGGACCGGCACCGACGCACAAACCTTTCCACCCACTGTGGGGGGGGGGGAGAAGTGTGTCTTATGGAGTGAAAAATTTGGTATATTTGAAGACAGCCAAAATAGTTCCATGCATTTCAGTCTAGCCAGTGGTTTAACAACATGTTCTGAAGTATTTTTTTCTCTCTCCTCTGTGTATGCACGCGCATAGGTATATATGCATGTGCAGCTATGAGATATAGTGTTACGGAGCTGAACTAGATTGGGGAGAATCAGTTCAAGTCCTCCTTTAGGCACGGTTGGGCCATTGTCTATCTCTTTCTACCCTAGACCTGGAAGTTGAGAAACAGCCATCAATCAACCTGCAATGAAACAGCATGCTACAAATTATGATCCACAACTTTTGCATTTTGTATTTATTATATTTGTTTGGATTTGTATTTAGGCTGGTATTACTCTGTACTGTGTGCCGCAGAGTTATTTGCTTAAGATAAGCAGCAATATGAATTTCCTAAATAAATTCGTAAAGAAGTCAACAAGCTATCAGTGAATAGGACTTCATCCTACAGTGAACTGATTCAGAATAACAACAACAAAAACAATAATACATGTCATCCATGCATCCATGCATCCATCCATCCACCCACCCATTCATTCATTCACTCAATTGTATACTGCTAAATTCAGTAGGATTCCTGGCAGTTAACAATTTTGTATGAAAACACCCTCAGTAAATTAGCAATTAAACATCTACAACAAGAACAATAGACAAAGCATAAAAAATTTCCCCTCATCCTCCAAAGCCATCCACAAATTCCATCGCATCAAGACACCAGATCTAACAAGGGGCTCTTTAATAGTGGTGTGCCAGAGCATCTTTCTATGCTGCCAATATTAATGAAATGCTGACAACTTTCTGGCTGGCCATGCCTCCCCCCAGTCTCCCAAAGGGAATCACGGAGGAAATGGAACAAGCCCATAGGTATATACCTTTCTACAAGGTACCCCATCTATTTCATCAGATTGCACACAGCAAAGGCATCCCAGATTACAAAGGAGTCCCACTTATGGATAGGTTTACTATTAAGAAACAGAAGTTTTATGGTATGAAACAGCCCACTGAAGGTGTGCAAGGGATTCAGCTTTCATCATATTGTAGGCCTCTAAACTGCTAATTTAAGTTACCCACAAAGCATTGTAGGGTAAAGTATGGAGTAGCAGATGACCAGTAAAGACAGCAGAAGACAGTGACTACTGACTACAGAGGAGAGAATGGAGAAGATAAATCATGTGATGCTACTACATATAAGCAATAGGATCACAGAGCACCTGTTGGTCCTCGGTATAACAGCTCAGCATCATTTTACACGGAAGTCTTTAGAAATACTGAAAGAAATCCAAATGAAAAATGAAAATTCCCACCCACTACAGAAGCAGTAGCTGATTAATGGGAGACTGGAGGCAGAATAGTTCTGACTGAATCCAGAGAATCAGGTGAGTTACAAAATATGAGCATACTGTTCGGTTTAACCTGCTTTCATGCCCTGCCAGCACCAACTGCTGGTCTAATTTTTCCAAAGAGATAGCTATATATATTGATATATCATGCTTGGATAGCTTGCAATAAGAGAAATGAAACACGGGAATACATAAAGCTCCTCTCCAAAGTCCATCTCACTTGTTCAAACAAGAATTGCTGGCAGAGCCTTACACACTAACTATGCTCTGGCATCCCTGTTCCTTCTGGTGCCATCCTCAGCATGAGAACCTGGGACTGTAGGATACGATAATTTATCCGTCAGTGTTAGGGAGCATCCAACAGACAGGATAGTCCTTTTGCAGTTACAGGGGAAAAAAATGCATGCTTTAACATGCGTAAATGTGGTCAAAATTGATAATTCTGTATCATAATCACTGCCAGGTACTCAAATGCATAAGAAAAGTGGTTGAGGTTGTCTGGCTACCTATCACAGTATCTTATCTGAGAACTAATTGGAAAAATTTAGAGCCTTGGCTGTCTGCAGCTGATGGGATGTCCCGAAAAACTGCCAAAAATCTAAGTATCACAAGATTTTTTTTCCCCAGCTAGCTAGAGATCTCCAGTGGCTATCAGCTGGACATTGTGGCAAAGAGCTATACAAATCTCACAAAGGCCCTCATTGGAAAACACAAACATGGAAGCACTAAACTTGTAGAGAAGGGGTGTCAAACTCAAGGCCTGGGGGCCAGATCCGGTCCATGGGGTGCTTAGATCTGGCCCATGAAGCCACCCTGGAAACAGTGAAGGACCAGCCCGCGGTGCTTCTGCCAGTAAAAACGGAGCTTGGGAGGGCCCTCCCGAGCTCCGTTTTCACTGGCAGAAGGTTTTAGGTGGCCATTGTAGCTGAAACCGGCACCCAGGAGCCCGTTTTCACTGGCAGAGGGTTGCAGGAGGCCATCGCTGCTGAAAATGGAGCCCGTTTTCATTGGCAGAGCATTCAGGCCTATAGGCATCCTCTATACAAGTGACATCAAGCTGGCCACGTGCAGCCTGGCCACGCCCACCCAGGGCTCCCAAGGTCAAACACAACCCTTATGGGGCCCTCAATGAAATCGAGTTTAACACCCGTGCTGTAGAGGGACAGCTCATAACCAGAAAGGCACAGGTTTTACAACTTTCTTTACAGAGTGAGTTGTCCATGAATGGGAGCAAGCGAGAAAAGAGGATGGATGAAATCTTATTTTACTCTTCTATCACAATTATAACAGCTTATCTCCTGAAACGCTCTTCCACACCAAAACACATAAATAAATTTCCCTGCACAAAAGAAAAATTAGAGAGAAGGACAGATCTGAACAATGGTTCCTGATACTTACATTGAAGAAACCCTTAGGATTATATGGCGTTATCTGCTGCTTTAAGAACCCGACTAGTGATTAATGGATTTAGCAAAGACCTTTGCATAAGCTGTGACTTAACGTCTGAACTGGAACAAAAAGTCCAGTTTTCTGTTATTAATTATTCTCTCTCTACTTTGTTTTGGTGAAGAGCCTAGAATAGAATTCTTCAAGATGGAAACTTGCATCTTGTGGAGTAATTAGAGAGAATCCTACAAACTAAGAGACCATGCGATCTTAAAGGCTTCACTTATACCTGGATAATACACATTAATGTGCTCTACAAGCCATGCTGCCTGAACAGACCTTCACTGATTTTCAAATGTAGATTTTTGTACTTCTAAAGCTGACGTAATAAGCCAGGATTTTAGAATATATAAAAAACATACGTCAAATCCTGTGGGCATGAGGTCATGCTGAAGAAATGTTCATGGATAATCTGTGCCTCTTTTTATACACCACTCCCAATTAAAAAGTTATAATTAGTTAATTATAGGGTCAATAGCAGTAAATTGCAGCTTGCAGAAAAATGCAATGACCCAGACATAGCAAAATAGTCAGTAATCATAATTGTGCTGCAAAGGTGTCCAGTCAAGCTGAATGTCTTGGCTGAATATCACTCATCTAGATTGTATTTTTTTCTGGTAACCAAATTACACAAGATCGGTGCAATGATTATTCTGTTGTTGTTGTTGTTGTTGTTGTTGGCTAAGTCATGTCTGAATCTTTGCGCCTCCATGGACCACAGCACACCAGGTCCCCTGTCCTCTATTATAGTCTCTCAGAGTTTGCCCAAATTCAAGTTCATTGCATCCGTGACACTATCTAATAATCTCATCCCCGGCTAACCCCTTCGCCTTTTGCCTTCAATGTTTCCAAACATCATGGCCTTTTCCCATGAGTCCTCTCTTCTCATTAGGTGGCTAAAATATTTGAGCTTCAACTTCAGTATCTGAACTTCCAAAGAACAGTCAAGGTTGATTTCCTTGATTGCTCCTTTGGAATACATTAAAGAGGGAACTTTTGTTTTATAGTCAATTTATTTATGAGTTCTCTTTCTGGTTTGTTCCAACTGGTCTACACAGTGCAACAGCTGGGAAATAAATCACACATTGGTGATTTGTAATTACACAATTCAGGAAGAGGAATTGTACACCCATTGTATTTGCTATTAAACAATGCTTGTAGCGGCCATGTCATATAAAGGCTGGCAGAACTATAGACTCAGCAAATCTGTGATTAGAAAAGAATGGGCATTATTGATTACTTTTTAAACATTCCACAGCATTGCTAAGTAAGGATTGGGCTGGTGGGTGGGGAACAAAAGCCATGAGTTTATCGCATGCCATCTTGTAGCTGGTATCTGCTAATAACCTATGGACAAACACATGTTGGAAGATTTTCTTTCCCCCAGACTGTGATAGATGAGAGTTTAAATAAGTACATCTTATCCTTACTCCTACATAATTCCGATCCAATCCCTGCCAGGCTCAAAGAAGTTTCCCACGCTATCCATGTTGATTTAAAATGTGAGGTATATTGAGTTTCTTCCACGAAATGGCTCGCATTTGAAAGCTACAGAGAATCTCAGATTGGAAACTAGGTCTGTGAATAAGTATGGAATGAGGACATATAGTTTTGACATCCCGCTGGGAATCCCTCCTTTAGTGAGTAGGAAGAAGAAAAGTGAGAAGCGTTGATAAGTGAAACAATTAAGCTAACTTATCGTTTTTGCTTAGTCCTCAGATTTTGTGTTTCTTTTGTGAAAGTGGCACAGTTCAGGCAGGCAAAAACAGAGAGAGAATTTGGCAAAAGCATAATAAGGGTGGTCTCTGCTCCCAGGTACATAAACTGAACATTCATCTGAGGAGACAATTATGCGAGTCCCTTAGGGGAACGGAAGACAAAATAAGAGTTTCGGTAAGGTGGGGAAGCAAAGGGATTAGTTGTTAAATATTATACGGTAGCTGGCAGATTCAGGACTCGTAATGCAATTCGCACACAACTACCTTTAATGGTTTAATGGTACAAATGAAATACATTTAGGGCACCTGTGTGTATTTAATGCCGAAGTGCAGTAAAATGGCCCATAAAAAGGGTTTCCATTAAATGTATCATAGCGCCATTATGTAGAAGCAATTACGTATCCCAGATTGCAAATAAGAAAGCCCGCTTCTTTCTATTGTCAAAGCTGGAACAGTTCTGCATCTTCTTTTGTGTTTTGCCTTTAAAAGGGTTAAGGCAGAATCCACTGAATTCTGGAGGCTTGTAAATGAACAAGGGTAGCATAGTAGCTGGAACTGATTGATTGACGCTGCCCCCAAGGTGCTACTCAGTGCACAACTGAACGTGCTTAAATCCCATCAATAGAAGTCTAAATATGTTTAATACCTTGCTATATTGTACTCTACAGGTTCCAGTACTATATGTATACAGCCAGCCATGCAGTCATTAGGACATTTATGCTCACAGGCATATGCAAATATGGAAGCCTGTTACTGCAGATACAAATACTATATATTTAAATATGCATAATGAGAGAAAACTAAGTGATTTCCTGAGAATGTACCCCAAGTAAATATTTTCTGGCATTTTCCTGGGATGCTAATTTTAAACATTTCAGAAGCATTTCAGAAACATTTTGTAAGAGTAACCAGCTATATTAGGGTTGTCGAACTCGTATCTTCATGGTGTTGTCACGTGACGTATCATGACTTCCTCCCCTTCACTAAACTGGGCATGGGCATGGCCAGCAATCAGCCCACAGGCCGTGAGATTGACACCCCTGAGCTATATGATCCTTCTATATGTTTATTAGAATGCATCACGGAAAATGTAGACACTGGTCAAAAAACCTATTATTGTCTTCAGAACAAAATTAGACCATTTCTGAGCCTGCTGAAGAAGTTGAGAATTGAATAGTGATTAAACTATATAATAATATGTTCACCGACCATTTATAAAATTTCCTATGCTGCATTTTCAATTAAAAAATCTGTATGATTTAGAAAATAAATCACTTTCAAAAAAAGGATGAACTGGGTGTGTTCTATGAGATAAGCAATATTTAATATAAGACTGTGCAGTAATGACAGAAATAAAATTGTTTGACAAAATAATTGGAACAATTCATAATTGCATGTAAAATACTAATTCTAAAAAAAATTATAGACTTCATTATTTTCTTCATTTTTTCCTAGTAAATGCACAAGGAATACATTTAGACTTGGTAAAACAGCAATTTTAATGTTGGCCAACTTGGACCTACCAGAAATT
>JAOYMU010000001.1:39799920-39814506 GCA_025802295.1 Psammodynastes pulverulentus
ATAGGTACATTTTGGAATAGAAACAACAGTTTGGGTAACACATTCATTTTGATGACTGATATTCTTCCAATGAGAGAGAGCCTAAGGTTATTCCATCTTTCCAGGTCTATTTTGATTTGGTTGATTAATTTGTCATAATTATCTTCTTTAATCATCGAGCACCTGGATGAGATAGTGATACCTACATATTTAATTTTTTTCATTGTCTGAATATTCAACTCTTTTGCCACCGTGGATCTTTGTATATCTGTCATGTTTTTAATTAGAGTTTTGGTTTTATTCTTATTAATCTTTAACCCTGCCGCTTGCCCATAATCTTCTAAGATCTCCATAAGTTTGCCCCCTGATTGATCAGGTTCTTCTAAAATAAATACTAGATCGTCCGCGAAGGCCTGCAGTTTGAATGTTTCTTTTTTAATCTACAAGCCTTTAACCTGTGGTTCCTTCCTAACAATCCTAGTTAAGACTTCAAGTGTAAGGATAAACAGTAAAGGTGACAGAAGGCAGCCCTGCCTGGTCCCTTTTTTGTATTCTGAAACTTTCTGTCAATTCTCCATTTATAATTATTCTGGCATTTTGGTCACTATATATTGCCTTTATCGTATTTAGAAATATTGAACCAAAATCCATATGTTCAATTTGCTGCATTAGGAATGCCCATTTGATGTTATCAAAGGCCTTTTGTGCATCAAGGAATAGCAAGGCCATCTGTTGACCACTGCGTATTTCATAATATTCTAAAACCCCTAAAATAGTTCTCAAATTCCGTCTGATTTGGTGTTTCGGGAGGAAGCTGTTTTAATCTCTCTGCAATAATTGTGGTAAAAATTTTATAGTCCACATTTAGAAGTGATATGGGCCTGTAATTCATTACTAATGTCCCATCAGTGTCTTCTTTAGGGATCAGCATTACAATTGCCTCTTGCCGTGACCATGGTGTTATAGCCTCATCTAATACCATATTGTATATTATTTGTAATATAGGAGCTAAGATAGTTTGCTGCTCTTTATATATTTCTGCTGGAACAGTATCAGAGCCAGATGCTTTGTTATTTTTTTGTCTGTTAATCGCCTCATTTATCTCTGTGACTGTGATCTCGGCATTTAGTGCTTGCTTCATCTCCTCTGTTATTTTCGGTAATTTGGCTTTCTCCAAAATTTCCTGGATCTTCCCAGCAGGCGCTTCTTCTGTTTCTTTCTACATTGTCTCATAGAAATCTAACACAATCTTTTTTTCCTCCTCCCAGAAACATAAAGTCCCACTTTTATTTTGTAGCTTGCTAATCTGTATTCTTTTCCTTTGTCCTCTCAGTTTATTTGCCAGCCACCTCCCTGGTTTGTTGGTGTTCTCAAAGAAACATTGCTTGGTTTATTTTAGTTGTCTGGCCAGGTCTTCTTTTTCTATCATATTTAATTCATGTCTAACCATATCCATTAGTCTTGCTTCCAAATGTTTATATTCTTCTTCCAAATTCTTCTGTTTGCTTCTTTTTTCCCTATTTTTCACTGCCATATAGGATATCGCAATGCCTCTTATGACCACCTTCGCTGTGTCCCAAAGATTTTGTACTGAGGTGTCTTCTTTTTGATTTTCTCTAAAAAAGAGAGTCATTTCTTTTTTCATCTTTAATTTAAATTTTTCTTCCTTAAGAATGGCCTGCTGCAGTGTCCATCTGGTTAATTTCTTCTGTCCCTTCCATGTAAGTTTAATAAGGTTATGATCTGCCCACACGTTCATTTCAATGTCAACTTCTTTAATATCCAAATTAATCCCTCCAGTCATCCATACCATATCTGTCCTAGATAATTTATTTATTTATTTATTTATTTTCTTAGATTTATAGCCCGCCCCTCTCCACAAGGGACTCGGGGCGGGTTATAAGGAGTTATGTCTGCTTGAAAAATAGATATAGAGCCTAGCTCCCCTATTTCTTTCTCTCCAGACGTCATGCATGTTAAATTCTCTAACCATATCAAAAAATGTTTTTGGATAAAGTCCTTCTAAATCCTTTTTTCCTTTCCTTGCTTTTATAGTCTAGTTTTCTATTTACTACTGCATTAAAATCTCCAATCAAACAAATTTCATCATGTGCTAGATTTCCAATCACATCATGTAGATTTTTGAAGAATTGTTCTTGGCTTCTATTTGGTGCGTAGATCTCAACTATCGCTATCTTCCTACTGTTAACTACCATCTCAATAATTAAAACACTTCCCTCCTTGTCTTTATATATTTCTTTGGCCCTAAATTTGTCTTTTACATATAGCACCACCCCTCTTTTTTATGTGTATATAATGAGGCAAACATTTTCCCTAATTTTGGCTGTTCTAGAATATGTTTTTCATTCTCCTTAATGTGGACCTCCTGCATAGCTATGATATCTAAGTTTAATTTCTTCAATTTATTCACCATTCTTCTTCTTTTGGTCGGGGAGTTTAGGCTGTTAATGTTTGACAACATTTTGCATTCCTCTTCCATTCTTTCATTTGTATCTAGGATTCATACTCGTAGTCGATCTAACTTCTTTTGGGTCATCATATTTCCTTTCATATATCTCTATTCTCTCTATTCCCCTACTTTCTTCTTCCCCCTGTCGTGTTGTTTCCCTTCCTGTTATCTCTTTCCTCACCTCCCGACTATCTCTCTCCTCTCGTTCTGCCCCTGCTCCTCCTCCTTCCTCTCCTGTGTCGAAGTGCTGTTTATAAAAATCTTCTGCTTTATCCACTGTATCTAATCGAATTCTCCTTTCCTGCCATGTGACCATAATCCCCTCCGGCATCAGCCACCTGAAGTTTATGTTGTGTATGTTCAATCTTGAGGTCAGGAAGAGATATTGTTTTAGTAAATCTTGTAGCTTTTTTGGAACCTGCTTCAGTACAGTTATTTGCTTGCCTCGATACTCCAATTGCTCATCCCTGGTTCTATGAAGAATTTCATCCCGCACTGATTTCTTGGTGAATTTTACATTGAACCTCTCTGGGCAGATTAAAACTTCTTGTGTAATTTGTCTGGACTCTGTAAATTTCATTGATTTCCATTGACATCTCATCTCTCTCTGTACCTAGTGCTTTGGCTATTAGCTCAACCATCTTGTCAGGTAGATCTTCCTCCTCCTCTACCACATTCTGAAATTGTAGATGTCGTGCTGCTTTCTCCGCCTCCAAGAAGATAATGGAAGATTCTAATTCCCTATTAGCCTGAATCAGTTTCTCATTAATTTCTTCGACTCTTCTCTCTTCCTGCTCCATTTTTCCCTCCAAATGTGTCAGTCTCTGCTCATTTTTAATTAATTGTTGTTGAAATATTTCAAATTTATTATCCATTGTCAGCATTTTTTCTTTAAGTTCCCCCGTATCGCTCCTTACCACGCCAATCTCCTTCTTCATTTCTTCATGATTTTTTGCCATTGTTTCCTGCATGTTCTGAAGCATAATCTGAAGGTCCTTGAAAGAATTTGATCATTCCCTCTGAAGCATTTTCTCCAGAGACTTTTGTGTCAAGGGACTGGTTGTCAACATCGAGGGTTGGGATCTAGTTTTCTTCCCTAGCCCAAATTTCGTTAAGTTTGATGTGCTTGTCATATTCCACCACCTTTTCACTATACCACTTATAGATAAATCCCCCTTTTTTCCTTAGTCACTCTGCCTCCTTCCACTTTTCCTTCTGAGCTATCTTTATCTATATCTCTTAGTTTTCACCTTCTTTATCACTACTTATTTAGTACCAACTTAGTTACAACCACCAACAGTTAATTAAATTTGATAAACAAACAGATTCTAGTAGCAATTGGTTTACACTAATAGCAGAAAATTAACCACCAATCATAATCATCCACCATTTGTATATGTTATATAGTATTATCAATTATTATTAATTATTAATTACTAAGCAATCACCAGGTTCAATCAGTTAATTCTCTACATCACTCTACTATATCAAATAACATATATTCACTATCACTATATCACAAAATCCCCACTTCTCTCCTTTTCTATTGTTATATATATAATTGTGGCTATTTATATATATTATCAAAATTAATGTCTATATCACTTTTACAAATTTACTATTATTTATTATATACTATTATATATTTAAGTCTCTCTGAATGGTTCAATCCTTTATGGTGGCAAGTACCTCTCCCCAGTTCAGTTTCAGTGGGATTTCCTTTTCAATAGATTTTCTAAGAAGTCAGTTCTAAGGTCCACCAAAGTCTCTTTGAGTCAGCACTCTGTACATTGTTGAAGATCTTTACAAGTCTTACTCTTAGGTCTTCAATTCCTCCAGCAGATGTCTCCCTTCCTTGTAGTTAAAGTTGCACTGTCATTCCTTAGATCTCCATAATGTGTTATTATAACATAAGAAAGACCAGTGTACATAAAAACAAAGTTATTCCTTCTCCAAAATCCAGAATATCAAAGTCCAGAATATCAAAGACACACTCTTCTTCCGTGGTTTCTGCCTTTCGCCACCCTTTGCTCAAAAGGCTAATCCAGTCTGCTTGTTATCCAGTTCTCCTTATCAATCCTTCTGCCTCCCTTCCTCTCACTGCTAATCTTCCAACCAGGCTGTCTCCCCTAAGTTCACTTCCGCTATTCCATGACTTTACACCAAGTGCTCCCTTTCACTCCTCCGCTCTAATCCATCACTGGAGCAATCAAATAGCTAGGAAAACACACTTCACCTTCTGTTCTGCTACTTTGTTGCTAGCCTCGTCCTCCTGTCAGATCATTCCGTCGGCCATTGCCGACTGCTTCATGGCACTCACTTGGTCCGATCTTCCTTTCGGTTTCTCAAATCTCTCACTGCAAGCTTCTGCTCATCAGCGCTCAATCGGGACACCCATGCCTCAGGCGATCCCTCCGGGATTTCCTAGACTCCAAAGGAGTCAAGTGAACACCAGCAAAGTGGTTTTCAGAAAGAGAACTCCGTTCATGCGACCACTCTCACTAACAGCTGGCTCTGCCCCCCTTTATTTGTGCTGTTTTGATTGATGGGTGCTGCTTTGTTCAGTGTATTCCTTCCTTTTATAACATGTGTATTACAGCTTTTCATCCCAAACCCCCTCCTATCTTGCCTCAGGGTCAGGTTTATGCTCTGTATAAGCAATTGCAAGGATATTCCTCTCCTGATTGTGACCCTTTTACTCACCCCTCTTGTGATGATGCCTTGGCTAACAAAACAAAAAAGAGTGAGATGGGGGCCACGTGGGATTTGCGCAGCACACTGCCTCATCCTTGCCGACCTGCATACCTATGTGATGCCACTCTATGCACAATGCCAAGATGTAAGAGGGTTACTCTTCCTGGTACATGATCTCACCTAGCATACATCAACAGGATATTCTTAAGGATTGGCAGGAGAACTCACCAATAAAATGCTGTTACTTTCCTGTTTGAAGAACTGTAAAAAAAGCAATAAACACTGCGTATGCAGTCAGACATCTTTGCAACCTGCTATAACTGGCCTCTAACTGCAATAGGCTTAGAAGGAGATGGTCTGTTTTTTAGCAGTTCAGTTAGAAGAAGGGTTACCTCCACAAATGAGGGAATAAATTGCCTGTAAAAATTTGCAAACCCCAAGAAGCTTTGCAATTGTTTGCCTTTCTTTGGGGGTTGCCAGTCCAACACCTCCTTCACTTTCCCAGAGTCCATTTCAATACCCTGGGTTGATATTCAGTAACCAAGGTAATCCAGGGAAGATTTGTGAAACTCACACTTTGATAGTTTAGCAAAAACTTTTGCAGCTAGAAGTTTTTTCAAGACTTGTCTCACAAGTTTCACATGTTCTTCCAATGTTTCACTATATATAAGGATATCAACCAAATAGACCAGGACCCTTTTGTACAGATAGTCATTTAGAACTTCATTAATCAACTACATAAAGAGCCTTGGTGGCACAGAGGAATGATTGCAGTAATTGTAGTAATTGCAAGACTTCTGCTAACAGCCAGCTGCCTGTAATTAGGCAGATCGAATCTGACCAGGCTCAAGGTTGACTCAGCCTTCCATCCTTCCAAGGTGGGTAAAATGAGGACCCAGATTGCGGGGGCAATATGCTGATTCTGACTCTGTGAACCTCTTAGAAAGGGCTGTAAAAAGCACTAAAGTGCTATTGCTAACATTTATGATTTTTTAATAAGGATTATTTAAGATATTTCCATAAAAAATAACAAACAAAATGAACTGGCATATTTTTATCCTTGTATATCCCACCAGGTTCATGGAGCTAAATTAGCATTATCCACTTTTTTACTTGCAGGTAAAGCTATTCCTACCAGCATGCAGATATGACCTAGTCCTCTCCATGCTGGGAACTATTTGCTTACCAGCTCAGCACAGTCAGGTGAAACCAGTCACTAACAACTTTGGAAATGAGACGGACCGTGAATAAATTTAATTAAAAAAACCCCTTTCCCCTGAATTTTCTGGAGCTGGTCATCTTTTCCGACTCCGGTGTCTAAGCAATCCATTGTGTCAACACAGCTGAAGTCTCAAAGCCACCAATTTAGGCATGCACAAAACATTTTTTTTAAAAAGACCATCAGTCTATTTCCCCCCATGTTGCCAATGCATCATAAAAATGGCTTTTCTCTGCTTTTGTACGGATCTTTCTCTTCTATGAGAAACTGTTGCTAACCCACTGGTGAGCATTTGAGACAGAAGTGGCTGAAAGGCTAAATAAATAAGTTAAGGTTTTACAACTGGGAAACTTGTTTTTTATCTTGTCACTGAGGCAATATATATAGTTTCAAAGATACATTTTAACAAAAAAAAAAACCAGGAGAATCCTCTTAAAGGCCTTTCTAGCCTTAATACAATTAGATCAATCTTAGTTAAATAATTCAGCTGATGTGTAAATTTCTTTCCTCTGGTGAGTATTCTGCTAAATTAGGTTAATCAGGTCCAATTCACTGGATATCTGTAGGCAGAAGATGCATCATTCAGTCTCTTGCAATCAATTGCTTCCCTCCTGTTTCAAGAAATAAACACATCATTCTTCTGTAAGATTTTTCCATCAGAGGAGGAAAAAAAACCCTTACGTAACTGCTTTAAAGAAAGCCGCTTTTTGAAAGCCACATTAGAATTTCAGCACATTCATTAGAGTTCGACATTTGTTTATTCAGACATATAGCCCCTTAATATACCTAAAATTGGATTCATAGTGGAATCTGACCTTGCAAAGCAAGAGTACTTTAGAGGGATATAAAGAAAATGGAAAGGCATTGCAAATTAAGCCACACAGTTAACAATGGAATCTGGTTTCTTGGCTACAGAATGCCCTGGTTTTTTTTCTTTTCTTAAGACAGAAATATGAAGAGGTAAATGAAATATGGGTTAGCTATGCAGAACACATTTGATAGCCAGGAAAATATCAGGGCGGTCCTTTGTAACTTTCCCAAGATTAGCTAATAAGAAGATGGATTTCTTTGTATGGAGTTTAACATTTTTAAATTTTTTATTATTAGATTTTTTGTTTATCCTGCCTTTATTACTTTATAAATAACTCAAGGCAGTGAACATACCTAATACTCTTTCCTCCTCCTATGGATTAGAACTCACATGGTTTCAAACCTGGTTTTTTAACCACTCTACCAATACTACCAATGAATTTTTTAGAGAGTGTTGATGATAAAGATTTTAATTTAGATATACACACAGGGGTGGGATCTTCCCAGTTCGGCCCAGATCGGGCGAACCCGTAGCTCTGACGAAGTGGTAGCTTCAACAATCAGTGTTTGGGTGGTTTTTGGTCCTCCCACCAGCCCCTGCACTTTGGTGCTCTTTATTCACTCAGATCATTGGCAGGGCAGGGCAGAGCAGATTGCCACACTAAAGCAGCTGAGAGGCACTTTAGCTGGGGTTTGTCCTAGCTGCGCATGCGTGTGCACGATCACCGAACCAGTAGCCAGACCGGTAGGATCCCACCCCGTATACATACCTAGCTCAGATGCATGACTCTGGGCAGCTAACAGTATTAAAAGAAAAATATAAAAACATAAAAATAAAACAGCATATATATAGAAACAGCAGTCAGAGTTAAAAAGAGATCCACTAAATCAAAAAACATGATCAAAGTATGGGTTCAGCCCTACCTTCTGATCCATAGGCCCAGTGACAAAATCAAATCTTTAAGACCTTATGAATAGCTAACAAATCTGCTACCAATCTAATCTTTGAGGAATGATATTTCAAAAACAGAAAGTCTGACCAAGGTTGCATTCCTGAGCAGACAGAACCCAAAACATGATGTAATTGGAGCCTCAGAAACTCCAACTCCATGAAGGGTTTTGTAGACTACAACTAGCACCTTGAATTGAAACCAACTGGCCACCACTGCCACTTTTGTCACAGAACAGAGTTGTAACATCTGCTGATTGAGAAATTCATACAACTGCCTATGCCATCATATTCTGTATCAGCTGCAGCTTTTAGATGCTCTTCAAGGGCAGCCCCATGATTTTTATAATGGACCAGTCTGTCTCTCAAATATTTCAAATGATAATAATTAACATCCCAAACCCAAGTTTTTTGGTTTGTTAAGCCAAAACACATCACATTAACTTATAATCAACTGACTACTAACCAAAACATATTTATCCTGTATAATTAGAAACCTTTGTCTCCAGCTTACCTAATCAAGCCTTTGGGAGAGAAAAGAAGGAGAAAAATAGCAAAAGGTGAAATCTCTAATGTCACCGTAATTATGCTTGCAAAGATAATTTGGAAACTAACTAAGAAATTAGAAAGTAAAATAAGTTGAGGTGTCCCTTCTTCTTCACTGAACCCATAACTCTAGAAAATGTGCAACAATGGGAGGAACTGCTCTGCTACGCATGAAACGCTCACCCAGAATCAGGTCACCTATGAATGATTTAGCACAGAGTTCCCACATATGAGCATTGGTCCCCAAGCAAAAAGCAACCAAGGGCTGACCTTCAGCAGATCACAGTGAGGGAATTGCTCTCCTCACCTTGCTGGATAAGTTTGCTTCCAATCTATGAAGAGGAGATTCATGATAATTTGGCATAATGTAGTCTTACCTTGTCAGCATTACCTGCTTTGGGATTGGTAAAACCTGGTTAAATTAAAATTTGGGTTATGACCATCCAAAATGACAGAAGAAAAGCCTGCCTTCCTTTTATAGCATAACTGCGTTCCTTCCTAGTCTGTTTCTAGATATTTCTATAACATCTCACATGCTCCACTTTAGACCAAAGGTAGGGTGTTACCTATTAGGGCAACAACTAGTAGATATGTAAATATCACAGATGAAGAATGACCACTCTTCAGAAACCTCTAAAAAGGTTCCAAAATTCTTATCAATAGCTGTAGCTGTTAGAAACTGTCTGGTTCCTCCTTCATGCTGTTAACCAGTGAAATGGGAGGGTACGCGCACACGCCGAAAACTGGAAGAGCAGCTCCCTGGTGCACCATGCAGGAGTGCCAGAAACTGGAAGGTCAGCTTTCTGGCGCGCATGTGCCACCGGCCACCTACTCTTCTAGTTTCTAACTTGCTTACGCATGCAAACACCAGCTGGTCAGTGCGCATGTGCACGCCAGAACCCGTAAGAGCAATGGGCGATGGCTGGTGTTCCAGGAGAGATGGCTCTGTGTGCCACTTCCGGCACGCGTGCCATAGGTTTGCCATTGTGGCTATTAACTATGTGTGAGAAGAGCAGGCTGAGCTGGAAGGCAGAGTTAAGCATGTCATCAGTGTAGAGTCATTGCATTGCCACAAAAGATCCCAGTCTAGTCTCCCAAGAATTCCATTGGCCCTTATCGAGCACTAATTTAGCTTTGACCATTAGTTGACTAGATTCTTATGTATAGGTAGCAATAATAAACTCTTCAGTGCTTTGAACTCAGTGAATGCTTCTGGTTATTTGCTCCTGACAATCTGTTAGCTGCTAATTGCTTTAGGATTTTCTCACAATTTTAAAATTCCCTTTTATACAGTAATTATTGTATTGTTTACTGGTCTTTTATTGTATTTGGTCTTGGACCACAGATAAATTTTGATCGATCGAACAATAGTAGATTTTAAAATGGATTTTGAAAGGTTTCCATCTGATGCATGATATGAATTACCATTGGTAATTAGAGATATCTTTCCATTGGGTGCTGTGCCTTATGGCACAGATCCAGATTCTTTCATATTCATTTGTTCATTTATTTGTTCAATTTAGACAGCTATTCATTTGGGAAAATGACTCAGCGTGGCAGATTCAGAGGGTAAAAGATGATTTGAAGAACATGTGGAAGTAAGTCACATCTGTCTATATCATCTTCAAAGGAAATACAGATTTTTCAGGGGATTGCATAGTATAAATTCAGGAAGCAATACAGCTTCTGAAAGATGAGATGTCCATGTCTATGAATTCTCCCAAACCACTTTTACCTTTCAAATCCAGATATTTGTGCAGCCCTGCTGGCATGAATGATGTTTCAGAGTACTCGCACAGTTACCGACTCATACACCTGTATCTCTTCTTGAGGTTTTAACCCAGAATTTATGTTCTATATTTCCACAAATGAGTACACAAATCCAAATGCCCAGTTCTATTTACTGAATTAGGTCCAGAGTTAACGGCCCTTGCATTATTTCACTATCTCTGCCTCCCTCTACAAAAGAGTTGAAAAAAATGAGTGCGGTTTTAAATGACTAGGTTCGAATTACCTAATCCATGCAGATTACACTGCTCTGATAACAAAGATTGCAAATGAGCTGCAATCTCTAATGTTATAATGCTAGTAACTAATACAGTCCAGGAGCATGGTGTAAAATGGGGTCATAAAAGAAGTTTAAATGAACAACAACAGGATCAGCAACCAATCCTACAATTTACAATGGAGATATTGAAACGGTGGATAGCTTGTTTTGGGGGAGATAATTATCAACAGTAATATGCCACAGACGAACTCTTAGTAGGGTAGTAATGTAGGCCATTCAGATGCTGTGATGTGTCTAGGTCTACAAAGATTAGGATTTCAAGTAGTCCTTGACTTACAACCATTCATTTTATGACCATCGGACGTTACCATGGTACTGAAAAAAGTGACTTACGACCATTTTCCACATGGACTGTTGCAGCATCCCCATGGTCACATGATCAAATTTCAGACACTAGGCAACCAATCCATAGTTATCAAGTTTGCAGTATCCTGGGATCATGTGATCACCTTTTGCGACCTTCTGACAGGCCAGAAGAAGTCAGATTCAGTTTACAACTGTGTTACCAATTTAACAGCTGCAGCGATTCACAATTGTGTCAAGAAAGATCGTACAATGAGGCAAAACTCACTAAACTACTGTCTCGCTGGACAACATAAATGTGCGGCAACAGTTGCAATCGTAAGTCAAGGACTACCTCTATGCAGACAGGTTTCTCTGTGAGGCTCGACAGATACCACAAAATGAACTCTGAAGAAAATATTATTTATCAAATTTGGAGGCTGCCTATCTCACTCACAGAGAGAGAGAGAGACTCTGCAGATAGAGAATCGACACTTCAGAACTATGATTTTGGAGAAAACCTCTGAGAATACCACGTCCAGACAAATGGGTCATAGAACAAATCAACACTCAGGCTTTCCACCTGTCAATCATTTTCACAAGAAGATGGAGGGGTTTTTTTCCCCCTCATAACTGTGTGGGCGGTTTGAAGTGGTGCACCGTGGTTTTATTTATTAAATTGGCTGTAGCATCCATATCTACGAGAGCTGAAGTTGAACGAAGAAGAAGAGAGAAAGTGGCATGCACTTTCCTGTTCTCAACTGCTTGAGGCTTTCTTAATTGTCTGACTCACCCCCACCCCAACCCCGCTCCCTCTGAAATCCATTCTGCAGGGTCTTGATAGGGGACTCTGCAAAGTTTAGTGAAGGTAGGGCTTTTGGAGCAATTTCAGCACCTGTGGCCACTGGTTGGCAATTGCACAGGCACCCGGTTTTTTTTTTTTCTGTTTCTCTGCTGCAGATAAAGGCCTTTTTTAAAAAACTGCTTCTATTTAAATGGATTCTCCAACACTGTGATGTGCAAGGAGGCTACCAGGGGTGGGGGGAGAGAGATGCAGAGAGATTATAAAATCCCCTCCCTTTATTATTTCCCATATACTTCAACTCTTCCAATCATCCATCAATTAACAAAAAAAAAAAGAGAGAGAGAATGAAACACTTCTTCCAAATTCTCTGGTGCGCCTAGTCTTACTAAATCAGCTCATCAACTCATCAGCAAGTCCTTCTTGAAATTGATCCATCATCCCACTCAACACCTCCGGCATATAATTGAAAAATCTGATAGGCATTCATGAACTCTATGGATGCCTTGTTTCAACTTGCAAATTTCTCAATTTGCTCCTTTCTCCTAGCTGAATGATCAAATGCAGCTCTACCACTTTGCATGACATTCTGGGAACTATCCAGCAACAGATAATTGTCCTATATTCAGGGGCACTGAATTCATTTGGCTGCCCCTTCTTTCAGCACAACAAACGTTTCCCTGGATGAATCTATAGGAAATTCTACCAGTTAGCCTACCATAAACAATTCATGCGGAGAGGTAAAAAAATAAATAAATGTAAAAATGATTCTATATACTTTCAAACTGCTATGAGGCTAAAGAAATATTGATTGGAGTAGAAGCTTCTTAGTTGCTCTTGGCCAAAGCCTATGTCTCAAATGGAATGGGACATTTTAAGCACCCACCATTGGCCATGCCCCCTTCACCTACAACTACCTGCTCAGCTGATTTATAGCTAGCTTTCTTCCTCTGCTGCCCCTCCTTTGGTCATTCTATATGGCCAATGGCCCCTGGCCCTTCATCCTTGCCCATTCACTCAGACACTGTTTGACCTGGCCCTTGGCTGCACGGGACAAGAAACAACCAGCCAATAGGGGTAGGCGGCAGCAACCAATCGGTGATGGGCTGTGGTAGGGCAGCACACCAATGAGGGGGCCATTGGGGGGGTGCACCAGGCAAGTGGTGGTGGAGGCATGCAGAAGTGATTCCATTGACAGGGGGGGCACCAGGCAACAGTGGCAAGCAAAAGTGATCATGGGGGCCATGAGGGGTGCAAGACAACTGGTAGCAGTGACATGCAGAAGTGATCATGGGGGCCATGGGGGATGCAACAGGCAACTGGTGGTAGAAGTGTGCAGAAGCAATCCCGGTGGGGCTTGGGGGTGGGTGCGCCAGGCAGTGGTGGCATGTAGAAACAATCATGAGTGGGGGGGTTGTACCAGGCAAGTGGCAGCTGTGGCAAATTTTGATCCCATGACCATAGGGATGCTGCAATGATTGTTGTGTGAAAAGTGGTCATAAGTCACTATTTCAGTGTTGTAACTTTGAATGGTCCATAATGATTTTATTCTGTATTCTTTCCAAATTTGGATAAGTTAGCAAAAAAAACCAACAACACCCAAATATATCTAAAAGCACCTTAAAGAAAATTGAAAAGCCTTTTTGCACAATCCTTGATAGAAGAGAAGAATGGCTGCAAAATCGGACTCTTACATTTAAATTTTGATGTTTCCTTCATATGCTTGTTTGGTTGTGCTTGAAATGTTTTCTTTTGATAATGCTAACCTTGGACAACAATAAAATATGTAACCATCCATCCAACCTTATATTCCGTATTTCTTACCTAACTATCAAGAACAATAACAAGTATCTATTAAAAAAGAACGGTACCGGAATGATTCATTATTTGAAACTTGTATTAGAGCTCAAAGTTAGCAATACACACTAAGACTACTGTTTTGAGGGCAAAAGATGTCAAGGAAATTACTTGTCTGCCTGTCTGCCTTCATAAAAATCCGCTATTCCATTACAGAATAGAAGACTGAGAAACATTTTAAGTCAGGGGGAAAAAACAACAACCCACCTGGATGCCATTAGACCCAAAGGCCACCCTGAAATTCCATAGAGGTATATGTGAAAACAAAATAAACGTTGATGCTGAAAATATAATACCTATTCAAAATGATGTGAATAGTTTTCGGAAGGCATTTTGCACATCAGGAAATGATACCCCAGAACAAACGCGTGTTGTCTCAGTCAACAGCTTTCCCTGACAAAAACAGCAACCTTGAAAGGAAGTAAACGCCACTGTGTATTTTTAAAAGAAATGCAAACATATGCACGAGAGTCTATTATAGACGTAGGTATGTGACCATCATAGCAACTAAAATGTTGTATTTTCTTTTCATGAGATGTGGCTGTTAGGCAAGTAACTTCCAGGTTTCAGACGGAATCACAACATTCTTGCCAGGGTCACTTACTACTATTATTATTATGCCGTCGGCAGATTTATGAGAAGACGTGGGATACCACAACAGGGTTGTTATCTGTGATGGGCAGATGCAGGTCACTTGCAATTTGACCCATATCTAGTATCCTAATATGGTTTCAGTCAGGAACACCACAGCCAATTAAAAACAGAGAAGGGCTCCAGTTTTTGTTGCTTCTGCTAGGAGGTGGACTAGAAATGGAGAGACTTATGCTAGATATGCTGCACCATATCTATCAAAAATCCTGGAGCACCGGGGAATTACCAGAGGACTGGAAAAGAGCTGATGTGGTTCCCA
>JAOYMU010000001.1:39900922-39911292 GCA_025802295.1 Psammodynastes pulverulentus
CCCCCATCTTTTTGAAAGAATATTTTGTCCCTTGATTTTTTTTTCAACCTATCTCCCCATTCATTATTTATTAATTTGTTTTATGATCAGTTTTTTAAAATTTGCTCCTGTATACCAACCACATCGAATCGGTCAGGTTGTGGGTGGCTTTTAAATGTGGTAAAATGTATCGATAAACAAACAAGACAAGGGAAAGTCATTCACACCTGAATACAGCAAAAAAATGAGCAAAGTGATTCAGATTCTTATAAAAAGCGGTAAAACGAAACCTATTCAGAGGGATCAACCCAAGGGAATCTCAAGATTCATCGGTGACACTGAAGACATAGTGGAAATAAATGAGTCAGGGATGATTCATGGTGGGCGGAAAGATCGGTCTTTCGCCAACATCTTCCTCCTTCAAATTGCTAGGCTCCAACTATGTCTTGGAGACAACAGGGTATAATCCAAGTTGAGTTGGCTTCAACCATACTATTTTCTTTTCAAGGAAAAGAGGAGATTCCGCAATTGTCTTTTCAGTTCTCTGAATGCTCAACAGAGGAAACTTAGCATTATCTTTCTGAAAGATACTCAATTGTATGGATAAGATATGTGTCCTTCTACATAGGTCACTGTTCTGTATTTATGGATATATGTATGCATATGCATACCCCAAATGTGTTACGCTTAAATCTGTCTCGATTGCAGTGCGACACCATCTATGCTGTAATTAGCTCTTTTTATCACTTGAAAGACTTTGCTTAAAATGGGTATATTAAAGCCACACGCATAACAAAGCAATTGATGTAAAATGCTCAAATATGACAGATGGCAATATAAACATGGCCCAAACAGGTTGCCATGGCTCCAAATCTCATAATCTATAGACCAAATCTGTAGCACTCAAAACCAGTACATTCCTGTTTGCGCTACATACACAAGCTCTCCACCCAGAAATATAAATAGGAGCAGAAAAGGACCTTAAGAACTAGTGGAACTGCCTACTCATAAAGTGAATTTAGTTACACCCACAGCAAGGAGGCAATTGCCCAAACTGTAATCATGAAATCTAAAGTACCAGCCTGGTAAGTAGGTTAAACTGGCCACATTTCTTTGACAGCAGAAAGTCTGGAAGGGAAATCAAAATCCAGGGGAACCCATGCAATCTAACAACCTGTGTTCAAAGTATAGCCCATAGGCAATTTCTTTGGCTCTTCAAAAAGAAATATATTTATCTACTTGAACAGCTTGGAACAGTGTAGCTAAATCCTCCCACTTACTACAGCTTTCTTTACTTATTTCTAAGTAAGTAAGTAAGTAAGTAAGTAAGTAAGTAAGTAAGTAAGGAAGGAAGGAAGGAAGGAAGGAAGGAAGGAAATCCTGGTCCAACAATTCTGTTACTATTACTCCTTACTCCAGAATTGCCCCAATCTACTGTATTGGTCATTTAGAGAAAAAACTGTTCCTAATTCCTGACTTTTGGGAGGTAAAGGAAACTGAAGCTACTTCTTGGGACAATCCACACTGGAACAATCTCTCTGTAGAGAACAGGTTGGTTCCCCTTGTGATGGTTCTCAAAAGGATATTGAAAATAGAACAATTCAAAAGAATGTTTTAACTAGACTGGGCTTTTAGTTTTGGTTTATTCTGTTCTGATTTTAGTGCAAGTGAATTTGTGTCTAAGGCAGGAACCTGGGAGACCATGATCTCCCAGGTTCTAGTCTTAGATGCCTTAACCACTACACCAAAAGCCTCCCTTAACAAAGTAATGGATATTACTATTTCACAAACTATTAGTGCACTGTTCAGATGAATTATAGGTATGCTTTCTAGCCAAACATACAAAGCTCACATTCTCTTCTTCTCTTCTCTCTCCCTTCTCTCCCTCTCCCTCTCTCTCTCTGAATCCTTCCATGTCTATATATGTGAACTTCTTTCTGCTTTTCCCACAACATGGCATTCCATGAATCAATATCCTCGTGCTGAAAACAATCGCTCCTTGTATGTGAATTTGTCAGCTATAATGCTTTTTCTATACTTTGCTTAAAGTAAGGGAAATTGTGTGGAAAATACTCTGCTTTGATAAAGATTAAAGTAGAGCTTTTTATCTAGTTTGCTCGTAAATGTCTTTTTACTGATATATCAGTCAACTAAATAAGTGTTAGATGATGTCACACTGCTCACTGGCTTGCAAATTAAAAAGACAATAGGTAACCTGTTGAATTCTTTACCATAGAAGGAAAGCACTGAGGAAAACATTTTAATTTTGTACCACAAGGCAGTTGAAACGTAGATTAACACTACTGAAAAAAATTCAGATTTAGAGTACAAACATTTAGGCCCAAGAAAGTAATCTATTGTAGGCTGATTAAGACTTTTAAGAGATGAGTTTGTTCCACCTGCATTAAAGTATATAGCTGAAAATTAGGACAATTAATTGCTTAAAAGAATTTTCATTTGATACAATACGTGTCTTTCAATGGACTGGTTTCATTCTGATAGACTTGCTTGATACATAGTATTTTCTTTTTTCAAAAATTGACATCTCTAAGAAGAAAATATCAAACTTAAAATCTTTCTCATACCCTATTTATGCTACGATATACATTGAAGATTGAAAGTAGTCTCAATAAATGAAAAAGTATATTTAAAATATTTCACTACATATAGCAAATTGAATTAAACCCTGAATATATTCCACTGTATTCATAGAGAACAAGTTTGGTCTAGTGGTTAAGTCAACCAGGTTAGAAAGCAGAAGAACGTGAGTTCTAGTCCCGCCTTAACCATGAAAACCTGCTGGATGACCTGGAGCCAGTCATTCTCTCTCAGCCCAACTCATCTAGTTGTTCGAGGAAAGAGGAAGAGGAAGGTATGCTGCATATATTCGCCACCCTGAGTTATTTGTAAAAATAATAAAAGCAAGATACAAAGAAACAAACAAATCAATGTTAGTCCAGTCCTTGCTTATCAATGGAGACCGAATGGACCAAATGGCCAGTTTTAAGTTTCTGGGTGTTACCATAAAAGACGACCTGACCTGGGGCACTCACCTTGCAGCCCTGGTCAAAAGGACCCAGCAACGATTATACTACCTGAGGCTTCTCAGGAAGCAACAACTGAACGAAAAATTGTTTGTGTCCTTCTATCGCTGCACTATAGAGAGTATTTTAACTTACTGCACCTATGTATGGTTTGCTAATTGCACAGTGGCAGATAGGACAGCGCTCCAGAGGGTTAACGTCATTGCCAAGCAGATCATTGGTTGCCTTCTCCCCTCTTTGGAAGCGCTTTATAGTTCCTGCTGCCTTAAGAAAGTTCAAACATTCTTAAAGATCCATCTCATCTTGGGCACCCTTTTTTTGAACTATTACCAGGATAATAAAAACAAGAATAAATAGGCTGAAAAACAGCTTCTATCCCAGGGCAGTAACTCTATTGAATTCTACTGTATAGTGCAATACTAATGCAGTATTAGGGGTTTTCAATTCAATTGTATAGAATGTGAAAGATGTGTGTTTGTGTTTTATTTTTACAGTTATAAAGTACACTGAAGGTAGCATTTACTTTCATTGTACGAGGTGCAATGACAATAAAGTAAACTAAACTAAACTAGTCTCAGGAAAAAGAAAACCTATTTGTGTCCTTTCAGAAATAAATCCAAACTGAATTCAATGGCAGCTAATCCTAGATGAATATAAAAGGGCTGCAACCTACACTCTTCATAACCATTATAAAGATGAGAAGAGGAAAGCAAAGTAAGGCAATATTCTCAAGCCACAATTTGTTTAGGCTTATTTAAGGGAAGAAAAAAAGACAGCACCGGATAAGATAAACTAGAAAAAAAATAAAGAAATGTGAGACAGCAAGAGATACACACCATCCTGGAGAAAAGATCTGAGTAATGATTTATAGCTTGCAGTAAAACTATTCAGTTGTATAGATTGTTTCTCTGTCCTGAAATCTGACTAGTATTCCCCACCTCCAAATATCTGATTGCTCAGTCATATATAATTGAGCTTTGTGAACAACATATAAACAGCAAAGGAAGGATCATTTTAAATTACTCATCCCTAACACAGTATTTGTTTTACCCAATTCTTACAATCTGGTATTCCCAAATGGCAAGCTCTTTTCTCCCTTCGACTTCAATCTTGCACAGTTGTGTTTATAATAATTTGTTTAAAATCATCGATATCAAATGGAAATGCTATCAGATTGTTATTTATTTTATGAAGCGACTGCGAATTCCAAACTTTATTCTGAAAAATGAATTGTGTTTAGCACGAGTGACACACACACACAAAAACCATCCTCTTCTCATCAGTACCTAAGGGAGGTTCACTAAAATGTTGCAGTTCAGAAAAAAAATAGTTTAAATTGGTAACTTGGATGCTTTTGTTTTATAAACACAATTATGCAAATAGGTTAATTCATGAATTTGCTAACAAAACTACAAGTTTTGAGCAGATGGGTCATTATTTACAACTGTTTGAAACAGATGGGATGCTAGCTTGAAGTATTTGCCAATTAGGTAGTGATAAAAACAAGCTAGATAAAAGATAAATTTTATTTTGTTTTCTTCCTCCCTCCTCCATGCTTCTTTCATTGTTCACCTATCTTCTTGCATTCGATCCTCTGTCTAGTGTTTGCTCTGATTTTGGAGAAAACAACCACAAAAAGCAAAGCTCCCTCCTTCTCTTGCTAGCAGCTTAAATACCATGCAGGCCACAAGTGCATCCTGGGAAATGTGGCTTTCCCAAAGGGTACTCATATTATTCTTACTGGCCTGGCCAGCTATAATCCCATATGAAAGCTGGGCTTCTGAAAGCAGGAAAGTCACTTCTCTTTTATTTCTCGACATGTAGCTTGGCAGCAGAAGTGCTACAACCAGAGATAGAATACCAGGAAGCCTAAGTAGATGTCAGGCATAAGCAACCAGAGCCACTCATAAAGTCAGTAACTTTATTATCTACCCCCTATGTTACAAGATTCATATCAGACCATTCATCTTCCCTGGAAACAACCAACTTTATGAATCTCAGGAGAGATCCAGCTTATAGTGCTTGTGGCTGTGCAATGACTCTAAGCTAGGTCCTCACTTGACTCCTCCTTCTAGCCTAGCTGGCATTTTTCCAACAGTAGAGGGAGTAAAGAACAAAGGTGGTTCAAATTACCCTATGGCATTTAAGTAGGGGAATGGTAATTTTTCTTCTTTGAAACGTCCTTTCAAAAGATTGGAAATAAGAAATTTCCCCATAAAACAATGGAATAGAAATGGAGGAATGGTGCTGATAATTCTTGTAATATAAAAGCAAGTCTGGGAGCTCACTCATTCCAACATCAAACAGACATTATATGTGAATCACTATTAAAATAAATTTAAGTTCAGGGCAAGGTGTATATCCAGTCATAATGATTTGCCTAAGCATCCTGAGTTCATACCTAAGCTGAAATATGAATTAATAATTCTTGGTGTTAAAAACTGTGATGTATCTCTGTCGTCTGCACCCATACAGATCCACATTTTCTACACTATTTCTGCATCCTAATCAGGTTATCAAAAACAAACAAAAAAAACCCCCCAGAGTTAGAAAGTTTCAAAGGTAGTCCTTGGATGACTCAAGAGAATGGGCAGATGGAAAAGAGAAGCACTACATTAAGATATACTTAAGACACGCTTTTCAGACATGCACACTAGCAAAACAATGAGGGTTTCCACTTGTTCGTGCATTTTCTCCTAAATACATTGCAACCAAACAAGCAGCACTCTTGGGAAAAAATAACATGATATCAGCAACGTGATTAAGATGAAAGCAAATATTGCCTCAAGATTGAATGTTGGTGGAAATGGGTGGATCAGGACTTAAATCAACTTTTTTTTGATAGCTGTCTTTTGTTTTTCCTGAGGAACTCATGCACCTGGCAAATATATAACACTAGTATATAGAATTGATATGCAACATTTACTTTACAAGGTAAAATACATCCTGCTTATAACCCTGCAATGAATGGTAAGTTGGTGCTAAGCAACTGAATGGTGAAAATATTCAGACCTACGATAAACTAAATTGTGTATTGCTACTTAGATACTTTAGACAAAGCTTAACAATGAGCTGCTTTCAGAATTCACCGTAAAATCTCCTCTTTGTTATCTGATTCTTCTGCATTTAAGCCAAAGTGTAGTCTATTGAGCTACATATTAATTTTGATTTTTGGACAAGCCAAGCAAAGCAAATGCTGAAATTTTGATCTGTCACCACAGAAAATATTTCACCCAGCATTCATGTGGGACAATACTGAAGTGATATTAAATTGAAGATGATTTTTTTTAAAAAAGGAAAAATAAAAGATTATTCCAAATATTAAACAAATACAGATATCGAACGTAGAAAAAAATGACTCACCGATTATAATAATTGGAATAAAATAAACCATACAAGCTAAATTACATCTTTCTTTGCTGGTGGATTACAGTTATCTTCTATAAATTTATCTTCTCTTACAATTCCTGTATACACGGAGAATAGTATCTTGGAATCCTTCTAAACATTGCCTCAAAAGTAGCCTCTGAGTCTGAATCCAAAGAACCAGCCTTAAATTAATAGTCTATTTGTACACTGTGTTTGTAGAATTATATACCTAACATTCTAATGTGGGTTTGTAGGTACTGTATATACTGTATATATAAATAGCACATAATCACAGATGTATATATACATAGCATACAATCACATAAGAGGTTCCATATAGCAGGAGGAGGTTTTGTCAAAGTGATGAAATGTGCATCATGATACAAGATTCACCCTTTCAGATTTGCATACAATGTTGGAACGTATACACACAAACACACAAACACACATACACACATACAAGATCCACAAAATGATAAAGTAATGTCAGCTCTTAAATTTGCATGTAGGTGTCAACTCACGAAGCTTTCCTGAACTGCTCCCGAGTTGCCATAGGCAGGGGGATGGGAATCGCGTCTCGCAGCTGCACCAAGGAATTCACACTTCAGTCAAAACAAGACACAGCCAAGCTGGCCAAAGTCAAGGCCATCTCCACAGAGACCTGCAACATCTGGAGGAAGTGACTTCTATGACCCGCAAAATTGGTTCATTGAGGAATGTGACTGGTGACACACTCTGAGGGGAAGGAGAAACAGGGTCAGAGGCAAGGTGGGAATTGGGTGAAGTCAGAGCTGGCTTCACTTAGGTAGTGCCGACATGGTGCTCCTAATAAACAACTGGATTTTTATTGCTAGATGGCTTGAGACTCTTAATTTTGTTAGGGCATTGGTCGAAACCCTTACAGTAGGTATAAATGCTGCAGATGCATTAGTTCTCCGCTGCTATTTCCATAATGACAAATCATATGCCCAAATCATTTAATATCTTCACGAAATGTGACTGGGAAGCCTAGTTTGGACTAAAATTCTCCAATTTGTTATTTTGATATCTATATTTCATCTGTAGTACAGGTGATTGAACCAACAACATAGCATCCAAATGTGGTATCATCTCTTCTGAAATATTATATTTTTTTAGAGGACTGCATCGACCTATACTTAAAATGATTTGTTTAGTGACTGTTTGAACTTATAATGGCACTGAAAAGTGACTTATGACCAGTTTTCACACATACAACTGTTGCAGCATCCCCATGGTCACATGATGAAAATTCAGATGCTTGGCAACTAGTTCATATTTATGATGCTTGCAGTATCTCAGGGACATGTGGTCATCTTTTGCAATGGGCAAAGTCAATGGGGAAGCCAGATTCATGTAACAATTGCAGTGATTCACTTAACAGCTGTGGCAAGAAAGGTCATAAAATGGGGCAAAACTCACTTAACTGACTTGCTTAGCAATGGAAATTTGGGGTTCAATTGTGATCGTAAGTCGAGGATTACCTGTACTATCTACTTTTAGTATTTTCAGTACTTCTTAAAATATCCATTGCTAGATTGGGTGAAAAGAAACACAAAAGCAACATTCCTATAAATATACATAAAGCTTCCTTCGGGTTGAACCAAATACATGGAAATTGCAGGGTGTTGCTAGAGGTCCCAGCAGCATCTGAAGTGCAAGCTGTTGGTCAGATTTTCATCATATTGTTATCTAAACAGGAATCCTGTTGAGATTTTTTCTCTGGATTGTATTAAATAACCAACTGCTGAGCTACAGTGTGTATTTGGGTCTGTTGGTTTTTTAGCAGCTTTGTGAGTTGTACTGAGTCATCAGACTTCTGAAGAAGCTAATAAAATATTTTGCTTAAGCCATAGAAGCAGATATTTATACACATCCAGACATAATTGAAATAATTTGGTTATGCAGTGACAAACACGTGAAATTATCCATGTTTAAATATGAAACAATGTAAACCAAAAATTGGATTCCTATTAACACTGAGAATTTGTCCCATTACACTGCACAATCCATTAAATGGTACACCAAAATAAAGCCTTGATAACGTTTTGAGTTTCATTCTGTGAATTTTTATAGTTATTGCATCTTTGAGCCAAGAATAATGTAGGTATAAGCTTTCAATAAGAATATGTGCTAATGGTGCAAGAATACAAGTTAATGCATTCAAGAGCGCCAAAGTAGCAATTCCTGATCACCAATTTCTCCAAGTGTTTTGTACTTGTATATTGCAAGTTATATAACTCTGTATTGGGTTTATTTATACTTCCTAATCATATTAAATACAGAAATATAAGAATTGGTACATGACATGGGCTAAGATCAGTTTTGTGGATCAGAAATTACTATTCCTCTTTTGCTGATTTATGTAATAAAGAGACCTAACTATGCAATATGCAGGGGTGTCAAACTCAAGGCCCAGGGGCCAGATCCAGCCCGCGGGGTGCTTAGATCTGCAAACAGTGAAGGACCGGCCCGCGGAGCCTCTGCCAGCAAAAATAGAACTTGTTTTCGCTGGCAGAAGGTTGCAGGTGGCCATCACAGCTGAAAATGGAGCTTGGGAGCCCGTTTTAGCTGACAGAGCACTCAGGTCACCACAGGTGCCCCTGACAAGAGTGATATCGAGCTGGCCACACCCACCATAGCCTCCCCCCCCAAGGTCAAACACAACCCTGATGCAGACCTCAATTAAATTGAGTTCGACAGCCCTGCGGTATGGCATGAATAAATGTAGGATTATTTCCACCTTAAGGTTGAAAAACACAAGACAAAAATCTATAATTAGGATGCAAAAAGGCAAGACAAGACAAGGCTTCAGAGATCTAAGCCATCTAAAGCAAACTGTACCTTATTGATCCAACTCTCTTCCTATATCTGCCCTAAAGTCTACACTTTTGTTCTCCAAGGGTAGAATTTCTGAACCTGTATTTCTAGGATTGGTTTGATCACTTTTTGCTACATAGATGAATGTGACTGAAATGCCCTCCTTCCAATCTGGCCTTCATTTTCTTCCTTCGTGTTCGTTTTCTGAGTCCTCAGTATTCAATTCTGTTTCCATCTCCCTGGTTGCAAATTTTACCATTCCTTCTAATCACCAGGTAGATGCATGTCCATTTAGCTCTGTATGCATGATAAACCTAGATAGTTTACATCTCTCATGAATGGGCTGCTATCAACCTTCTTATATCTACAAGTGAGCTCTGGGAGAAAAAAATATGAATAGAAAAAGGTTTCTTTCTACTGTTTTATTAGATCTAGCTTCTCATCTCAGGCTAGTTTTTCATGTTTTGATGTTGAAGATTTTACGTCTGCTAGAAATCTCTAGTTTTACAGCAGAACGGTGTCCCCAGCTATCAGTTCTTCATTTCTCATTGAGTGCAATGACGAACCTATTGGCTTCTCCCCATTTTTCTTTCGTGTTCTCCTGATATGCAGTGAAAATGTGCAGAAATACAAATCAATAGCCTTCTACCTTCCCTCCCTGAGCTGTGCCTGATAGCATCATAATATGTACAGTTGTAAACAGGTATGATATACATTATGTACTGAGTCCTGTTTCTGACAGAAAATATTAAACCTATGGAAGCAAATCCCCTTAAAGATATCTAGCTAAGAGCGTGCCAGGGGATTATAGGTGTGTGTGTGAGAGAGAGGGGGGAGGGAGAGGGGAGAGAGGGAGGGGGTAGGGAGAGATGGAGGGAGGGAGGGAGGGAGAGACAGAGAATGTTTTCTCATGACACTTCTACAGGGTATCAAACTTTCTTGAGTGAAAGCGTCTTTGACCATAAGGCAGGACTCTTTCCTTTGGTTATCTATTTCCAAAAGAAGAAAGTCCATGCTGAACTAATCTTGGTTGGTTTTGTTTGTTTGAGAGTTTTTGGGGACAACCTTTTGTCTGTAATGGTATAGGGTTAACCACATGTGCAAAGTATTGGACTAGAAGACATCCAAGGTCCCTTCCAA
>JAOYMU010000001.1:39939134-39953896 GCA_025802295.1 Psammodynastes pulverulentus
GCGTCACGTGACGCGGACTCCGAAAAAGGTGCCGGAACGCAGTACCGCTGCGTTCCCACAGAAAAAAAGCCCTGGCGGTGATCAAATGTCTTCTTCAAACCAACAACTTCACCATTTCCTTTGGATGATCTCATCCAATCTGCACTATGTTTCAATTACCTAATTAAAGCAACAGTGACCCAAGACAATAATAATAATACTTGCAAACTGTGGAAATTAATTTTAAAAAAACATAGTTAGAACACCATGAAGAGTTCATCAACTAAATATGTCACAACAGCCACTGCAGCATAAAGTTGCCAAAATAAACCAATTTTTTTTTTGCATATGGTAGAGGAAGGTGGCCTGACTTCCACTGAAAAGGATTTAAAGACCTATCAAAGAACACCAAGCCAGCTTTCCCATTCCCATCAATGCTACCTCCAACTAGGCTAGAGAAAAAGGCTTTAGGAACTGTGTACAGAACAGTCTTTCAAATGTGTCATCCCAACAAGATGTAAAGAATTCTAACCACCAACAGAGTGGCTTTCTCACTCCAAGAAGCTGTTTAGCCAAAGCATTGGGATCCATTTGTAAATCATTTTAAAAGACAATCCATTGTAAATCATTTATAGCAATCTAGGCCGCTTACAATTAAGGCATATATTACTGTGGCCAAATCTGATATCTCTGTGAACAGTTACACACAATGCGCTAGCCTTAGCTATGAAAATTCACTCTTGCCCACTGTTAAAACCTGAATGTAAAGTATAGAAAAATTAGTCAGTGGAACAACTTGCCTCCAGAAGTTCTGAATGCTCCAACACTGGAAGTTTTTAAGAAGAGATTGGACAACCACTTGTCTGAAATGGTATAGGGTTTCCTGCCTGAGTAGGGGGTTGGACTAGAAGACCTCCAAGGTCCCTAATGTTGTCATTATTGTTGTTGTTATATTCAGACTGAAATTGAATTACAGGAAGACTATATATTCACCCAACAACATACTGTAGATTGAATCAATGCTTTTCAAGTGACATGGAGCCCTGCCTTCTTTACGTTCATCCAATTATCAATCACCAATTCAGAAGTTGAACAAGTTGATTTTCTTCTACTTTCCCACTTTACTTAACTGGCTAATGTGCCACCCTTATCCCAATGGCAAAGTAATTCATATTACCTGGCCAAGGAGAGAAAAGCATGGGATAAAAAAATTACTTTGACCAATGTGTTCCAGCTTCTTCATACTGATTCCAATTATTTCCCTTACATTGATGTGAAGTACACAATGTGAGGCAATCAAGTTAAACATGAGCCATAATTTTCTTTCAATCAGGAACTAGTTTGCAGCTAAATAAGAAAGTGATTGCCCCATCTAAAATATAATGGGAGACTATAATTATCAGCAGCCAGAAAGAAAGAAAGAAGTATATAAGATAAATTTGTTGAAATGATATTTTAACATCCTTTGATTTAAAGTTTAAAATCTACAAATGACTAGTTGGGCTTCTACTTCTAACTAGCGTTAATGTTATCTTGTGTAAACATTACAGATACAAATTTATTTCAAATATTTGAAGCATTTTATAAGCTCTGCAGAAGTTCGTTTAAGACATCCAACAAGTTCCAATCATCTGCAGTTTTTTTACAGTTAATTCTGCTTTAAATAAATAAGTATAGTTACCTCATGGCGAGATGGGTGGTAAATAAATCTAATAAATAAAATAAAATAAATTTGGATGGCATGGTAAATGCAAAAGAGAATGCAAGAAACCAAATCCTTATTACCTCAAGTGTACAGTGCTTTTTCAAAATGGTGGACAGGGGTTCACAGCGTTTTACACAAATCGGTACACCTTAGGTTTGGAAAACATGACGAACAACAAGGATAAAATGTAGATTAACTCGCAAGGGTTTGATAAGCAGTATGACCAAATATAGCAGAAGTGACTTCTGTCGTAATTCCATTGAGAAGGACAGGATTGTCAATATTGAGACACATTACTGAAGACGCAAGAAACATTGCACCTGGAAAGTCATTTTCTTCTGCAGGGTGATTAAAAATGAAAGAAGAAAAAATAGATTAAGGGTTCTGATTGGTTTAGGAGGAACTGTGCTTCAAACTGAAATCTATCAAAACAGCGCAGTGTTGTGACTAATTTATCAGGATTCAGCAAAGCAAAATAATCAATGATTATCCTTTCCTTTCCCTTCCTTCCACCTCACACACACACACACCCGAGAGAATCCCTAAACTTTTTACATTTCTTCCTTTAATGAAACCATTATTGGTTTTTTATTTCTGCAAATCATTGCCTTGGGCCAATTTCTTTTAACTGTAGGTTCTCACATTTAATTTGCAATGTATGTATGATTTAAACAAAAGCACATCCACCAAGGCTCCAGGGTGGGGGTGGGGACAGCAGTTTTTCTTTTTGTATGAGAAAAATATGCAAGAGCTCTTGAAACTTCAAGCATTGTAATACAAACAGGGATTCATCCAAGTCATATTTCTGCACAACCTCCTGCACATACACATGGAATTGATGAGAGAGTCAGGGCTAGGTATATATCAGTAACGGTAACATATAAAAGCACTGGAAAAAAAGCAGAGCACTATAGCGTATTGTCTACCTGCCCTGTCAACCATTTCTGACTGAATTGTCAGGTTAGGAATACAAAAGATCAACAGCTCTCATTTGTTAGAATATACCCATCATACAGTTCAAAAACACAAAAGAAAACATCGCAAAACATTTTCGATTTACAAAGGAGCTATACACGGTGGTTAGTCATTTGGGGAAAAAAACCCACTATATTGAAGCACATCACTACATTGTTTAGCAATCACTTTGAGCAATTTGGCATGAAACGGGACGATGGTGAAACGGCAATGTGTAGAGTTTTTCCAACTAACAATGGCGGTTTGTAAAATGAGCAGTCACAGAATACTAAAGTTAAATAAGAAGTAAATCTTCTTTAGGCTCAGTGGAATCTCCCAGTCAGTATATATTATTTTAAAGGCATTAGGTAGATGCCCAGGGTACTCCACTGCTCTGTCAATGGAATAGCTCTTTAATAATTTCCATATCCAGTCTGTTCCCTCTTCAAATTGGCTCTGAGGCTGCTTTGGGACACACTGCCACAGGAAAAACAGAGGAGACATGAATGGGAAATAGAAAAACAGTACAAGGCTAAGTTAAGATTGGATATACAGGTAGTCCTCGACCTGGGTTTGGCCTGAGTGGTTTCCGGTCCAGTCCCCAGGGTTTTTTATTTTTTAGATAGGGTCGTAAATTTTTAAATCTTAAATTTTAAATTTTTAAAATTTTTAGTTTTACTGTTGATTTGTATCGAATTTTTTACTGTATTTATTGTACTCTTATTCTTGGTTGTTAGCCGCCCCGAGTCCCTGTGGAGAGGGGCGGGATACAAATCCAATAAACTAAACTAAACTAAACGATCACAATTCAGCCCAAAATTTCCACTGTTAAGAAAGACCTTAAGTTAAGTGACTTTAGCAGCTGTTGAGTGAATCTGACTTCCCCATTGACTTTGCTTGTTAGAGTGGTCACAAAAGGTGATCACATGATCCCAGGGGACTGCAACCATCACAAATACTTGCCGTTGCCGACCAAACATCCAATTTTTGATCACAAGGATGCTACTAGGGTCTTAAGTGTGAAAAAATGGTCATAAGTCATTTTATTTAGTACTGTTATAACTTTGAATGATCACTAAACGAATGATTGTAAGTCAAGGATCTCCTGTAGCCCATATGTTGTTGTCTGTGTTTGTCTATTTCACACAAAGTGTGCATAATGTGTACAAATAGTGTTTTAGTTGGTTTTATATAAGCATAAAATAGATTTTTTTTTCACTATGATTTTTATCCATGTTTCCTTTACAAGCTGAGAGTGACTTATATAACTGTTACTTCCATTTTTTTCCCTCACATCAAGCAATCCTGTGAGGGAAGGAACACTAAATGACTTGTCCAAAGTCATCAAATGGCTAATGTTTGGATACACATCTCCAAGGTTGTAGTCCCACATCTTAGCCACTATAACATAATGGCTCTCCTACACCACTTGCTTTCCCACTTGCACATAAACACAAAAGAGAGAATTTTATCATGAGATTGTAACTATCTGGGTTTAGATAGTGAGGCTGACAAGAAGAACTTCTGTATTCTGTATAGTTTATAGGTGTCAAAATAAAATAAGACTTGGCCACTTTTTCCAAAGATCTCAGTAGAATCTTATTCAAATGACCTAAGCTGTTTATAGAAACAGTCTAAATAGATATTCAATGCACATAGCCATTCTGCCCATGACTGCTAGATTTTTCCAAGATAATGCTCTGTCTAACTAATATAGGGGACTATAATCCATGTTTAGATTACACAAGGAGCATTCTGTTGAATTCAGGGCCCCACATTTTAAAAAGGACATGAGAAAATTGGAGCAGTTTCACAGGAGACATTTCAGGATGATAAACCCAATCCTATATTTAAGAAACAGCTAGAGATACTAGTTTTATAAAAGGAAAGACTAAAGTATGATATAATAGCGGTCTACAAGCATGTAAGAAATTGCACTGTGCAAGATTTAGTGGACTTGTTCTCTGTTGAAATTAAAGCAGGATAAAGAATAATTGAAATTAAAAAGAGATTAAAATGAAAATGAAAAAAGATGAATATTGGGGGATATTTTTTTGGGCAATAATTAAGCAACAGAACAATATGCCCAGAGCAGTGATGTATCCCCTCTTCGTGGATCCCAAAAAGGATCACCTGACATGGATGCATTAATGAACTTCTGCACTGAACAGAGAGTTGGATTAAACAGGTCCCCTTCCAATTCATATAATCTACAGTATAACACTGTAATTGCATAAATCTCATGCAACAATAAATGGATTTGTTCTTAAGGTGATAACCCATTATGGTTGATTTTATGCTTGGGAAACCATCACATATGGAGCAATAAGCCCATATTTCAGGAGATTAAATGACATTATCACATTCAGCCTTGTGACCTTTCAAAATGGGCCCCTGAGGGCATCTGTTACTGATAGGCCAACTGGGTAACATCATTACCGGTTACCTCATATCCTTTGCAGCTGTTCACTTTCTTCCCTTCCTCCAAAAGTACACCCTTGCACACTTATCAGTGTACCACAAACCTGATTTGGGATTTTGTTTGCAGTAATAATTAAGTCATTGTGAGAGCTCTGTAGCTGGTTCATCTCCTCTAGAATCAATCAAGGTCGAAGTAATCAGAATATCAACAAAGGCGAAGAAACTATGGCATATTTTAGTTTGCAAAGCATCTGTAAAAAAAATTTTCCATATCGAAGTTAAAGTTTAAGACTTGTAGACCTGAGATTTAAATTATATAAATTCCAAAAGTGCTGATTATTAATAATGCAGCCAATATTAAAACCATCCTCCAAGACTTTAAGTAGAGCACATACATATATCAAAAACATTGCTGGTTTTTAGAAATATCTATTTGCAACCAGAACTTTCATCTGTCATGTTCTATAAAACTATCTTTTCTGATAACGTTCAGCTTGCTACCCGCAAATGTCATTCACCCATAGTCCCTGCCTTATTGGCTAGATAATCACATATTCTAGAAAAGGTTAACAATCAAATATCCATCAGCTAAACACTAAACAGGTGAAAATGTTAAGCACTGGAGCAGTCTTATTATACCATTTTTTTATACTTTGGAAAGTGCATTCTTAGTATTATAAGATATTTATAAAATAATATTAGGAACAAGAATGGACTATAGCTTGTGGCCATCAGACCAATTAGAAAACACTATCCATTCTTACCTCCCAAATCCAGGAGTTAAAAAAAAAAGAGGAGACAGAGAGAGATTGAGACCTTTACAACTTCCATACATAGGGGACTGCCGTCTGCTCAATATCTCATAAATATCCAGACATGCATAGGCACTTATAGAATTTTAATAGCTAGAATCCAAACAGACTGTATTTTCCATTAACATGCCACAGACAAATATCCTTTTTGCTCAACTTTAACCATTTTCCCTTTTTATTCAGTCTATTTGCATTACTTTTCTGGTTTTTGGCAACTTTTTTCATGTCACTTTTCAATTCTGTCTTGAATAAATATAAGCTTTTGATTTACACAATGGCTGTCTTCCAAGAATTTCTGCAACAATATCCTACTTTTTCATCTTGATAGCATGAACCTAATGGTTCAATATCACTCGTGTCTATCAATTACCTTCTGTCATGCTTATCACAGTTCTCTGGTGTGATACAAGCACCTACACCTTAACATGGGTTTTGCATAAAAGAAGTTGCTTTGTTCAGTATTTCCATTGAAAAGAGTTAAATTTTCAGGTCTGGAAAAGATCCAATCTCTTGAAGATAAGCGGTTGACTCAGAATCTTAAGATATATATATTGCATGCACTACAGACATTAATATACTGAATTGCATCCAACAACGGTTTATTTTAATAGGAAACACTTCTATGCAGCCTAACTTTAAGGAGTAAACGTTCATTTTGCATCTTACTATTTAGATTTCCTTTTCACTCTACCCCCACAAAAGCTGTTCATGAGATTTAGAAGGTATTTTTGAATTAAATGTGCTATTAACCGAAATCAGATATCTTGACTGGATAATGAAAATAAAAAATATAGTCCAAATGATAAAAGTCAATTAAAAATCACTAAAACATACAAACATTATAACTACCTATAGTTCCAAAATATAGTTGTGCTGGTTGTTGTTTTATTCTGTACAACTCAAAGTGGTGTGTATAATGTTTCCCTGTGATGTTAATGCTAATGCTAAAGACGAATTCTGATACATCTGCAGGTGTATTTTCCAACAGCAGGTTGGAAAAAGCTTGTTTGGGTTCCCATAAGGAACCATTAAAGCAGTGTCATCAAGCAATGGGTACATCTTATAACACAGGGTACATTCTACTTCCCTACCCAGCACTGAAAGAATCCATAATGTATGCCATTTATCACATAGTGTTAAAATGTCTGTTAAGATTGAAAAAACAGACATTATTTGCAAAATAATGGCATTATTCCAATAATGAGAAAACAGTCAGAGATCTAGACTAGATTTGCATCATCTGTGATGCTCCTCCCAATTCAAAGGTGGTATTCAGCAGGTTCTGACCAGTTCTGGAGAACCGTAGCGGAAATTTTTAGTAGTTCGGAAAACTGGTGATAACCTTCCCCAGGAGTGGGGAGGGAATGGAGATTTTACAGGATCCTTCCCCTGGAGTGGGGTGGGAATGGAAATTTTACAGTATCCTTCCCCTGCCACGCCTACCAAGCCATGCCCACCAAGTCACACCCACAGAACCGGTAGTAAATTTTTTTGAATCCCACCACTGTCCCAATTCATTCAGAATTGAAAGCTAATTTCAATCTTTATCTTACAAATCATATACTGATATGAATGGCAAATATAAATTCAAGATAACATTCAAAAAATGTTTTTTTTAATTTATTATATTAAAATTCTGAAAACATTATTAGGATCCACTACTCTAAGAATATTCATTCAAATGTTTTAATGATGTACAAATTGATACATTAAGAGACATTACCAATAGTAAATAAGGCACAATAAATTCACAACAGAGCATTAAATTCAGATGGTTTAATTATGTAGTAGAATATGCATTATAGTGATATTATATTTCATATATTTTAATACTAATACTGGATTCTTCTTTTATAACTAAAAATAAGTTTAAAAAATCAATTGTGCATAATTCTATGTTTTCAATCTAAGACATTTAAAGATTAAAAGTTGTTTCAACAGGATATATATACCAATATAACGCTAAGCAGAACTACACCTAAATAATTTCATTTTGTTTTTCCTTAAAAGAAATCTAGAATTCAACAACCCAAAATGTCCCCATTAATAAGATAATATATTATTAACCTTGACTGAGTACTTTGTTAAAAGCAAGACAGTTAATTGATAAAAGAAAGCCTTAATCAGTTCCAGTAAAAATCAATTTACACTCCATCAGGTGTTGCTAAGAGACTGTGGAGAATATACAGATCCAGAAAAACATATCTATTCAACCCACAGCAGTCCTACTGTCCTCAAACAATTTATTAGAGTTGGAACAAAGCTGTGAAGATTAGCTTGAAAATTGACCACACTGAGAGACAACAGTTGTATTTTGGTATGGGTATAGGAGAAAGGAAAATATTACCAGAAAGTACATGTATTCATAATCATCACAAGGAAGGTGGTTTTCTGTACAAGGGAGAGAGAGCAGTGACATTTTGTTCTGTTGGTTGATGTTTCTCTAGCCAAGGACATACCATTGGAAACGGCACAATATTCCTTGTAATAGGACCCTTATTAAATCAAGCCTAGAGACTGTAACATTAGGTAGAAGGGGATCTCATACAATGGTTTAGAATGGTTCTAATTATTCCTGCTTACTTTAAAATTCTAGTGATCACATATTCTGCCTTCCTTTCACAGAGACAGTTACCAGGGAAAGAAATGTTTAATTAATACTCATTACTAATTTAATGATGAAATCTTCCAGATGCATAAAATATCATAACTAAAGACCTTTCAAGGCTTCCTAGAGGTTACAAGCAAATGAGTTGTCTATTAAGAAAGCATTCAAAATGACACATAGCACCAGAGTTGAGGAAATGGACTTTAATCATATACCTGACATGGAATTTAAGTGCTGCCTTTTCCTAGTTTGAATAAAGAAAATGTTGCTATATTAAAGAAAGTCCAAACAGATTACATTTTAAGGGGGAAACAAAAATTGAGTTCTGAAATTTATTTCAGCCTTAGGATTCCAAATTAAATTGGAATTATCTACACTGACAGATAAAATATAGATTAAGATTCCTACAATATATCAAAGCCCTTAACTATCACATCACACCCATAGCTAAGCTATGGATTATTACCAACTATTGGATTGCTCTGTTTTAGTCTGATACAGCTTATCAATGTTCTGGGAAACATGATATTAAATTGTTAAATCAAATCTTTAAATTGTTAAAAAGTCTCCAAGAAGAGTAATTTGTATTAGTGATATTATCAGGTGAATATTTGGACATTTGCAAAGAGAGATTTCCTTATTTCCTAGGCTTCACCTAGTGAGTGCTTTCGTGCTTTTTATGACTACAAGAATAGGCAAATGCAAGGAAAATGCCATTTTATTCCATTTCACTAATTCAAAATAGGTTATATATTTTTTTTTAAAAGCGATTCTTGCAAATGGACACAACCATGCAAGTGGTTCTGTTTCTATTTCAGGAAGGGTAAACATCCTTGATTCCCATATGCAGAGTTTGTTAATACTCTACGAGGGTGCAATGGCTCAGCAGTTAAAGAAGTTGAGCTTGTCGAGCCCGGGTTCAAGACCTGAGTGCTGCATAATGGAGTGAGCGGGTCCCATTATTTGCCCCAGCTTCTGCCCACCTCTCAGATCAAACACATGCAAATGCGAGTAGATAAATAGGTACCACTTTGGTGGAAAGGTAACAGCCTCAGTATATAGTCATGACCATGGAAGTGTCTTTGGACAACACTGGCCCCTTGGCTAAGAAACAGAAATGAGCACTGCCCCCTAGAGCCAGAAACAACTAGAAAGGCAAACCTTTATTTTACCTATAATACTCTACATGCAAAAGTATTCTAGAAGTCACTAGCAATTGTAGTTTTATTATTACTTTTATAGTATACCAGTGTCTCTCTGGTATGCACATCATCTCTACCAACCATCAACCAACTATCTCTCTACCGTGAATATTAATGTTACGCAATATCAGGTCTTATTCTGTGTCTATGGTCCCAAGTCAACTCCACGGTCTCAAGTCAACATCCCATGGTCCCAAGTCAACAAACTGTGCATATGATGACAATAAAATGCAGCAACATTAGAAGAACCAAATTTTGCCATCTCTGATCTAGGGGTAAATTTAAGGTTTTGTGAGTCACTTGTCCCTAACATGAGTACTTGTTTAGTATTAGGGAATCCTTTCTATTCTTTTGTAATTATTTGTTTATGCCAGGAATGTGCATAATTTATTCCTTCATTCATTTGTATAGTCGGATATAATAATGATAAATAATGAGCCAAAGTTACATCAATGTCAGGCCTTGCTAAATATATTAAGCTACACTGTGCATCTATCCTTGAGTATACTTGATTTCATAAATATATTTATATGGGGATATGTATGTCAGTAATCTGATTCATATTTGCACATATCCCTTCATCTTGTAAATAAATTACTTTCCTGAGACTATGGCTCACAGGGATTTGAAGATAGCTGGTTCTGTCTCTGCTCACACTACTATTGTATATCCTATGCATTGGATGGGTTGTAATGTTCCTGTAATAAATCTAAATAGTGCTCATGAACCTGTGATCTAATAATATTTAGCAAAGCTCTACAAACTATGTGTGGCTGTTTTCCCTTAATTCATAAACACCATCTATATTTATAACTTTAGCATTAGCAGATTTAGCTACAATACCCCTTAGAATGGACAAATAGCTTTTGGATTAATACTGCATTCTATTTTATTAATAGTCCAACAGTCAGAAGTAGATGTAAACTTCACACCAATGGTCACCTACTCAAACAAATTTCCATTCACACAAGATCTTCTGTGGTCCTACTACCTAAATCCTACATTTATCTCACCTCTAGTTTTGAAAATCCTCCAACATTTTGAGAATGCATTTGGGGGGAACACAAGAGATGCAAGGGGGAGGGAGAGAGAAACCTTATAATTTTGCATTGCCTGTCAATTGGTACATGGGCACCCAAAATATAGAGGCAGTGAGCTGCACACAAGGTCGGTTTCAAAATAATAGCTAAAATGCACCAATTCACAGGAACTGTAGTTGCAGTTCCTGTAGTGTATCTTTCTGGTGAAGAAAGATAAATGTGCAAATATAATTAATATTAATTAATATAGTTAAGCAAGTGTATTTCCATATTTAGGCCAAGTCAGAAGCACTGATTATGTCTCTGTTGGCACTTGCCAGTATGGCCATGGGGTTTTGATGATTAAGTCAGCATAAACAACTTGGAATGATATGTCTAGCTTGGGTTGGCATAAAATGGAGCATTTTATATATTGAGTAGATGAATAATAGCGTGCAATCTTTTTCCAGAAACAGTTGGGGACCATGTTATGTTAAACTCTTTTGCTGCAAGGATGTCAGACCCCTCCTTTCGTGGTGTTCCAATTGGATTCTCTTTGAACATATGCCCTTTCGAGTGAAATTAATCAATCTCTTTATCAGTCCTGCAGCATCTGGAGCCATAATCATTACCCAACTGCTGAGAAAGAAATGAAACCACTAATCGCATAGGGAGTATGGCTTACCATTCAGAGCAGCAAAGTTTTTTATTAAGTTCTAATTTGTAAAGTTATTTTTCATGAGCAACCTTTCAAGTCACACTTGCCCAGAAGCAGTGAGTGGCTTCCCATTACATTTTTTTTTTCAGAATCCCACAAATGGACTGCTTTTAATCAAACTTAATCATAACCTTTCCTTCATGTACAACAATCACACGTTATAATCCAGACAAAAACATTGTTACAATTCTCTGATTCCTAAGAGAAGGATCCATCCCTTAAGTTAATAGGCTTTGAAAAGTACTGAGCTTTCGCTGAAAACTAGACAACGCATGACCTGTTGGATCATTGTTTCAGACTTATTTATTTAAATAGAGAAACGGAATGACCGCAGGTGTATAAGAAAGCAATAGATGTGGGAGTGACTTGACTTCCTGCCGTCTTCCCCACTGACTTTCCTTGAAGGAAGCTGGCAGGGAGCATTGGAAATGACGATCATGTGACTGTGGCTGATGGCAGCAGGTAGTGGCGTGACAATGCAGCAACAATGAATTGGCCACAACTCTGCCAAATTTCAATTTCACAACACTCATGGGTCTTGGATTCTGGACACATTTTTTTAAGTTACCCTATCTGAAGTATATTGATTCAAAAATTATTACAGGTAGTCCTTGACTTACGACCACAATTGAGCCCAAAATTTCTGCTACTATGCAAGGCAGTTGTTAGGTGAATTTTGCTCTATTTAATATCCTTTCTTCTCAAATTAATCCCTGAAGTTGTTAAATTAGTAATACGGTTGTTAAGCGAATCTGGATTTACCCATTGATTTTGCTCGTAAGAAGGTCGCAAAAAGTGATCACATGACTCCAGCACACGGCAACCATCATAAATGCATGCCAGTTGTCAACCATCAATTTTGATCATGCGATCACAGGAATGCTGCAGTGGTCATCAATATGACAAATGGTCATAAGTCACTTTTTTCAGTACTGCGGCCACTTTAAATGGTCATTAAACGAATGGCTGTAAGTTGAAGACTACCTGTACCCTGAGATGCACTAGTTCAGCAAACTGAAGGTTACAAACAATGAGACGTGACATGACAATTTTAATAGTCTATAAATATGGAAGAACCATATAAAGGTTTTCTGGCAATTTTCCTCCTATGCAAATCAAGTATTAAAATGCATATTCATCATCTTCTTAAAAAAAAGTCTGTTTCTTATTCACATATATAGTCTTAATTTAATCAATATATTGGCTTCCAAACACAAGGGGAAGCGGAAAATATATAGAGTTCATCAAACACAAAACTATATTAGCACAGTATCCCAATATACTTGAATAATTAGAATAGGGAAAATTTAAACATCATTATCACAGCAAACAATAAAGATCTGCTAAAAAATAATTGTGTCTTATATGCTTTTATGGAAATATCCATATGCTATGCCTTGAGAAGATTGATGCACACAAAGTGATAATAAACCATAGAGCAAGTTTCCCATTTTGGGTTATTTCCATTTCCATATCAAGCAAAATCTTAAAAAACAAAACTGGGATTTTATATGTAAACAAAAAGTAGAGGGAAGCCATTTTAAAAGATCTACAGATATTTCAAGCATTCTCAGCTCTCCATTCCCTATTCAGAAAGCATATTATGGGTAATCCTCAACTTGCAACCACAACGGAGTCCAAAATTTTGATTGCTGAGTGACATTTACTAAGTGAATTTTGCCCCATTTTGTGACCTTTCTTGCTACAGTTGTTAAGTGAATCACTGCAGTTGTTAAATTAGTAACGCAGTTGTTAACTGAATCTGCCTTCCCCATTGACTTTGCTCATCAGAAGGCCGTCAAAGCTGATCACGTGACCATGGGACGCCGCAACCGTCTTAAATAGAAACCAGTTGCCAAACATCCGAATTTGGATCACATGACCATGAAGATGCTGCAATGATTGCCAGTGTGAAAAACTGTCACTTTTTTCGGTGCCGTTGTAACTTCAAAAGATCGCTAAGCAAACTGTTGTAAGTTGACGGCTATCTGTATTCAGCAGAAAGCTTTATGATACAACTTGCCTCAAATGAAACCACAGACACAGGGAAGATTTGCCTCCTGTGGAACACGGAAACCAAAGAGAGTGATGCCAACCGAAATGGAGGAAGGCAATAATTTCCAATTCTCCTTCGGCATGAGCTGGTGAGGCCTCTTGAATTCGCAGACCTTTTCACACCTCCTTCCTCAGTGACTCCAGGAAGCGAAAGAGAGTGATTTCCATTTTTTTCCTCTATCTTCAATTTCCCCTATTCTAGAGTTCAAACTTTTTCTATTACCAAAACACAAATGTAAACAATATCTCCACCCCACGCACAAAAATAAATCAACATTTTAAAAAAGGTGTAAGAACATTGATTATAAATAGAATTCGCACTTGACCCAGCAGTTGCTGGAATTCTTGCACAATGGCTTCTTAAGTTTTTCTTCATAAGATCTATGGCATATACATATCAAACGTTCCTTCATCCTTTTGTGCCTGCGTGATTGTTTTATGTTGAGCCTTAAAGGGAAAAAGCTTGAGATGTATTTCAGCTCACAGTTCCCCCCTTCAAACTGGTCTATCAGGCTTCCTTCATACCAGCCCAGATCCTGAGCTAGCAATGAAAATTAAAAGTATTTTCCTACACTAGCTTTTGACTGTTTTCACAGCTGGAAGTCACTCCTTGGACCAGATAAAATTAGCACACTTCTCCAAGACTGGGCTGTTCTGAGTCAGAAGGCAACTGACTCAGGACTGCCCATTTCACAGATCAGGCTGTCCATTGTACAGCTCCCTCGGTAATTAGGCTAAATATAAACCATATTCAGGTTCAATAGATGGGAAAATCACCAGGGAGATGCATTGGTCACAGTGAGCAAGGACAGCAATGGATTGTTTTGGGTTCCTATTGCATAGGATTCCGATTTTAAAATACAACTGTGAGGCATTATAATTGTATTAATTAATGTATTAATTTGTTAACTAATTGAACTATACAGGTTTCAAATCTTCTCTATGCTATATATTGAATTTAAATAACTGAATGAAAACATCTACAGCAGGGACAAGAGTTTCACTTAATTGGATGGAATCCCTGGCCTTTTCTGTTAACAAAACTGTGATAAATTTGTCTACATTAAAATACCTATATGAGAGCAGAAATACTTTAATCAGGGTGACTTTTGCAGTATGGAAAGAAAGGGCAAACTATTAGCACCAGCCACCTGACCTTTAACGTCCTTTATGTTTCATTCTGTTTTTAAAAACAATCAAATTAATATTCCTTGTAAAACCTGGAAGAAAAAGGACAGAGTTGTTTTTAGATCATTACTGAAAATGAACTCTGGGTATCTATGGAAAGG
>JAOYMU010000001.1:40020993-40032677 GCA_025802295.1 Psammodynastes pulverulentus
CTGGGGCTCCTAGGGAGCTCTACCTTTAACCTGGAGGCTCTCTTCCCCCTCTTTTCCCAAGGGGGAAGGATCTTCGCTGCTAGACAGCAGTTTTAATGCTGTTCTAGTGGCTTTACAAAGAACGGGGCTGGCGCTCCAAAACAGAGCGCCTGCAACGTCCTGCGGTGCCACCAGGCCAATATCTAATGAAGTTCGTGGAGCATGTTTCAATCCAGTTCTGGAAACTTTATATACAAACTACAACGTTGACTTCTTTCCAATCATTTCCGGATCCTGTTAGAAAAATTACCAAGTAATCAAACTTTCCTCTGGATTTTAAAAAGAGCATTCCAAATAAGGGAGGAACAAAATATGCATATATACTACTGTCAATTAAAATTATTCCAAAGCCTGATTTATATATATATAAGTGAAAGAACTAAGTGATCAGTGAGAAAAGAAAAAAAAAATCCTGTTCTTTAATTACTAGAATCAGTAACTCCCATGAATTGTCTTTTCCTGCAAAGTACAATAGGTGAAGGAGTAAGGAAGATTTCAGGTCATCAACATTTCTTGATCAAGCCAGCTGTGATATAATAAAAAGGTATTTTTTTTTATTTAACATATTCTTTGGCAAAACTGCTATGATTCACAGCAACCTGACAACTCAACTCATGATTTTATGTATGAATCTGATCATCGAAGTCTTGGAACTGGAGAAAGTTACGATGGCTATAATATAAGCTTCTGAAAATTAAACCAATCTCTAGCTAGCCTAGGCTTCCATTTACTAAAATGATTGCAGGATAAACACAATTCTTTGCTGTTCTGAAGCAACACACAAAACAGCTAATGCATCCCTTGCCAATTTATATGCATGCCAATATTGTCAGCCTTCTCCAACCTGGAATTACCGGCTATGCTGTGTTAACCATCACTGTCAACTTAATACTGAAGAATCAAATCGGTTTTGCAAGTGGAAGAACACAGTCAGGCAAGGGCAAAGTGTGTTTTGCTGTCTTATTTGGGAAAAAAAAGCAGAGATTATAAGCATTGTATACAAACAGGAAGCACAGAGGACAATGCATTCAGTAGAAAACCAAAATAAGGGGTTAGGTTTCATCTTTTCAACCACCGAATATGGACAAAGCAAATCCCTCATTGTCAAAGTTAGATGAGAAAGTAATTGTCATGGATCAAGGGAATATAAACATAATTTCCAGCAGTCTGTCAACAACTCAAATCCCAAGAAAGTGAAAATTATCTAAGGAAAATAAGAGACACTGAAGGATATCTAAAGTGTCTTCTTCAGTTATGACATTGTGATGAGACCAGATGCAATTGTATCTTCAGTGCTTCTACAAGGGAAATTATTTTCTTTGGTGTTCTATATGTACCAATCCCAAGAATAGGGTTTAACACTGTGCATAGAGCACAATTAGATATGAAAGATTATCAGGGCAAAACATCTAAAACCATAAGAACAGCTCAACAAAGGATCTACCATAATCATCATCTTTCTCCTTCCTCATGTATTAATTATATACCAAATCAGAACATCTGAAGAGTTTCCACACCATCAATTACATTTGATAGGGCAGAATGACTTGGGATTGCTTATTATTCACAGATGAACAATTGGCATAGCAATTGTCAAGAGAGCACAACCTTGCTGATCATAAATACAGGCCAGCAGCTGCAATTAGAGTGTTTACCTAGGGGTAGAAGCCATTCCAAAATAATCAAATACTTAACACAATTTCTGGGTTTAAAGTGGAGGCAATCACCTGTGTTTCTTCTCCAGGATAAGACCTTTAATGCTTTATTGGAAATACAATTTCAGGATGAAAATATTTCCTCCTTGCTGAAATTACAAAACAGAGAAAATTGAAGGAATGATGAGAAATCTAGCCCTGCTATTATTAAACTTCTAAACTTCCAATAATCCTATGCATTCTCACTCGAATGAAAACCATATGGAATAAAATATAGTAGAAGAGACTCAAATGCAACTTAGAAATATGGTGCAGTCCTACCCATGTGTAACACAAAGTCCAAGCTGGGTTGCTCTCAAATGCACAAGATTGCAACGCTGAATTTAAGGAAGTATTTGTCATTTTATTCACTTGGCAAGTTTTTTCTTTCTTTCTCTTTCTTTCTTTCTTTCTTTCTTTGTTTTCAGGGTGTGTGTGTCTAGTTGTTTTAAGAGGGATATGTTTTAAACTTGTATGTGTTAATTACATCCCTGGGGGCTCCTCTTTAACCAAAGGTAAACAATGAAATAGCACAATCCCAAGTGGAGAATTTAATAAGGGTGGAAGCAACTGAAGAGTCCCGTGGTCAGACTGGTGGAGCCAACATTTTCCAGAAGACAGCACTACCACCAATAATCATTTATTGGTTAGAAAGAATAGAAAAAGTGCTTTTATTTCAAAGAATTCCTCAGCAGAACTTTTCAATAAAGATGTTTTTATTCCCCCTTTCCAACAATTACTACAGAAGTTGGTTCAAAAATCATAAATAATGTAACTTTGAAATCTATTTGATCAATCTCCCCCAGGTTGGCACCACCCAGAAGTTTTATAGCTGTAACTTAGGGCTATCAAACTCGTGGCCCACGGGCTGGATGTGTCACATGCTGGCCACGCCCATGCCTGGTTTCACAAAGGAGGGGAAACTCCCATTATATGCATGACATCACTGTGATAACACAAGTTTGACACCTCTGCTGTAACTCCTCTCCACACAAGTTGTGATTGCCAAGAGTTCCAATTCAACACTTCTAAAATGGGGGCGTTGGAAAAGGCTGCTTTTGACTCCATTTAGGCCAGATACTGTAGTACTTTCCACAAAAGACCTTTCATTAAGGTTGCTCTAACCACGAAACTCGGCTACACAAGAAAGCCGACCACTAAACTGATTTCAAGGATCAAGCAAGAGAATAACTATTAGCCTACCCTGTTGATTTTTGCTAGACTAGCAAGCTAATCTTTCAAAGCTAATAATGAGTGTTATAGTCCAAGCTCACATTCTCGGTACACATTATCCACATTACTGATAACCCAATATTTTGACTCCCGACTAAAATATCTGCAGTAGCCTCACTAAACTGCCTTTTCCTATAAAATATCATTAATCTACAAGAAAAACAAGAGGAAGCTCCACTGATATTGTGTAAAACAGAATAAGACCCAGAAATGATAGAGCATTGCAGAGTAGCATTTCTCCCACATGAAATTGTACCAGAGACTAAGAAATGAAGCCAAGAACAGATTCTTCTGAAACAATCTCTTCAACATGTTATGGTTGATGAACTCAGGAAAAGCAGATTTAAAGAGCATGCTTTATTTTGTTATTATTACAGTTACATTTTGCTTTTTCTCTGAGAGGCCAAGGTTTGCACAAGGTTACATCCTCATTTTTCTCTCCACAATCTCAATTCTGGACAGTTGGTTGTAAGAGCAGCCTAACCCGGTCAGTTTCCATTCTGAAAATGAACTCCGACCTCCCCTAGTCCCAATTCACCTTCTTAAACAGGACCCAATAGCCCCGTCAGATTTTTTTTCCCCATTAGAATCCTCTATTTGCGTTAAAGAACAGGCATGAATGGTTTGATTACTAATATGTAGCTATAGTTTAATATTAACTTGCAGCAAATCATGCTCAAAAAGCATACAAAGAGCAAAAGGCCAGGATGCTTTGTATGCCCACCTTAGAAGGGTTGTATGACTGAGTGTCCTTAGTGCCCTGTTAATCCTTCCCTGTGCTCCTGTCTCTTTAAGCCCTCTCCCCAGCCAGCAGGGCAACCCTGACTATAAAAGCTGTGGTTTTCATACAGGTGTATAGTGAAGGTGATGTGTGTTTGCAAAACAGCCTGAAGCAGTTTAAAGCATCTACTGTAGAAAGGGGAAAAATTCTCTAGCAGATCTCCCAAGGAGTACAGATAGTCCTTGACTTATGATCACAAGAGAGCTGAAAATTTCTGTTGCTACGCAAGACAGTTGTTAAATGAGTTGTATCCCATTTTATGATATTTTTTTGCCATGGTTATTAAGTGAATCTGGCATTCCCATTGACTTTGTCTGTTGGAAGCCAGCTCAGAAAGTTACGAATGGTGATGATATGATCCCAGAACAATGCAACTAGCATAAATACTGTACATGCCAGTTGCCAAGTGCCCAAATTCTGATCACATGAACAGGGGAAGGCTTCAACGGTTGTAAGTGTGAAAAACGGTCGTAAGTCCCTTTTTTTCAGCGTTGTTGTAACTTTGATCACTAAACAACTTGGTTGTAAGTCAAGGACTACCTGCAATGCAGTGGTGATATGCTGCCGGTTAACTCCTAATCGGACGAGCCGGTAGTGCTGGCGAGCGGTAGCTCTGACAATCGGTGTTTGGCCTGTTTGTGGGGCCTCCCACCCGCCCACGCACTTTGCTGATCTTTATCCGCTCAGCTAAGTGATGCGGCAGAGCGGATTGCTGATCTAAAGCAGCTGAGAAGCGCTTTAGCTGGGGCTGGTCTGAGCTGCGCATGTGCGCGCGCTGTCACCAAACTGGTAGCAGGCGCCGATAGGGAACCACTACTGTTGTAGTGGTAGAATCGCAATGAGGAAGAATGGAATAGTGGTGAGTAATGAGTAATAGCCTATAAAGTGTGTGTGTGTATGTGTGTGTGTGTGTGTGTGTGTGTGTGTGTGTGTGTGTGTTTGGTCTAGAGACCTGTATTGGGTCTTTTGTGTTTTGAGCACATTGAGTTGGGTGTACTTAAAAGAACCTGTGAGAAGGGGGACAGAGATAACATGCAGACATCCATCTCCTGGCCAACAAAGGCTACTTTTTACCTGCTGTACTTCTTTAAACCAAACTTCAGCACAAGCAAAAAAGCTAAAAGAGCATAACCCCCCCCCACTCCCAAAAAATAAAAATAAAAGCAGGCAGCAAGTGGAACAGTCCAGCCATGAGCCAGTGAATGATGCACAATGTTCCATTTTACTGCCTGCCACTGCTTTCATATCCAGAAAGAAAAAAAAACCCAAAACAGAGCAGAGGGTTATTCTGTACCAAGAACAGTTTTGTGTTTCTGACCAACAAAATGGAGGAAAAGATTGAATTTTACCCATTTTCTCTCTTTCCTGGATGATTTACAAGCTGTACAGGATATGTGAGAAATCCTACTGAACTGTAATTCTTGAGCCCTAATTAGACTCCATATTGTACAACATGGTTGGGTTTTATTAAAAATGTCTATTTTTTTTCTACTCTTGTACAGATTATTTATGTTGCTTTGAGGATCTTCCATTGCCCTTGTATTTATGGCTTCTGAAGGATCTCGTCTCTAAGGGGGCTAAGATTGTTAATAAAGTCAGTCACTCTAGTTTCTTAAATGTCAGTGCCGCTTTGTATTTTAGCATACAAAAAGAAGGATAATAAAAAATGGTAGGGCATAATAAAACAATTGGCCTTGACATAAATACATACAAACTATGTGGAGCGATAATGGAACAGCGAAACTTGGATGGTTTCTTCAAAGAAGAAAAAAAGTTAAGCATTTCAAGTGAAACCCTGCAACTATGCAGATCTCACCTTTTACTGAGATCTTCCACACAATAACAGAAATAACAATTTGCACATAACTGAATTTTGGATTTACACAGTCTTTATTCTGCATCTTAGAATAAAATCTTTTAGCGACTCTAGGCATATCCATGTCGTTTTCAGCCAACAATACACAAATAATGATCCATAGCTAGTGCTCAACCTACAACCACAATTGGGACTAGAATCTTGGTCGTAAGTGGTGATGGTCATAAGTTGAGACATCCACATGACCAGATCCAATCTTAAAACCCTTTTCTGTGGTTGCTAAGTGAATCATGCAGTCATAAATTCAAATCCATTCTACCAAATGGGGGCTTTTTTGCCAGAATCTGTGTTGTGATCAGCTAGCGGCCTGCAGAGCTGACAGCAGAGTCTGAGAGCTAAGAGGTTGGGGAGTCTGAGGAAGGCTCAAGTGAGGTCTCTGTGTCCGACGCGGAAATGGGGTCAGGGACATCTGGGAGTTACGTGCGGACTCCGGAGCCTCCAGACTCTGACATAAGCAAGGCAGAGGAACAGGCTCCCTGTTACCAGTGCGCACATGCGCAGAGCCACCAGAAGGCAAGAACAGTTGGGACTGAAAGGAGTAAGGCTCGGAGATGATTGGCCCCTCCTATAAGACATAAAAGGAGGGTCAAAGGCACAGAAGCCTCTGCAGGAAGCAACATGCAGGAAGCTGTGTGCATGTTTTTGGAACTCTGGTTGGTTTTGCACAAGCTAATTGGCACTTAGGTCGTTGGCAGCCATTCTAGTAAGATAAAGATTTATCAGCTTTTTCTTGAAAGACTGTGGCAGACTGCTATTGAATTATTTCTGAACTGTTTGGGACTTATTAAGGTCTGTGAATGAATATAATTCACAGCCGTGAAAATAAAGAGGTTTTGGGGACTTAATTGAGTGTTTGTTAATGTCTCAGGATGCTTAGGTCAGAACAATCTGGGAAAAACACCTGAAACTGGCAAAAAAGACATAAATCACAGTCACATCACTATGGGACACTGCAACCAGTCACAAATGCAAGGCAGTTGGCAAGTGCCCAAAATGTAGCCATGTGACAGGCTGGGGAACAACATTTTATGATGGCTGGGCTTTATAGATTGCAAAGCACTTTGAGCCATTGTAAAATGTTACCGTATGTTTCCCCCCATGATAACCCTTTCTGAAGCTGTCATAACTCAAAATGGTCATTAAATGAACTACTACTAATATTCTTCTCCCAGTATTTGTTTCCAGTCTAGTCTACAGCCTTGGAGTTTCATGGTGACCTCCCATCCAAAGTAAGCCAATCCCAATGCTGCTCAGATATACAATATTAGCTGGTAGGTATTGTCAAAAAGTCCCCAAATCAAAGGAAGGAGCAACATCAGAAGACATCTGCTTTTTTATGTTGGGGTATATATGTGGGTCCTGTATGTACACACATACACATGTATCTTAGAAGCCGTAGTGGCACAGTGGTTAGAATGTAGTATTTAAGATTAACTCTGCCTACAGTCTGGAGTTCGATTTTGATGGGTCTTGAGATTGACTCAGCCTTCCATCCTTCTGAGGTCAGTAAAATGAGAACCCATTTGATGTACTGATATGTATGAGGTATATAAGTGCTATTGAGCCACGGAGTAGTGGTTGGAGTAGTGGTTGGAGTGCAGTACTGCAGGCTACTTCTGCTGACTGCCGGCTGCCTGCAATTTGGCAGTTCGATTCCCACCGGCTCAAGATCGACTCAGCCTTCCACCCTTCCCAGGTGGGTAAAATGAGGACCCAGATTATTGGGGGCAATATGCTGACTCTGTAAACCGTTTAGAGAGCACTGTAAAGCACTGTGAAGTGGTATATAAGTCTAAGTGTTATTGCTATTGCTATGCTATGCTATGCTATGCTATGCTATGCTATGCTATGCTATATACATATATCGCACACATATACCCATATATAAAACATCCCATAATTTTTTTTTCAAAGTTTCCTAACACGTCATTATCAGGGATCAACAAGCATCCCAAGAGGCAAAAATCAATATAAATATTAATGCTGTGTTCCATTCTTGGCCCATTCTCTTCCAGATTATAAAAAACAAACTTTGGTCTAAGAGCTTTCCTGGATTAGTTTCTGTTTAAGGCTATGATCTCACCATGTGGTATGCACTGAGACAAAAAAGAAATCTAACAACCCTTTGGGGACATACATTTAGTCTCCAATATTTATTTGCAGAAATGACACTGTAAATGGCAAGGCACCTGAAATTTAGGTAACTTGGCCAAATAAGCGTTATTACAGATTGCATCTCAAATTTGCTTCTATATCATCTCTGCCATTGCAGTAAAAGAGATTCCGGAGCATTGATTATGCCACAGACCTGGATTCTTTAAAAAGCAACATGATGCATGTTACCGCATCGCTTAAAGAGGAATATGACAGGCTGTGATACCACCTGCGATATGTCTCATGTACCTTTTCATTTCAGTTGCTCCTCCTTGCCCTTTGCATGCCTTCCACACAATTAATTGTTAATAATGATGAATTCCTCAGTTTGGAATTAAGCAAGAAGAAAAACTCAAACTGCACGCATACCATTTACAGCACATACTAAGATAAAGAGAACTGTGTGAAAATTGGATGCTATAATTTAAGGATATTAACCACATTGGAAACTTTATTTTGGAACAAAAGGTGATAGATCAGACATGTCCAAATACAGCCCTGGACAGCTCGTAATGTGGCCCCACAAGACTATAAACTTTTAACATTATCATAAGATTTTATATGCAGCCCAAGACAATTCCTCTTCATTCAATATGGTCCAGGAAAGCCAAAAGGTTAGACAACCATGCTGTAGATAATTTGCAGAATAAAAACAATAGAGCAAGTCTTAAAAGCTTTCCCTGCAACTAACTAGAATGGCAAATAAAAGTGAAAATATCTGCCACAAGGACAAGCATACAAGGAGTCCTTGAATTATGACCATAATGGAGCTTGCCCACCATCATAGGCGTAACTCATGATAGTCGTAAGGTTTTTACAACTTCTGCAATAGCCATTAGGTAAACCTGTGGTCCTTAACTAAAGTCCACAGTTGTGAAGCAAACCAACAGTTCACTAAGGGTGCAATTTCACCGAAAACTAGAAGTAAATGCCATTTATTTTGCAAAATCATCGTAAAATGCAGTCAAATGACCACAGGGGACTGCAAACATCAGACTGAAGTGCAGTTATATGACTATGGGGAAACAACTATGACAACTTCAAATCTGCATTATAAGTACCTCCAGATAAGTACCTCCAGAACTCTGAATGACTGCTAAGCGACCTTTCGTAAGTTGAGGATTATCTATGTCAGGTTGGGCGATAATTTAGATTCAAGGGCAAAACAGTGTGTTGGGCACCAGGTGGGACTGGAAATCTCTGGACCTCTTTCCAGGTTCAAGTGGCTACCCTCGGCTGTTGCATTGTGATCTCCAAAAAAGTGAGTTTGGCTTAAGTATTGCAAAAAGTTGCAGCCCAGATGTGGTCCAAAAAACCATGTTGCCTTTGAATCCAGCCCTATATGTATAATCCATTATACAAATTAATGCATTTGGGATCTAATATTGAAAAAGGACGAATCTGAGAGCTGCATATACAAAATTAGAACGCATCCTTCCTGTTTCACCTTGGCCTAAAACGAGTACCATCGTATGGGTGTTTAGCCTCGTATGCTTTTTTTTTTTTTTTTGCTTTTAACGATTTGTAGTCATATAACTAAATCATTTACTTAGAGGGTTTTTTTTTTTTAAAAATGCTATTTTGAAATTATTCCCTTAGTCTATATTTCTAGCATTAAACTACCTTTCTCAAGGGAACTATTCTGCTTTTCATACTGCAAGATGAGCAAAAACAGGCAGAAAATATACACATTCTTATTTAAAAATGAACATTGATCACGTCCATTCTAGTTCTCAGATAAATCCGTTCCCGGGGGGCTCAGAAGTGGCTGTTTGCAAGCATTTCGGGGAACAATCTGCAATTGACTGAATGGCAGAAAACCTCCCTGGTGTTTCTCAAGATTCATAGCTTTCCCAAAGCAACATATAAAGCAACCACTGGAGAGTAGTTGCAACCTCTCGAAAGCGCTGCATTTTCCTTCCCATGTTTTATTTACCCCCCCTCCCCCACGCAAAAAAATATTGCTGGCATTGCTGGCTTTATTTACCCCACCAAATATTGCTGTGTTATTTTTAGGAACGGAGAAAGAAAAGCTTATAGCTTGATGAAAAGGACCCAGTGCGTTTCATAAAGAAGCAAAAGCTTCCATAGCCACAGTCAAAAAGGGAATTTGGATCTCTCATCCATTCCAATTAAAAGGCTTTTTAAAGCAGAACTAAATCTGTGTTCAGTCGGCTCCTAATTCTCTATTAATTCCGTTTCTTCATTTTCATCTTTCGCAGCTGCTTCATACTGCAACTACTTCCAAGTGCAGATCAGCACAGGTGGCTTCCATGCCCACAACTCTAATCTCTACAAACCAGAGGTGGTATTCAGCAGGTTCTGACCAGTTCTGGAGAACCGGTAGTGGAAATTTCGAGTAGTTCAGAAAACCGGTGGTAACCTTCCCTCAGGAGTGGGGAGGGAATGAGATTTTGTAGTAACCTTCCCCCAGGAGTGAGGTGGGAATGGAGATTTTACAATATCCTGCCCCTGCGATGCCCACCAAGCCATGCCCACAGAACCGGCAGTAAAAAAAATTTGAATCCCACAGAACCTAAACCACTTAGAAGGTAGTCATAGAAAGGACTATGCCACATGTCCACAGCAAAAACATCTTGGGTGTAGCAGAGGTGATCTCCGAGAGTAACTCCATTTTACAGTCTCTACTGTCTTATTCCCTGAAGGATAGTGGCTTCTTAACAATAAGCCAGCCATTTGTATAGGCTCAGATGACATGCTGGACCGTAATTAAAGAAGTCAAAATCCATGTTTATAGGCAGGGGGCAAAAAGGAGTCCTTAAACCACAGTCTGAATCATGGTCTGCTTTGGCTGATGCCGTAATTCACAGTAGAGCATTGTGCAAGCTAAGTTTGTATCTCAATAAGACAACTCCAATATAGATTAGTGCCGGTCTAATGCTTGTCTTAATACTAAACATAATTTACCAGCTGGATTTATACCAGGCACTGAATATGTCCTTATCTGCTGTCTTAAACCTACCCAATCTATCTTCAATAAGCATTATTTGGCACTATATTTATTCAAGCATTTATATATCTCCCTACTGAAACAACGTAAGTCAAGTATAAACCATAACTTTGCAGTAAAATTCTATAAAACCATTTAAAGATAAGATTTAATCAGGAGCAAGAGATTTACACATTAAAATGCAGTTCCAAAAAAAGCAACCAATTAACCCTAAACCCTAACCAATTAAAAAATAAATAAACCAACATCCACATCCATAAAATATATCCAATGTGGGAGCAATTCAATTCTCACAAAATTGTCTTCAGTGACCTCTTAAAGGACAACACTGAAGAGTCCCATCCAGACTTCTGAGCTGAAGCAGTTCCATAAAAATTGGGCAACCACTGAGAGGATCTTCCTTCAGATTCCCCTTCCCATCTCTTGGAGAGAGAATTCTGTGCCGCCAATTCAGCATGAGATAGAAAGATCCATCTCAAAGTAGATAGCCCCAAAACTAGCTTCGGGGAATCCCCAAATGTCCATTGCTAAGCAAAACCGTTGTTAAGGGAATTTTGCCCCATTTTATGATCTTGCTTGTCACAGCTGTTAAATGAATCACCGCAGTTGTTAATTTAGTAACATGGTTCTGAAATGAATCTGGCTTCCCCATTGACATTGCTGGTCAGAAGGTCATACAAAAGATGATTCGCATGACCCTGGGACAGTGCAATGGTCATAAATACGTATCAGTTGGCAAGCATCTGAATATGGGAATCATTTTATCGATGGCTTGAGAACAAATATGGAAGTTAGAAATTAAAGATTAGTGAAATATAAAAAATATGTTAATAGAATTACCGTACTTTTTCTACCCCAAAAAATTTGGGTGCATTTTATACACCGAATGTTGCAGAAGCCCCACCCACCAGTAATTTACCTCTTTGCAGCAAGCAG
>JAOYMU010000001.1:40044903-40058108 GCA_025802295.1 Psammodynastes pulverulentus
CCCCATCCCACGTTGGCATCCTGCGCCAAACGGAGCGAAGGTTTGAGAGGCTCCGGCACGGAAGCGAAGCGGGCTCTGGCACTTACCGGACTCGCCTGGGTCTGGCGACAGGAGCGGCGGGGACGCGCTTCCCCGGGCGGAGGAAGGTGAAGGTCTGGCAGCAGCCCACCCATAGCCCGGCGCCGATGCCACAGACCCCCGCGAGGTGTCAAGCTCCTCCGGCGGGGAAGGCTAGCTCAGGCTCGCCGGCGAACGCCATCTGCTGTACGGCGCCGCCACGCCATTGGCTGCTGGGTGGCTCCCGCCGGCCAGCCGCCCCGCCCACCCGCCTCCGCCGGGAATGATAAGTAGAAGCCGCCAGCCGGGTTTTCCCGGGTGAGTGGAATCGCCGAGCGAGCAACGGGAAGAACCCACGGCCGGGAAGGGCGAGTGGGACGCTGAGGGAAAAGGCGCCCCGAGATCCGTTCCCCACCCCTATGGCGCGCCCGGCTTTTGCTCAGCTGGAGCTTCGGGATCGGTCGCCATTTAAGACGGTCGGGTCTTGAGTTATCCCCGGCTACCACGCTGGAGTTCGACGTTCCCACACGCCACACGGAGTGGCAGGCTTCCCAGCAATAGCACTTAGACTTATATACCGCTTCGCAGTACTTTACAGCCCTCTCTAAGCGGTTTGCAGAATCAACCTATTGCCAGCAACAATCTGGGTCTTTTATCAGCCTCAGAAGGATGGAAGGTCGAGTCAACCTTGAGCCTGGTGGGAGTCGAACTGCCAAATTGCAATCAGTCAGCAGAAGTAACCTGCAATACTGCATTCTAACCACTGTGCCACCACAGCTCCCAGAACTTGAAACTCTGATTATGCTGGGTTGGGCATAGCGGGGAGCCCTTGGCGATCCTTGAGGGCAAAGATGCTCCTCTCCTACGTTGGTGAGGGCTATGGGGACATTCTGCCAACAGCAAAACGGTTGCTGCCTGAGACAACTGTGGTTGGTCTCCTGAAGGGGATCCACAGAGATTGTCGGTATTGTTTAGAACTACCGCATATTGTGGTGTTGAGTTTGTCTGCTTCCAGTGACCTAACTGGTCTTGGCAGTTGTAAGAAATAATTATGCACCCGTCCCCCCCACCCCGGAATGAAATATTTTGGGGAATATCAAAAGAGGCAGAATATTATATTTTCCTGAAGGAGAAATAGAGAAGAAAAAATCTTAACAAAGACGGAAAGCAGCCCCAACAGCCTCCAGCAGAGGCCTGAAGTCTTTAGAGATGGGTATGGTGTGTCCATTAAGAAAGACTGGGCCAATCTATTCACAAACAAAATACTTTCAGCTCCAGGTGATGGAATTAAGAATAGGGCGTGATCTTTAGGACATAAGAGGATCAATCCACCGGCACTGAAATAGCAAGAGACCCAAAAGCTCCTTCATTGCACAATCCCAAGAACAGTTCAAACTTCAAAGTCACAAAAACCTATGAAGATCCAGCCACTCATTCAGCCATTTTGGGAGCTGTCCCAGAGCTACATGCTGTTGTTGGTTCTGCTCGTCAATAAACACAGTCCTTCTTTCCATTCAGCCTCCATTTTATTTCCAATACCTTTCAGTTTGGAACCAGACCAGATTTTTCTTCCAACAGCATTTTGCAAATGGCAGGGATCAACCTTGCCCACCATGCTTCCAAGACAACAGGCAACCATGTGGGCAGAAAAGGTGCAGAGGGGATGGGAGCGTCTGTGTTACAGGTAGTCCTCAAGTTACTATCATAACCAAGCCCAAAATTTCCATTGCTGAGTGAGACAGTTATTAAGTGAATTTTGCCCAGTTTTACAACCCAAGCACAGCTGTCAAGTGAATTGCTGCACTTGTTAAGTTAGTAACAAGGTTGCTAAATGAATCTGGCTTCTCCATTGACTTTGCTTATGACAAGTTCACAAAAGATGATCACATGACCCTGGGACACTGCAACTATCGTAAATGACCCAGTTGCCAAGTGATCAAATTTTGATCAATTGATCATGGGGGTGTTACAATGGTAATAAGTGTGAAAAAGAGTCAGAAGTCGTTCTCTTCATTGCTGTTGTTACTTCAAATAGTTGAGGATATTAGCTGTACTGTCTTTTCCTCTTACTGCAGCCTTTACCATCTTAATGCATTGGGAGGTTGGTATGGATAACTTTGCTTACTCTCCATGTTCTGACTTAGTGTTTCTTCTGGATGACACACCCAAAGACAAGGACCATCACATGAGAAGATGGTAAGAGTTTCCATAAGTTGTCCATTTTGGGGGACTCTAGATCCAATCCTTTGCCTCTTGCTGTATAAATTGAGGTAGATGAAGGAGAGAAAGCTTACTACTAGTCACCAGAAGCAGTGATGATAGTTCCATATGTGATCCTTTCTCTGGTCTTCACCTGGCATTCATCTAGATAAAAATGGATGGGCAGCCCTCATCTCTACTTACTGGCTTGGGAATTCTGTGAGTTAAAGTCCACAAGTCTTAAAGGTGCCGAGGTTGAACACCCCTGGTCCAAATACTCTATGAACTCTTCTAATGTTTTTTGGACACTTTTTTATTTATCAGACTTGGAGAGGCCCTAATTCACTCAACAGAACCCAACTCTTCCACCATTTGCTGCACTTCTGTGTAAGTCTTAAACACTTGAATCCCTGGATTACTGAATGTGATTTCTGCATCCATACAGAAATGAAAATGGATAAATTAGGATCTCTGTGCTCCTCTGGAGGCAGACTGGATTTGTGCTACTTCTGTAAATGAATAAAGTAGCAGAATTCTGGGTAGATAATTGCAGTGATACTATCTCATACTGCAGCAGAAAGTTGTATCTCCATTACCTTCAATTTTTTTGCAAATAAATGTAATTTTTAAAAGCAGCCTATCGGAAAAAATGTTATATATTTTTCTTACTATTATTCTGGTTCCTAGTTGCAAAGATTTTGTACTACGCCCTCATCTAAAATCTTAAATGGTTTGATCCAGTCTTCAATCTCTTTGCTATGTTGACAGTAATATCTGTTTCAGATGAAAAGTAATGCCTCCACCTCTATAACTTTAAATAAGGATACTTTAATACATAAAATAAGAAAGCCATCCTTGAAATGAGCTATTTGTCACCTGTGTTTACTTCTCCACATAATCACTACCATTCATTACACAAGCCTGCCAACAATAGAGAAGCTTCTTAAAACTGTCAGGGAAAGAATGCCAAGCTTTGTCTTTTCAACCAGTTCCTGACAGTGCTTTTTACAGTACTTCATTTGATTCAAACAAATGCTCACAAAGACTTTCCTTCAATCTTGAGAGAAGGTAGAAATCATTTGGCTGCCAAATCTGAACTACATGTAGAAATAAGATATTAAGATCCAACTTTGCAGTTGTCTCTTTCTACGAAATTGTCGTATTATATCATAAATGTCTTTCTTGGGATTCCAACTTTAGCTTAATCATTGCTTTAAGGTTTTGAGTGCTACAAAAGGTTCATTTCAAGGATTATTTGAAGGCATTACTTTTCACTCAGCCCTCATACAATTATTCCCCTGTTCTGGAGTTTAAAGCTTCTTTATTGAAGGAATGTGATTCAATTAGCAATGACCAACTGTTCAACTAGTCCCTCTTGGGTCAAATGTCTTTCTACTTATTCGGGTTATCTGTAGATGAGCAGTTGCTACTTTTGATATTTGTATTAATCATACTGTGGTTTGTTGCCAGAGCTCAGATCAATTATGTATCCACTGTGTAGCAAACAGAATGCAGGAGTTCTATGTGAGGACTATATTTTAACATCATTGGAAGGTGTCTACATGAACTTACAGAGTGAGCTAATGATTGCAGGATATTTCAATTGAGTTTTAGACAGCTGGGAGATTGATTTCTGCCTTCTACAACTGGTTGTAAAACAAAGTCACCTCTTACAATACAGCCAATATTGGCCTTCTCCAAATCTGAACATTATGCTGATAATAGCAATGCTAATTGCAAAGAATAAGGAATTTAGAGGTGGTCTGGTGGCACCAAGCAGTACCATTTGGGGGGGGGGGTGAGCTATTTAGAACCTCACGTGCCTCCTTAGAGGCCATTGGCAGCACGACCCTTGGCTCTCCTGCATAGACTGTGGAATGGTCCAATTGGGATAAAGAAAAATACACTGTTACAGGAAATAAGATGTACTGAGAAACATGTACAAAAGACCTATCAGCGCCAGGCTTAAGGGGGCAACATTTTTCTGAATAAGAAAAGAACTGCTTAATGAATATAAAACTACCAGTGAATATTAACATGATTAGAAATCATCTCCTAAATTTGGAGCTCAAAATGGGTAGTATATAAATTTAATAAATAAAATTTAGCCTTGGGTGTTGATTTCTGCACATTTTACTTGAATTCTACACATTTTGTATCCTGATTTGTTGGAAATGCTTCTTGGGGGATTTTCATGTCTCAGATTCCCATTAGCATGAGTGTGTCACTAATACATCAAGTTGAACATGATTTAAATTTGTTATAGTCATTTCTTTGGTTAAAAAATTATACTGGCTTTCTTTTCCCCCTTTTATTTTGTGTTTTCCTGTGCTTGTATTGTGTTGTAATTCCAGACTTAAAAATATTGTATTTTTCTTCACTTTCCATTTGAAATAATTTAGTTTGAACCAGATGGGGTAAAATGTTTCTTTTGAAGTCAGTATAGCAAAGCAAATATTTCCCCATTTTTGAATCTTACAGATTTGATAATTGGTGGTCTACACAATAAAAGATGTGGTTCATTGTTGTTGTTTTCTCTTGCCAAGAAGGGAACCTGTTTATCTTTCATGGATTATTCTGTGGTTTGTAAAAGAAAAACCTTTGTTGACAGTGCTGTGCAGCAGCTCAGGGATATTACAGCCATAAATAGTGGGAAGTTGCTGAAGTTGAAAAAGGAAGGCATTGGTGACAATTGGCTTCTTCCCATGTTGAATAAGAGCTGCCAGCTTTTCAACCCTGACCTACGCTATAGCTTTAATGATGCTTGTAATAGCGGGGAATAATATGCTAAGAATTGTTGGTCCACCCATATCTTTAATTAAGCAAACTACTCAGAAGGGGCTGTGACATTTCCTTCTTTTAAGCTCCTAGCTGAGAGATCTACTAGAAATCATTTCATCTGAAATCTGTCATGGGGAAGATAATCTGTCCTGTCCTGTCCTGTCCTGTCCAATATTTCACTGGTTCAGCCTCATGTCCTGCTACCCGTAGCACAGTAATGCCTCATCAACTACTTTGTAGGTCTCAGGCACTAGCAACCAGAACAATTCTGTGAATAAGCCAAAGCAGTTTTTTTTTTAAATTGTGGAATAGATTGTTTATTTGCAAGAAACTCACCAGATTGACTGCATTTTCATGTGAGGGACTTTGCTAATCTTGGCCTATGTCGCTTCCTCCCCCAGAGGGATTCCATTCCATACTGCCCGGCATCTTTACTTGCATTTCTTTAGCTGGTGATTCCTGTTAGGTTGTAACCTGATGACTTCTCCCTTATCTTACCCCTAGCCTACCCCAGAGGCAGCTGGGAGGCAGCATTCAAATTTCACTCTTCCAGGCCAAAATTAATGTTTTCCTTCTTGCCATGTGAATGATGTAAAATGAATCAATTCTGTTGATAGATGGGTATGGATTCTGCCCAGCTCATATTGATCACACTTTCCTTTCCTGGTCCACTTTTCTAGAACCATTCTGCTTTTGGTAATGAAGGATTTCCTTCAAAATAGTCTGTCTTGTGCCAAAAAAAAAACCCCAAACAAACCCCTTCTCTCCCTGTGTCTTCTACTTACAGGAATCCCCCCCCCAACTTCCCTTTCTTCTGTCCCATTGATCTTGATCCACCTTTTCCTTTCTCTATGACCAGGGCTTAGAAGAATGACCAGAGAAGTGGGAGGAAAAGAAACAGGAAGTGGGTTTTTTGCCAAAAGTTCTTCAAACCTGAAGCAAAACGGGAGGTAGAAGTGGGACAAGAAGTGGTTGGTTCTTAAGTCTCTTGATATCAGAGAACTATTTACTAAAGAGCTACTTCTCTTCCCTCCTATACAAGCCACCAGGAAAGAGGTTCTTTGGCCAACTCCCCCCACCCATGGTACACTGCCTACTGAGTTTGGGTGTCTCCAAAACAATACAAGTAATGGCCTCTTTCTTTTCCAGGTTGAACCATGTAGATCAGGGCTGTCAAACTCCCAGCCTGCAGGCTGGATGCATCACATGCTGGCCACGCCCACGCCTGGTTTAGCAAAGGTGGGAAAAATCCCGATGTCACGTAATGCTGCCGCGATGAAGGGAGTTTGACACCCCTGAGGTAGATACTTGTGAATGAAGATTGCTACACCTGACCCACAGTTGCGGATAGATTATGCCTGGTAGGGCTGAATCTCATCTATGGAATGGTCAGTAGCGGAATAGACTTACCATTTTGCTAGGAAGAACCACATAGCATAGATTAAGTAGCTCAGTATTAAGATTTGACTGATTGTCCTTCAGTCTTGCAAAACTTGCCTGATTATTAAGGAGAATTGTTTGTAGTTCTTGTTTTTTCTTCCTGAAGGTGACATCAGGAGACTTTCCACCAATCATTTTTTTCTTTAAAATGTCCCATATTAAAATGGTGCTGAAGCAGAATGGAGCTCAGAAGATAGGGCAGTGCAATATATGCTAATAAACTTTGGTGCTGCTTCATATTCCGGAGGAAAGCCCTGTCTATGCATGAGGGGAAAAAAACCAAACTCTGGAAAAAAAAATATCTAAGCTGAAATTGAGAACCCCATAGGATGGTTCTCCTTGGATCTGTAGGTCAGATAAATGCATCAATAAAATGAAGACATCCAACCTATAAATTTCAGTTATCTTTCCTAGCTGTAATGTCAAAGAAAAAGAGGGATAAATATAGCCCCATGTTACTCCATAGTAAACAGCCAATATCCCTCTGGCATTACTTGTGAAAATATTCCACCTGAAAGAACTGAGATCCATTGAAAAGGGTGCACTTCCACATTACATTACCCAAATATTGTAGTATATTCCAATATTCAATATTTCAAATATTAATATTTCAGTATGTAGAAGAATATTAATCAATATTAAATGCTGTTGAATGGTTGAGCAGTGATACAATCCACTTATAGAGCTTTGAGCACAGATCATCCAAAGGAGATCAAACCAAACCTGAATCTAATTTCCTGTCCAATAGCTTTTACTATCCAGGATTGATAAGAACGGAATAACTGGCCTCACTTATATAAGTGATTTGTCCATATCCTCAAATTAAACAAAATGAACCTCATTCATTCAAGAAACACAAACCAGCTGCAACCACAAATGAACTCATATAATAGCAATAGCACTTAGACTTATATATCCTGTCACAGAGCTTCACAGCCCTCTCTGAACGGGTTACAGAGTCAGCCTATTGCCTCCAACAATCTGTGTCCTCATTTACCGACCTCGGAAGGATGGAAGGCTGAGTCAACCTTGAGTCAGTGAGATTCAAACTGCCAAACTGCTGGCAGCCACTGATCAACAGAACTGCACTCTGACCACTGCAGCTCTTAATGCTTTTAGGAGGGAAAAAATGTTTTTCAAACTTATTACAGCAAGTTGCTGAGGGTTCTCAGGGTGACTACCCTTTCTGTTACTGAAACAAGAGCCAGCCAATTCTTTACTGGTAACAACAAACTATGCTGCCGAGTGATTCTCCCGCTGCCATCAGGAGGTAGGCATTCAGACAGATTCCATTTCAGTTCAATTTTCCTTAATCTACTATTGTCCTCGAAGTCTGGCATCCAGGCATCCTTCTTCACCCTGAGCTCCTCAGAACACCAAAAAGTTGGATCTGAAAGCTATGGCGTAAGATACTTTAAACGGGCTTGTCTTATTTTCACCTGGAGATTCCACAGGATCACTTTTTTAGAAGGATGAAAAAAAAATCATGACATCGTTCGTTTGTTTTTACCAATGGATATATCATAAATCAGAAGGAGAATCGGGTTTTCCTATGTATTCTTCTAATTGATATATTTTATTATTGAGCTTAAACAACAATTTTCACCTGTTTTTCAATCTCATAAAGATAGGCAATTGCACAGTCAGTTTTAGCATTTATGCTTGGAGGACTTTGAGGCAACCAAAAGGTGACTTGAAAGTATAAGTGGTGTAGTGAGCATACTAAGCCAGGGGTGTCAAACTCACATCATCACAGCAGTGTCACGTGACGTATCGAGACTTTTTCCCTCTTCGCTAAACCGGGCATGGGCATGACCAGCGCATGACGTATCCGGCCCATGGGCCGCGAGTTTGACAGCCTGTACTAAGTCTTCCCAACATCTTTGAAAAGACTTCTGAGCAAAGTTATCAGAGTCAGGTTTTTATGAAGCTTACATTAACAGTTCTTGATATGCACCAGGAACATTTGAATTGTAATCAGAAACAGATCAAAGCCCATGAAATTCTTTCAACACTGACAAGATACGTTCCTTTTGGCCAGACTGAGTCAGGAACTAGGCAGCTGTATTTTACAGAATTAGAATTGTAAGAAATCTTCAAAGACAGTACATACATTCTTGTTAGCGACAACCAGATTATTCCTGGCCTTTAAAAGATTACTGTATAGCTAGGCTTTTATAATAATACATTCATTGCTACCAACAGTTCCCTGAGTTCTTACAAAGGAGGCTGGATTTAGAAGCATCGCTGAGTGCAAACAGGATCTTTTGGGGGGCCCACTGAACCCACTTCAGGCAGATTGAATGCCATGTTATGAACAATACTAGTACAAGATATTGTGCCTTGAAAATACTTTCTTCACCCAGAAGGGGAGAGGAATCCTTTTCTTTTAGAAGATATGGCAGCGCCTATGAAGAGCATTCCTCTGTCTGGAATATGGAGAAGGAACAGAATTAAATCCATATTAAGTGCATTTCCTAGCCATAGTAACTATAAACAAGAAGGTGAAGGATTATTATGTAGCCATCCTTCATGGGGGCATCTTTTTCCTTTAACAGAAGACTAGCGGAGGGAGAAAGCACTAATCCTCTTGGAACAGAGCACTTAACACCTATGTGGTGGCTGATAAATGCCACATTCTGAAGGGATTAACACAAAAACAGCTGAAAAATGTAGCATTAAAAAAAATCTCTAAAAGCTGTCACTTCTCTGAGCCAAATCTAAATGAATAGGGTCATTTTTTTAACCCTTACAATATTTCTGTTTCCATGCTGGAACAAATGACTGGAATCTCATCAGTGCTTTTTAACAACTGCAGTTATATGTAGATTGATTAAAATCTCTTGAAGTCCACGTCTTAGCTGGTAAGAACTCTGTACTGTCCTCAACATATCACCACCACCACCAGGTTTCCAGAAAAGGTTGGCCATCAGTTGTTGTATCAGTTGGACTTGAAGAGTGCTAAACTCTATTGCCAAGGGTCATCCCTCTGTTGGGTCTATTCCCAAGAAACAAATAAAAACCAAAGCATTTTCTAAATGCTTAGAAAACCAGAGACACAGAATCTAACAAAACCACAATGATCCTAGGGGCACAATAATAATATGTATTAATATGTGCAATAATAATCGAGCCAGTTTGATCTAGTGGTTAAAGAGACTAAAAACCAGGAGACAGCGAGTTCTAGTACCTCCTTGATATGTTTGCAGCCTTGAATTATCTGTAAAAATTAATAAAGTTATAGAAATATAATATAGTTATATAAATAAAGTTATATAAATAACTATTAATAAAGAGATGTAAATAAAATAAAAAATAACATAGAAATGTATGAAGGAAAGATTACGTTGTAAACCAGAGTCTCCTCGCAGAGAAATGAGCAGCAAACAAAATTAAATAAATGAACGAATAAATAAAATTAATTAAATAAATAAATAGATAAATAAATGTTGTAAGCAGGTATTTTAAAAGCAATTCTTTTGGGTATTACTACAAATGCAGTTTGCTGTAGTGGAAATAGCCTAAAATCTCGGCTTCTGAAGCAGTCTCCCATTTGTATAGCAAATCCAAGACTTCCAAAGTCTGTTTGCTTGCAGAGTCTGACTGCTATTTGCCCAATAATGCGGTCTGCTGCATTGCAAATATCAAGGAAATCAGAAAACTGCTTTTCAGCTTCTTCATATGCTTATAAAAATATAAAAGAATTGAAAGTATAAAATAAAATATATAAGTGCTGGCCAGCTGCAATTTACAGCAACTGTCCCACAGATCTCCTGCTCTGGGTATGTATCAGGAATAAATGTGGATGGAGAATATTTTCCTCCTTTTTCCTCAATATGATTTTTGTTTGCTTACAGTTCCATCCAGTGCCTGGCATGAGGCTCTTTTCATCTTGCTGCTGTTCTGACTTGTACGTTACATATCCAGAGTCTCAAAAATTTCTCTTTTTCCTCTCTTCTTATTGCTGGGCAGATCTACTTATTTTCAAGCCCGCTATTCACAGTCACTATTTTTTCCTCAAAAAATTAAAGCACACATTTCCAACCCTTGATAAAGCAATATGGGCAAAGGATGGGACTATAAAAAGCAAATTTTTAAACATTACTATTTTTTGAGTGGTGGAGGGGAGTAGATAAACATACAAAGAAATATAAAATATTTCCAGATGATACTCTAGTTGTAACAAAACACACTGATGTCTTCTACCATTTTCCATTCTTAAAGGCAAACTGTCTTTTCTCTGTCTAGGCTTTCATTCATGAAGTAAAATTCAGGCAGGATTCTGAGAGAGTAGTTTAGCCTTTTCACAAGAACTGCCATAGCAAAGATTCCTCATGTCTCTTGTCTTTCTAATACCTACAATTCTTTATCTGATATCTCCCCCAGTATCCTGTTGATCTAAGTCCTAGTTTTCCACCATTCCCACCATTGTGGAGGTTTTTTAAAAAAAATTTAGATGTGCCTCTCTGAAGCAGCCTTCAGTTGATAGATAATACCTTTTAGCTGTTTAACTGGGTCAGCTAAACTGGATTCACCAAGGGATCCATTCTCTAGAAGTTTTTACTTCCCAATATGTCTTCCTCTGAAAACCATGTTCCCTGTTTATTTATCAATTTGGTTAAATGTTTCTCAACCTTGGCAAATTTAAGAAATCTGGACTTCAGCTCCCAAAATTCCCTAGCCTTGCTGAAGAATTCTGGAAGCTGATGTCCAAACATCAGTAAGGTTGAGAAACATTGACCTTAATGTTAGAGATTCCTAATCTCAGGTCACTTTCTTTGTCTTTTTTTTCCCTAGATGGATGAATGGCATACATGCACTTGGCATTCCATACAGTAGGATACAGAATTGTGCTAGGCTTTGCCTATCCATAGAATGTGCTTCCTGTAAATAGAATTTTTTATGTATTTATTAAATTTATATGCCAGCCATTTCATTCTACAAAGTGACTCTGGATGGCTTCTAATTATTATTTTTCCGTTCTGCAACCTGTATAACAACTCACTAACTATTGCTCAGGCCCAGACTCCTCTGAAAAGTACTCACGTAACAAAATGTTTCAACCTTCTCAAAGACATACTATCAGAAGGGATCATTTGATGAGCACTCACTCCAATGCATTGACAGAAGCTATTCAGTACAGCCATATGCACCGTCCCGAAAGTCAGATATTTGCATGGAAGGCTTTGCTGATTTCATTTGAGCAATGTAGTAGGATATACAGCTTATGAGACTGCTAAGTACTTTGCAGTCCCATATTATTTATTTTTACAAGGGTCCTGTCTCTTACAGAATTAAAAACAAAATCCAGACTTAAATAATCATTAACACTATAGGTGCCAACAAAATAATTTTGTTGGCACCTCCAAACCCTCAAGGAGGCACTCTTGAGCTACATGAGAATATAGGGGGTTGAAAGGACCTTCAGACAAATTAAAAGAATAGCTCTCCACACCAGCACCATAGCAAGAGTTTTGTGTGACCCCTTCTCTTACTTTGAGATGCTGGTTGATTTAATCAAGGTAGCTCTTAGTGAATGGGAGTACTGCTTTTCTTGGGGGAAAAAAAGCTGTCTGGAGTATTAAACCACATGTTATAATTTGTATGTTTCCCCATTATTTCAGAAATGGAATCTAAATCCCAGTCCCAATCCTTTCATTATATTCCATTCAAAAGGTAACATTGAAGGCCATTATTACAGGTCTGTGCAGGTAGGTGATCAGTGACTGGATAGAAAAAGGAAATTAAAACAATTACACGTTGAGCTATTATATTGTATTCATGGTGATGCAATTTCCAAATTGATTGATTTGCGCTGCTAGAATGACTCATAATATTTCTGAACTTGTCAATCGATCGCTCAGAGAAAGCGGTTCACACATGTGCAGTCAGGTTATGAAAAGAAAGTTGCTGTATGCTATTTGCAATTCATGTATAGTTTCCCAAAAGTACTTTGCATAGTATGCTGAGGATTTGAGAAGGGGTTCCAGAAATGTTAAGTCAAAAGAAAACCAGGCACAAGAAAACACAAAGGGATTTCACCTTTATCTGGAATATACAGGTAGTCCTTGACTTACAACCACAATTGAACCTAAAATGTCTGTTGTTTTTAAGTGAATGTTGCTGTCTTCATGTTCTTCATTCGTAAAATTGGTTTGTTTCTTAATTTTTTCCCATGATTTCTTCCCCAGATTCCCAAAGTGACTCACGCCTAAGGCAGAATACAAAGCAACATACAATCCAGATTACCAAATAAAATATTACATCGATTAAAAATCTGCCCAAAACTCCATTAAATAATAAAACAATAAAATTATAACCACTGAATACAAGTAGTCCTCAACTTATGACCACAACTGAGCCTAGTTGTTAAGTGAGTTTTGCCCCAATTTTATAACCTTTCTTGAAACAGTTGTTAAGTGAATCATGACAGCTTTTAAGTTAGTAACATGGTTGTTAAGTGAATCTGGCTTCCCCATTGACTTTGCTTATCAGAAGGTCATAAAACATGACCTGGGATACTGCAACCGTCATAAATACATGCTAGTTGCCAAGTGCCTGAATTTTGATCGTATGACCATGGGGATGCTACAATGGTTGTAAGTGTGAAAAATGGTCATAAGTCACTTTTTTGGTACCACTGTAGCCTTGAATAGTCACCAAATGAACTATTGTAAGTCGAGAACGACCTGTATTGTATATGACAAATATTTGGCTGCAAGCTTTTT
>JAOYMU010000001.1:40106835-40117286 GCA_025802295.1 Psammodynastes pulverulentus
TTTTTCCTGAGTGTTGTTGGGCTATCACTCAGTCTTATTTTCAAAGAACTTCGAAGTAATTGGTTATCTTTTGGGTCAAACACTTGTGCTTTTTTAAAGAATAACACTAGAATCCCTTTCCAAGAAAGAAGGAAAGCTAAAAAGTTTCCTTATATACCTGCATTTGCCATTGGTGGTAACTTGATGGTTTGAAAAGAAAATCTCAGCTTGTGACCTTTAGTTCGTTAGAAAGATAAAGCATTTTTCAAGGAATAAATCCACAATATAATAGTCTCCTATGTACCTAGTTAAAATTTTAATGATTTAAAAATCTTATTTAAACCTTATGATGCATTAATAACAGTCAAAAATTCATTGCTTACTGTGAGAAACAGGATGCTCTCTTTGGGGCTAAGCAACATTATACAAAACACAGAAAAGGAATTAAAATAAGTAAAAAAACAATGGAGGCAAATAATGGAGGAAAACAAAATAAAATATAATTAAATCCATTTGTACCATTCACCATATATTTCTGTCCTAGGTCAGACTATACTGACATCCATCAAGTCCATCCATACATTTGTACATTGCCTTTGAGTCTTTGAACTTCTGCTTTTGAGGATCTTATCAGTTTTACCTAAACAAAACTTGCTTTCTTCCAGTTCCTTTTGATCCATTCACTTTTCTCCGCCACTAATGGTCGCATCTAATGGATCAACATTTGATCCAAAAAGCAGACCTTATACCTGCGGGGAAAACATTAGGAAGAAAAAAAAAAGGTTTCTGATACAGTTCTCATTTGTTCTTTGTGTATGGCCAACTTCCTTGATGTCTCCTTCAATGGTTCACTCTAGATTTTAAATTCCTTGAGAGCAGCAAAACACCTTTTTTTTCCTGCTATGGGCCAGAGAAAAAGACATGGTTTTCTTAATAGAGTTTTAGCAATAGCAATAGCACTTAAGACTTATATGCCGCTTTACAGTGCTTTACCGCCCTCTCTAAGCAGTTCACAGAGTCAGCATATTGCTTCCAACAATTTGGGGTCCTCATTTTACCCACCTCGGAAGGATGGAAGACTGAGTTAACCTTGAGCCTGGTGAGATTTGAACTGCCAAATTGTAGGCAGCCGGCAGTCAGCAGAAGTAGCCTGCAGTACTGCTTTCTAACCATTGCGCCAGCATGGCTCATTTTATTTGTTTTGTTTTGTTTTGTTTTGTTTTGTTTTGTTCATCAAGCATATATGAGAAAAAAAGAAAAATAATACAAGTATGAATATATCATATAAACATATAAGTATAAACATGTATGAAAAAAAAACATTAGGGCAGGGACAGTAGGCACGTAGGTGTGCTTATGCACGCCCCTTACAGTCCTCTTAGAAATGGGGTGAGGTCAACAGTAGACAATCTAAGGTTAAAATTTTTGGAGTTTGGGGAAGAGACTACAGAGTCAGGCAGAGCATTCCAGGCATTAACAACTTGGTTGCTGAAGTCATATTTTCTGCAATCAAGTTTGGACGGTTTACATTGAGTTTGAATCAATTGCATGCTCTTGTATTGTTGTGGTTGAAGCTGAAGGGTAGGACATTGATGGGTAGGACATTGCAATAGATAATTTTATGTACTATGCTTAGGTCAGACCGAAGGTGATGTAATTCTAAGATACCTCTATATCAGAGGTATACAACCTTGGCAATTTTAAGACTTGTGTACTTCAATTCCCAGAATTCCCCAGCCACCAGGGAGAATTCTGGGAGTTGAAGTCCACAGATCTTAACGTTGCCAAGATTGGACACCCTTGCTTTAAATCCTTCTCAGTTCACCACAATAGTCATCACCAGCCCACTGCAACATATTTAGTTCCAATCTCCTCTGGCCCATCTCCCAACCATCACAGCAGCCTTGGTGCCATTATGAAAACAACAAGGGAAACAAAAACAACACTTTTCTCATTCCAGCTGGTTGCAAAGGATTTTGTAACCCAAAATTTGGATCTGAGCGTGCTTTCCTCGTGCCTTCCAATACATTTTTTTCTTTTATGTCACATTTTTATATCATTTTGAAACTAATATTTTAAGTTTTTTCTGCAATCTTTGAGGCTGAAGAAATCAATAAAAATGCTTTGAAATTAAGCAAAATTTTGCCTATAGATATGCATTCCTATCTTTCTTCACCTATATCCCATCTACTTTAGCTGTGCTCCTAAGTATTCCACACTAAGCATTACAGCAAATATCACATTCACATTGCTCTTTTCCCAGTTTTAGTTTTCAGAGCTCCTAAGGAAAGGTGACATCTGGCTTCTAATAATATATAATAAACTGCAAGTCAGCTGTCTTGCCCAAAAGTTTGCCTAGTTTTACATTTTCCTTTTCTAAGGCTTCCAAGTCTTTATTTTGTTTTTGTTTTTTAAATCTCAGATTCTCCAGGCCTCCGAAAGGTAAAAAAAAAAACTTTCTGAAGTTCATGTTTTAAAACAGAGGTGAAGGAGTAGCAGCAGGCATTTGAATAATAGCCCATTTAAATGCTCTTAAGTGTCCAAAAAGAAACATGCCAGGTTTCACCAGCTGTTACTTAAGGTAAATGCCAAGTTTCTATCATCACCCATCCTAGCTCAATTCAATCTTTGCAGCAGAGTTCAGGGTTGTTTGTTCATTAAAAAAAAAAATCTTTGGATCTCCTGCCTTAAAACTGTTTTCTGCCTCTTGACAAAATAAGTAGATAAAAATCGCATTCAAAATCCAATTAAAAATCCCATAGAACTCTGAAAGTATTTTTTTTTCTTTTAATCTGGGAGGTCATTCTGCAAGATTGCTACAAATCTGGTTATCTATATATATAAAAGCCAAATACCACTCACTCATCACGAAATCTCCAGAACTGTAAAGTCTACAAACTTGAAATTTGGCACATATGTTCCTCTTGACTTCTAGGTGCTCACTAAGAAAGGATTTTTCGGAATGACTATCAGATCATTAGTATTTCTTATACAGATTTATTAACACACTCTGATGCTAAGGAGTTAGACATTCAACTCCCCCTCCCTACCTGAAAAGAACTCTGTTCCAACTGCCACTTGCCTTATATTAACCCCTCCCCACCTGCAAAGAACTGTTACATATTTATGGAAATTTGTGATCAAGAAAAGTTACATAAATAGGTATCCATAACACAGATGGATAGTTGCTTTCACAAAAATGTTCTGTCTCTTGGAATGAGATATAATTACAATCTTAAGATTAATCAGGCTCTGTAGATGTATTACTGAAACCTGATAAGATGCTACTTCCTTTAATATGTTTGCTCAATTGGATTGCATGAACCCATAATTATTTGGATCAAGGTCATGCAAAGTATTCACCATCAAGCTTTTAGAATTCAGTATAGAGTCAGAGAGTTAGTTTGGTGTAGGGGTTAAGGTGCTGGTCTAGAAACCCCAAGTCTGTGAGTTCTAGTCCTGATTTAGGCTTTAAAAAGGTTTTAGTCTTTAGGCTTAAAAAACCATGAGCATCAACATCTCTAGGCAGAGATCAGCTGGGCAGCATGGTCAAGGCAAGTGAGGGAACCACAGAACAGCAGCAGCTATGCCATGGGTGGCATTTGTTGGTTTGCTGAACTGTGCATAATTGTTCCTACCAGTATGCCAGAACCGGTCCAAACTGGCTAGATTTCACCTCTGAGGTAGACATTCTACTTCCCCTCCCCACCTGAAAAGAACTCTGTTCCAACTGCCAGTTGCCTCACATTCCGTTACCGCAGTTCAAACTGGCAGATATTCCACTCCTTCACTCAGGAGCGGTCTGAGTCTCCTTACAGTACTAAACGTCACTACCTCACCAAACTGTCTACGCCTTCCACCTATGGAACTGCTTCCGAACTCAAGGCAGTAGGAGAGATATTCCCTTAAGAGTTTTAATCACTGACCACCACTGAGCCAACGGGTTGTGAACCTAATTTCTCCTGCATATTGTCCCAAATCTTTTCTTACACTGGTCTCAGTTCAGACGACTCTGTTCCTTCTACTGTAACACTAGTTAAAGGGAGAAAAGGGGGGAAATGCAGGAAAAAATTTACAGATTCGATTAGAAAAACACAAGTAAGGGAAGCTGCAAAAAGTATCATCGAAGTCAATAGAGAGACTGTAGTGAAGCACGGGTATCCAGCTAATTTCTAATAAAAGCTACATGGTATCTTTGATGATTCCATTCAAAGACGTATTCCACTGATTCTTCCCCAGGATATATTTAGCTGTTTTACTGACCTTCACTGGCATTCTTAAGGTGAAGTTCTTCATTAAAAGCCAACAATTTTAAACCAGTGGCAGTTTGCTGGCAGGTAGTAAGAAATCTGTAAAGATCTCCTCAAAGTTAGCATTCATCATGATCTGATTTAGCTTTATTATTTATTACATAATTTATTTTTCACTCATTACGATGAGGATTGTTTTAAGTGAATTCATGGTAAGCTAGTATTCCTTTGTAAAAAAACATTATACAAAAGAATATCTGTACCTTAGGATTGAACGTGGAGTCCTTGGTGGTCTCTGAGCCTCCCCCAGGATTATCCTTCAGCCCCAGTGGTGGCACCATCACTGCCTAGGAGTCCCACCAGCATCTCCCTGCTACCCCAGCTACCCCCTGCCCCCCACCAAAGCACAGAAATGGGCAGAGATGGGGGGGGGGTGATAGGAAGGTGGTAGGGATTCAAGATGAGGCAGCCCCTTACCTTATCAACGTTCAGGGCTGGGAAGGATTAAGTCCAGAATGATTTGGATCAAGCTGGGTCTTCAAATAACAACCGGTGGAATTCAGTTAATGATGACAATGGGGCCTGCTACAAATTCTGTCATTAAGTGATGCAATCATGTGACATTGTATTTTACAACCGCATCATTTGGCATTGGAAATTCTGGTCCCAGTTACTGTTGTTCACTGAGAACTAGCTGGCAACAGTCAACAAAATCAATCCAATCAAATCTCTATATAAGCCAAATAGAAAGCAAAACTAAAATAATCAAGCACATTGAATTAGCAATCCCAGGCTTTAGAATGTTCTGTGTTTAAGCTCCATCAGCATCAGGAGCTTAAACTGCACAGATCAATTCCAGATACATAGGAAGGGGATGCTATGGGAACAGAGAGATTGGAACGATTTCCTTATGTCTGTGAGCTGGGAGGAATCACAACAAAGTAGTCCAAATCTTTACATCATGGGTGGAAACAGCACCTCTCACTCCATCCACTTTGACACAGATCTGTATTTATCATTCAAAAGCCCTACTTTCAGATGCATGTATTTAATATACTTTTTAAATCTCACCTTTATTATTTTTATAAATAGCTCAAACATATGGCAAACATATCCTCCTACTTTCCCCTCACAACAACCCTGAAAGGTGAGTTGGGCTGAGAGAGACTGACTGGCCCAAGTCATCCAGCTGGCCTTCATGTGTAAGGTCTGACTAGAACTCACTGTCGCCTGGTTTCTAGACTGATGTTACAAGTAGCACAGAAAAAAGAGCAAACCTGGAGAAAACATTGTTCTCTGTCTTGCCTTTACACAGAGAGTCTGTCTGGTCCATATTTTCACAATAAAACACGCAACACAGAAATCGGCAGAAGTTCCCTCTCTCTTGCTGCTGTTCACCCCTGTGGTAAGAAAACTGCTAATGAGAATTTGCACTAGTGCCACATTTTTGCTAAAGTGCTTTGGAACTCTTTGAGCAACGTTCTGACCTGAAAATAAAGAGCTGTATCTTTATTCTGCTTATTTTCCTAATATTGACACCTCTGGCTACAATAAACTGGATATGTTGTGTGACACCTGCCAAGGTCAATAAGAGTTATAGCAAACTGCTGAGTAAGTGCTGGTTGCACTGATTAAAGCTACTTAAGGATGGCCTCGACATCCATCCACTGATATGTAGCTTATTCAAAATGCTTTTGAATCTCCAAGAATCAACTTGCCAATGATTTATTTCCTAGTATCTGTAGATAAGTTATGGGCAGCAATGTAATTAAATCAAATGAGATTCAGCAAATCCTTAGGTTGGGCTTTCCACGTCAACTTACTGAGAGGAGATAGGTTAGGGTAGTGGGTTTTTTTTTTAACTTCTTAAGAAAAATGAGCCACTAAAAGCCATGAAGCAAATGGTGAACTGAAAATTGACAGAAAACAGCCAGGGTACTGTAGTGTAAAGAACTTTCTTAATGAGCTCAAGGAATCTGTCTTATAACCCATTTGAAATGTCCAAGCTGGAGAATGGAGCAAGAGGATATGGCTGAGATTCAAAGACTTATCAGATTTGGTTAAGCTTTGTCCACTCCGCTGACTTAACCAGAAACTTGGAAATCTTATTGCAGATATTTCTTGATCAAAATCAGTGGGAACTCTCTCATTATTAGAATCTTTTTTCTATTCTTTCTCCACCTCAGGTCATTGACATTTTTCAGTCTGCAAACTTCTTTTTCCCAAGCAGAAGTAACATGCACCTTATTCCTTGTTATTAAATTTTGCTTTACCTACAAGCCAATTAAACTGGTGTGCTCAGAGTGAGCTGATTAACAAATGCCTCCCACAGCTAGCTTTCACTGCATATCTTGAGAATAGAGTAAATACCATGGTGGATCAAGGGTTTATTATTAAATCCAGGATTCCTTTTCCACCAATAGTCATGGGATGTCACCAGCAGTGAGATCCTTCTATGGGTAGTGCTCGGCTTACAACCCTAACTGAGCCCAAAATTCCTGTTGCTAAGCAAGATAGCTGTTCAATGAGTTCTGGCCCATTTGCAACCTTTCTTGCCACAGTTGTTAAGTGAATCTCTGCAGCTGATAAGTTAGTAACATGGTTGCTTAAGTGAATCTGGGTTCCCCATTGTTTTTGCTTGTCAGAGGTTGTAAAAGGTGATCACATGACCCTGGGACACTGCAACTGTCATAAATACTGTAAGTACCGGTTGCCAAGTATCTGAAGTTTGATCACATGACCACGGGGATGCTGCAGGAGTCGTAAGTGTGAAAAATGCTCATAAATAACTTTTTTCAGTGCTGTTGTAATGAATGGTTTTAAGTCAAAGTTTGCCTAGATTTCACATTTCTATGCAACTAATACTGAGAAGCAGCGATTGGCATAGCCAATCCCCATTCTGCAGCTCTGCACATATGTGGGAAGAGCCTCCCATGATGGCCAACCTGACCCTGGGTGAACTGGTTATTAAATTACCCCCCTAGTGGATTCTGGGTGCTGCCCTGCAATGGCAAAACGGGAAATGGAGCAGCTCGCATGAGGGAAGGAGGAGGAACAGGGAGAAGAAAGATGGAAAGCAACAATCTCCTTCCCTTGCGCCAGCCACTCGGTTACCCATTTCTCCCTTGCTGTGCAGTGCAGCTCCCAAGATCCACTCTGATAATGAGGGAGGGGTAATTTAACAACCAGTTCGAATGAACCGGTGAGAACTGGCTGAATCCCACCACTGCTGAGAAGCTTGAAAGACTTCACCTTATGGGGAGGAGTTTACCACTTCCTCAAAATTTAATTGTGTAAGAAATCATCCTTTACTCTTTTTTTTTTAACTTTTGAAATTCAAGTCTAGCACATTTGGAAAACACAACTGGGATGACTGACTTTAGGGCCTTTCAGCAGAAACTTCTGAATCCAATAGTTTGGAAAGCAAATGTGATGTAGTGGTCAAGATGCTGGACAAGTACAAGAATAGCCTAGGTTTGAGACCACATAATCATGGAAGCTCAGAAGATAGTTTTGAGAGTGACTCTCTCTCAGCCCAGCCTACATCAGGTTTGTTGTTATGGAGAAAAATGACAGATGCTGCTATTTGCACCATCTTGAACCCCAGGAAAGAAAGATGATTAATAAATCTGACAAATAAAGAGAAAGCAGTGAATTGTTTGAGTCAAGCCAAATAATCATTTGGGAACTGTAAATACTAAATGGTATTGTTTCATAAGACAGAACAAATGTATGCTTTAGGTCAATAAATACCCTTTCTTTTCTTCTTATCTACATTTTAAGGAAACAATTACCAAACATGGAATTTTGCTATCAAACAGCAACGGAATAAAAAACCCCAAATGAATATCGCATTTTTCTATTGTCATCCCAGCAAGCTTGTATTTACAGCCAAGATTTTAGGCCCTGAAAATAGAACTTTATAATGGAAGTGCTGACACACTTTTAACTGAAGTGATGTGAGCAGTAACACCACAATAATTACACTAAAATAAGTGTTAAGAATGGTGAAGGGAGGAAAAAGGTGCAAAGAAATATCTCTTTTTTCTCTTCCAGATATTGAGCTTACACAGCACTGGCTCAAAATTTTCAAAAGAAATATTGCAAGACTGTTTGCTCTGAGATTTTTCTTGCCTTTTCTTTTTCTTCTTTTTTCCCCCCCACTCCAAAAATTGGTAATTGACCCTCAGAGGAAAACAATACTTTTTCCAATAAAAAAAATGAAGGAAATACATTATTGACATTAATGAAATCTAAAAGGCCATTGGTGATATTGAACATCTGTAAACAACGCAGTGCCAAAGGCATCTATGATGAAATGTCTTAAATTGGGCTCAGCTCCAATTGTTTCATTTTTTTTAATGCACTTCTACTGCTGTTAGATATGATTCCTGTCACGTCAAATGAGAATGAATAATAATTCTTTAGAAAAACCATACACATAGATATAAAAATCCCACAAAAGTTTTAGGTGGATAGAAAGTAGTGGGAGAGGAGAGAAAGATCACAAAAATGTATCCTGGGTAGATTTGATGGATCATAAATGAAGGTAGCGTAAGTACTGTATGGTCAGCACAAATGTGAAAAAGCAAATGGGCAACTTGTCTTCAATAAAGAAGCAGAGAAAAGGCATAGAATGGTTGTCAGAATCTGGCTGATGGTAAATTTAGTCAAGGTAAAAATACCTATTCATATAATGAAGTAAATTGAAAGGGAGCTCAGGCAGAGCGAGCACTGCAAAATAGGATGAACGTGGTTTCTTTTTCTTTTTTCTTTTTGCAGAAAACCTGCCACACCAGTCTGTGGCTATTATTACCATTACTATTAATACACCAAGCACAGTGATATGAATTAACCAAGAGATAAATAACTTGGTAGCACCGTTGTAAGTTAACACTAGTTGAGTTGATATGTTCAATTAATAGAACCTTTTCTATAATGGCCCCAGGTCATGAAGTTCCTGCTTTAAGAAGCTATTACAAGTTTTCCATTTTATTTTTGAAGGCTTTTATTTTAAATAACCTCTAACACTACTTATTTTAAATACTGCTTACATTGGCATGTCTGCTGCTATTTATGAGAGATGGTGCCTGTGAAGGCTGAGCTTGTGTGGTGCAGTAGAGTGAAGTGGTTTCAGAATAACAGAGTTGGAAGGAACCTTGGAGGTCTTCTAATCCAACCTCCTGCCCAAGCAGGAAACCCTATACCATTTCAGACAAATGGCTGTCCAATCTTTTCTTAAAAACCTCCAGTGATGGTGCACCCACAACTTCTGAAGGCAAGCCATTCCACTGATGAATTGTTCTGTCAGGAAATTTCTCCTTAGTTCTAGGTTGCTTCTCTCCTTGATTAGTTTTCACCCATTTCTTCTTGTCCTGTCTTCTGGTGTTTTGGAGAATAGGTTGACCTCCTCTTCTTATATATATGAACTTCCAGTCAATCTGCAACTACCATTTTTATTCCCTTTCTTTTTCCAGATCATAGCATTCTTGGCAGAGCATTAGCAATTAGAGTAGTCGGCAGCTTGAAAACATGATCATTTATCACAAACAGCAGCTTTGTTCTATTGTGTAATATATGCTAAAATTCCATCTTTACTTTTATCTTACCAGATAGTAATGAACACAAATTCTAATATAATAAATCAGTAAATTATACACCATGCTAGCAACTTGCTTCTCACTGATTAATAGGTTAGTTTCATTCAAATACCATAACCAGAAGCACACAAACAACATCTTAACAAACAGTGGCCACTTCAAAATTTAAGAGCAATGCCACTGGCTAACAAATAGAAAAGATAAATGTTTCAATTTATTCTGGAGTCCCACATAGATATTTAGGTGAGGTTTAAAGCACCATTATCTCAAGTAGTATTTTCATCACTCTGATTAGGACATAGATGGTTATCCAAGAAGATCTCTGGCTTAAGGGAATGAAGAGAATATTTTATTAATTCCTTAAATATCCCCTAGAGCTTCATTGATTTATTTTTTATTATATATGTTCCTAAAACTAATGGTAAGCCAAAACGAATTGTGGAATAATCTTTGAAAAGTCAACTGACTCAATTTCATTGCCTGATAAGTGAACTTGACCTTCAAAGCGACCCATGGCATAAGACCAAGGTATCTACAGGACTGCATTCTGCCAATGACCTCCCACCGACCGGTTCGCTCCCACAGGGAGGGGCTGATGAGGGTCCCAACGGCATCCATGTGC
>JAOYMU010000001.1:40453505-40463891 GCA_025802295.1 Psammodynastes pulverulentus
TCCCTCTCTTCCTTTCTTCCTTCCCTCTCCCTCCTTCCATCCATTCTTCCCTCCCTCTCTTTCTTCTTTCTTCCCTCTTCTCTCTCCTTCCTTCTATCCTTCTTCCCTTCTTTCCTCCTTCCCTCTCCTTCCTTCCCTTCCTTCCTTCTTCCCTCTCCTTCCTTCCATCCTTCTTCCCTTCTTTCCTCCTTCCCTCTCCTTCCTTCCTTCTTTCCTTCCATTATTCTTCCCTCCCTCCTTTTCTTCTTTCTTCCCTCTTCTTTCTTCCCTCTCCTTCCTTCCTTCCTTCCTTCCTTCCTTCCCTAGAGCTTCATCCAATTATACCACTGAATTTCCCCAAACTGTTGCATATCATTCCCCCCTATACATTCCATGATCACCTACTCAAAGCAAGGCGACCAGGAGGCACCAATGTCAGTTCAGAGATTCATTCAGAGACACAATAGTCAACCTCCTTGCTGGGAGCGCCCTTGGGCCTTTGACACAAGCCTTTAATCAGCTAATTATTTCTGCTGTGAATACCAGCCATTCGCTTTGGCCCGCTCACTGGTTTCAGCAAAAATGCTTCCAAGCGTACCATCTGCTTTCTGTCTTATCCTTGTTTGCAAAGTGCTTTGTGGGCATAACTGCTTAGTGTGGCTTTGAGTCGTGGTAAATGGCTTAGTCATTCCCATTTTGCAAACGAGAAAGCTGAGGATTAGAGAGAGGAAACAGAGGAGTTTGGGGTGCAATTTGATGGCACAAAACGGTACCTTTTTTTTGGTATCCAGGTGATGGAGGAGCCTTCTGGCCCTGGAAGGAAAAATGTGTGTTTGCTAAAAAGCAAGAGAGTGGGATAACCGTGTTTTTGACTTCGATGATCACTCTGCTCGTTGAGATATCTTTTTTTAAAAAAAATACCTAAAGAATGGGTCCAGCACTGCCTCTGATTTCAAACTCAAATTGCAAGTTCCAAAAAAAAAAAAGAGTACAGGAAAAATGCCAAATCGTGACAAACGGAAAAAAGAAGAATTGTCATGCTGTGCTGAACTACAAGAGATCTTGCATGAATAAACAATAAGGGAGCACCTTTTGCCTTGAAAACACAAGGCCCATAAAGACTGAGCACATGCAATTGTTTAGGAGGAAAAAAATGACAGTTAAGTAGAGTTTGGATTGTACAGGAATGTGTGACTGGATCAGGGGGGATCCAGAACAGAACCTCCCAATCCAGTGGCTGTCTGTCTACCACCATGTTCAATTTCTATTCGTTTTTGCTTTTTTGCTTTTGTTTTAGTGTTCTTGGGGGGGGAAAGGGTTTTTTCCTTACAGATCATTGCTGGAGGCAAAAGATTGGGCCAGGTGGATCAAGTCCAGCCAAGCAATTCATTTGTTTATGGCTGGGACACAAATCTCTGTCAATTTGTCCTTTCTTTGCCTGATGCCCTGTAGGCGGATAGAAACTCCAAGTTATTTTGGCTAATAATTATTTTGGGGTGGTTTTTTGGAAATGGCTGGCTGGGTAGCTTGCATTTCTTCTGCCTCGCATCAAAAGCAGAATAACAGAATTGGAAGGGACCTTGGAGGTCTTCTAGTCCACCCATCCACCCACCCACGGTCAAACAGGAAACCCTGTTCTATTTCAGACAAATAGCTGTTCAGTCTATATATATGTAAGTGAAATACCACTCACCCATCATCACAAAATCTCCAGAACCGTAAAGCCTACAAACGTGAAATTTGGCACATATGTTCCTCTTGGCTTCTAGGTGCTCGCTAAGAAAGGATTTTTCGAAATGAGCATCAGAACATGAGTATTACCTATATTTCCTATATTATTATTAACACGCTCTGATGCTAAGGAGTTCTACTCCCCCTCCCCACCTGAAAATAAATCTGTTCCAACTGCAGTTGAGTTAAGCCACGCCCAGGTTCCTTGCTGTCTCCTTTTTGCTCACACAGCAGATACTGTTTCATTTTCCAAACAGCCCTCAGCTCTCTCACACGCTGACAGGAGGCTAGCCAGATGAAAACCGATGGATGCTGGTAGGCAGAGGCAGGTTTCCCTCCCCTTATTTCCCTCCCCAAAAACTTGCCCCATCACATAGTTTTGTAGCAAAGCACGGGTACCCTGTTAGTACATACGTGTGTGTGTGTCTGTGTGTGTGTGTGTGTGTGTACATACCCTATGGGAATTCTTAGGAGGAAGGATTTAACATGGTAATCAGAAATTCCATCAACACTAACTAGCAATGGACAATTAAAATCCCCTTTGTAGGTGACTGGATAAATCACATTTTACCTACTTCTTTATTCTCCTTTTTGGTCTGCTCACTTGTCATAAATACTTGAAACAGATTTAGGTAACCAAGTCAACAGGGGAAGGGAACAATCCATCAATATCTTGAAATGTATCTGGGGGGGGGCAGGCTACTGCAATTTACATACAGGCACTCCTCAACTTACAGCTTACCTGTTTAATGACGGTCTGAAATTACAACGGCCTCAGAAAGGGTGATTTATGTCATACGATTTACGGCCTGTAAAACACTTCTGGCTGTCACAAAACACACCGTTGTGGTCACAAATATTGTGATCTGGGTGCTTGGCAACCTGTTTGCACTTAGTTACAGGTTGTCAAACACAAAACACCTGCAGTTTTGAGACAGCTGCAGGTAGTCCTCAAGTTATAACCACAATCGAGCCCCAGATTTGCCTAGCAAGACAGTTGCTTGAGTGAGTGTTGACAACCTTTCTCGCCCAAGTTATTAAGTGAATCACTGCAGGTGTTTGGTTAGTAACACAGTTGTTAAGTGAATCTAGTTTTCTCATTACATTTTGCTTGTCAGAAGGTCACAAAAGGGGATCATGTCAGTGGTGGGATTCAAAAAAATTTACCGCCGGTTCTGGGGGCGTGGCTTGGTGGGTGGGGGTGGCTTGGTGGGCGTGGCAAGAGAAGAATACTGCAAAATCTCCATTCCCTCCCCACTCCTGGGGGAAGGTTACCGCTAGTTCTTCAAACTACTCAAAATTTCCGCTACTGGTTCTCCAGAACTGGTCAGAACCTGCTGAATACCACCTCTGGGGGCTTGGTGGGTGTGGCTTGGTGGTCATGTGACTGGGTGGGCGTGGTGTGGCTTGGTGAGCATGGCAGGGAAGGTTACTGCAAAATCCCATTCCCTCACCACCCCACTAACCTACTTTCCAGCTCCATTCTCCTGTGCTCCCCACCCTACTGACCTGATTTCCAGCTCCGTTCTCCTGTGCAGGGCAACCAAAGAAGACCCAGCCAATCAGCTGGTACTTGGTAGGCAGGGAATAGATAGGGGCAGGGCCAGTCAGAGGTGGTATTTGCCAGTTCTCTGAACTACTCAAAATTTCCGCTATCGGTTCTCCAGAACTGGTCAGAACCTGCTGAATATCACCTCTGTCTTACCCTATCAGTCACATCCAATGTGAGCGCCCTCCTGGAAGGCCAAAAGGGAGGGGGCAGTTCTCACCTCCTATAGAAGAATGTTTCGCAGGGCTGAGGCCACAGCAGAAAAGGCTCTTCTCCTTGACCCCTCCTGCTTCAATTCCTTAGAAGAGTGGTTCTTAACCTTTTCTTCACCACAAAACCACCTTTAAATAAATTTTGTGGCCATGGACTCCCAAGATTGAACTCAAGATTTAAATAATAACATTTCTTCAAGCCTTCAAGCCTGTGATGACACTGTGGCACCCTACTGCTTTAGAAGATAGGATCCATCGAAGGCTAACAAGTGGGGCAAGCTTGTCCTATCAGGGAGAGATGGCTCCTCAGATACTCTGCATCCATGCCAAGTAGGATATTTAAAAGTAAATTTTGATTTTCATTCATTCATGCATGTATGCATTCAATTTCTATATTGCTCATCTCACCTAAATGATTGTGGGTTAAATATATGTTTGTTAATAGAACCAAGCTTGATACTTGCCAATATCAGTGAATGAGTCTGGTATTATTACGCATTATCTCACCTCCAGAATAATTTTAATCTTTTGAGGGGAAGGACAAAATAAATTTCATGGAATAACTAAGACTGGTGAGAAATGAAAATAATTAAATTACATTTGTTTACCTCTGACGTCCAGTTTGATTAAGAGATAAAATGATTAGACCACAAGGTATAGATTCAATCCATCCTAATCATATAGCCTACTGAAAGATGGCAGTCACTCTGAAACCTTTAAAAATAAATCCTAAAATTATATGAAGCTTAAAATCATAAAAAATTAGTGTAAATTTGGTGTTGTCGTGGAAAATGGTGTGCAATTTGGGTATTATTGTGCAAGATTTCATGAAATAAGAGAGGAAATTGAAATTATAAGAGCTCTTTAATATTATTTGATTTTGTGCAATCTACAGGCTTCTGTAGGTTTTGTGAGTGTTCCATATTTTATAGGAACCATGTGTCTGAAGCCTTGTCTATTTTCTTAATTTCAAGAGAAAGTAGATTATTGATTATTGTTGTAATTAGGATTAGAATAAATGGGCAGGTGGAACATTATGCATGTGCTTGTGCCCAATAAACTTCTTCATTACATTAATACAGGTAGTCCTCAACTTACAACAGTTCATTGAGTGATCATTCACAATTTACAACAGCTCTAAAAAAAAGTGACTTATGGCTGTTTTTCACACTTGCAGATCATTGCAGTATCCCTATAATCACATGATCAAAATTCAGCCGTTTGGCAACCGAGCCATATTTATGATCACTTTTTATAACCTTCTGAAAAGCAAAGTCAATGGGGAAACCAGATTCACTTAACAACCGTGTTATTCACTTCACAACTGTGGCAAGGGAAGTCGTAAAATGGGACAAAACTCAGTTAACAAATATTTCTCACTTAGCAACAGAAATTTTGGGCTCAATTGTGGTCGAGGGCTACCTGTACAATTGTTCAAATATAAATATAATCCAAGTGAATTCCAGAAGCATGAAAATTGATGTACAGATTGCTATCTTTAAAAAAAAATAGTATTTGCTTTATTTTTGACCAACTGGCATGTCAAAAATAAAAATTCCATCAGGTTGAAGGCAGGGGAAAACAGCCAGAATGCTCCTAACATAGGTCAAATTTTCAAAGATCTACCTTTTTATGTGTATGTTGGTGACAGTATTGCTTAGTACAATTTGAAAACTGAGTTTATTTTAGGAAATCTGCATAGTGATTGTTCAAAGACATTTTAAAACTGTTCCAAATGAACTTATGTGTTTATCTATCAAACATACCAGGGGTCAACAAAATTTTGAGTTAGATTGTTGATCCTACTTTATGTTTATGGTTGGTACAAGAGCAAGGTGCAAAGGGAACTACATAGTTAGAACAGGGAGTCACTGAGCCTATTCTGAGACCACGGATCTCAGAATTTGCTTTTGGTACAAAAACTTGAGTTTATAATCCTACCACACAAAGTTCAGTCTTGGTTTCGTCATCTTAGTTCAGGTGACACAAGTGATTTTGTTATACCTATTGTGAAATATCTGAAACTCTCGTAGACATACTACAAATCACCCTGAGATCTAGCCCTGTATTCTAAGTAAACTTCTAGTGGCTAATTCTGATGAGACAGAGGATGTAATTAATGGCCATCTCAATGAATTGAATGCTGGAATTTATCTATCTAAAACCACAATGTTTCTTTATCAACCATGGGGTTTGCACAAATACAAACAAAGAGAAAAGAAAGGGTGGGATATCAAAAGGAAAACTGAATGAAACTGAACAGGCTGAATGGCCATGGAGAGTTAACAGGGGATGTGGTGGGAGTGTAAAGAGGATAGGAAATTTAATGAAGTGTCCCAATTTATATCACAACTTTTTGTTGCAGCTTCCAAATTATTTCCAATATTGAGGCAATCTATGCCATCATTTAGACAGGCACAATCAGGCCATCCACCAAACCAAGGATCAAAAAGGCCCAAAATTCTTACATTAAAAAAATAAAGCTACAAAAACATCTGTAGAAAAACAGACAGAGGAGGGCAGTTCAGCCAATGTGAAACAGCCCAGAAGAGAAGACTTGGGCTATTAGGAAGTTGAGAGGAAGAGTGGGGGACACTAGAAAAATGTGTAAAAGAGCAAACAGAACGATCATGAAGAAAGACAGGTCTGCCTGACTGTAAAATAAGTGGGAGCACTCCGCACTACAAGAATGTGTTGTACATTTCTTTCTCCTTCTCCTTGTTTATATATTATGGATTAATAATACAAACAACCAAAAACCAGATTTTTAAATTTATTAGAATTATATATCCTGTCTTTATAACTTTATAAGTAACTCAAGGGGGCGAACATACCTAAAACTCCTTCCTCTTCCTATTTTCCCCACAACAGCAACCTTGTGAGGTGAGTTGGGCTGACAGAGAAAGACAGACCCAAAGTCTCCCAGCTACTGTAACTTTCATGCCTAAAATGGAACTAGAACTCATCATCTCCTGGTTTCCAGTCTGTTGCCTTAGCCACTACACCAAACTGGCTCTGAGCTCTCCCTAGAAAATGCCGCCTCATCTCATGTGTGGATTTTCTCACAGATTTACCAACAAGGATTACAACATAATACACAAGGATGTTATGGTAAAAAAAAACTTGAATCAAACCAAGAATCCAGTTATTTTCTGCTTTCCTCCCGTTGGTTGCCCTTGACTCCAACTCCCACAATTCTCAGGTAGTAGACCCTTAGATTGTGAACAGCAGGTATACAGTGATCTTTCATGAGGTTTTTAAACTATGTGTATCTGTGTTTGCCCAAGAAAACCAGATGATTATGTATCTATTGGAAGCTGTCCTTGGGACATAAGCTTCATTGAAATTCTGTTGTTTACCCAAGGGTTTTTCTGGAGAGTAAACACCTCCATAAATTAGTCTGCTTTCTGTGAGATTACATTGAGTGGTTTAAAGGAGAAATAATTCTGATGAGGACAATTATCTGTCCTATCCAAGATATCCTGTCTGTTCTATGCAAGATATCAACCCAGTACTGGAGGGGGGGGGGAGTGTCCATTTGTACTCTTTATCATCTTTATCTATTGTAGCATGCACAACAGCTGAAATCTTCTTGCTTGTATAAACTCAGTGGATTTGCTTTTCCTAATTAAGCAGTATCTTTAATCCGGGAATAATCCATCTGATTTTCCTTGAAAGTTACTGCCAATCTGCAAAATAAATAACTGTGTTCTGAATGTAACCATGCAGAGCTGTATACACCTTTAATCAGAAATGGTATATGCCCTACTAAATGTACTGTGGAGGGCAGCTGAGCCCTTTATAGTAAATATTAAGAATTAATCATCACCATCATGTTACATAATTGTAATTCCAGTTTATTACCCTATCAAGGCATCCTTTTTGGAAGCCTTTTAGAAGCAACATATGTTGCGGAACTGCAAGTTTCTTTTACTGCAGAGCAAAAATTATACCTTTGCCAAAAACAAAAAGAAGGCGAAATGCAAAAGATTAATAGTAAGGCGGTTTAATGGGATAGCTAATCTTATTTCGAAGCAACGGGTGTGCAAGAGATGTGCGGCAGGGCACACAAAACGAACACAAGAAAGAACATGCTCGCAAGCTGTTCTGCTTCCACCACCACGCCGCGGCTGCTCCTTGTCTTTGAAGCCTTTTCCCACGGCTGTCTCGGCAGATCTTCCGTCCTGTTTTTCACCACAGAATTCCTTTTTCCTCTCCTAGACCACCAACAAAAAGGAAAAAAAGAAAAAAAAATCACCCCAGTCAACACTTTATTGAAAAGACACCCCTGGCAAACATGTCACCATCCGTCTGCTTACAGAAAGAACACTTGTTGTGATCAGTAATCCCAGGCCAAAGTCCCATTACTCTGGGCAGCTATGATTTCTGAATGAAAGAGGTAACCTAAACAGAATGAAGCTGAATTTTCCTTTGCTTTTTCTTCTCCTGGCCCTGGCCTTTTCTCTATTGTCCCAGTGTCTGAGTATTTTCTTTAAATAGCTTAGCCTTTGGGAAAGAGACATTTTCCTTGACCAAGAAAGATGCACCTATTTTTTAAAAAAATGAAGAGAAATTGTCTTCATCAGAGTGGTAAATTTTATGGCGACAAGATTAATTATATTTAATCTGAACTAACTGTAATTAAAAGAAATCAAATGCATTATGAGCCACGGTGGCACAGTGGTTAGAATGCAGTACTGTTGGCTACTTTTCCTACCTGCCAACTGCCTGCAATTTGGCAGTTCAAATCTCACCAGGCTCAAGGCTGACTCAGCCTTCCATCCTTCCGAGGTTGGTAAAATGAGGGCCCAAATTCTTGGGGCAATATGCTGACTCTGTAAACTGCTTAGAGTGACCTGTAAAGCACTGTAAATCAGTATATAAGTTTAAGTGCTATTGCTATTGTGATCTTGTCCTACCTTGGACCTTGGTCCTCCACTTACTGCTCAATAGTCAAATGTAGCCCTCAGCCAAGAAAAGATGACACATTCTTGACCTATAGAACTTTTAGGGGGTAATAAGTGTTGTTTGGAGTAAATTGCAGCTTTAACAAAACAAACTGTCTCCTGTAATTAAAGCTTGTATCTTACGATCAGGACATTCCACTAAGCGCGTTTTTAGGTTCCTTATAAATCTAGAAAACTTCATTCTCAATTCTGTTTGTAGCAATTCAGCATCATGATCACATATCTATCTGCAAAAGAAGTCATGGGGATTTCTCCCCTCCCCACCATCCCCACCACCACTCCATCCCTGGATGAACCTTAATTCTTAGACTCCCAGAATGTCTATGAACCAGAATGAAAGAAAATGCGTTTTCACTCTTTTGTCAATTTTTTTTTTGAAAAGCTGGTTCCTGCTTTGTATCTCCTTAGCCAATGGCTGAACTGTCCTCATGATAATTGATGTATGTGATTTTCCACAGGAGGGATTTCTGTTTATCTTCCCTGGTCAGAAGCAATTTCTTCTTCCAAGAAAACAATTTTAAACAATGGCCTTTTGATGTAGCCATGATTGGACAATAGTAGAAAGCAAAAGCAGGAATTTATTTTATTCTTACCCGAGATCTGATTTTTATGAGTTTCTAAACACTTAAAAAATACTCCTAATGCTTTAAATTCCATAAATATTACATTCCTGTTGCAAAAAGCAGGACAATGACCAAATAGACAGTAAATTCTGCCAACCTACCAAAAAGCTAGTACTGGTATATCTGTTTGCAGGATCAATTCAGTTGTGTATCTTACCATCTCCACTTTAGTCTACAACCCTAGTCATCTTTCACCCAAGTATTAACTAAGTCTGACTCTGTATGGAATATTCAATATTGGCCAAGGCAAACCAGATACTGCCAACTAAATGGATTTATAATACAGATCATGACACAATGCTAATTTCTGAGGAGTGATTTATTAGTGCCAAATTCTGTTCTAAGAAAAGGGCAGGTATGTATGACAGTTGTCATGTCCCAGGGCCATGTGATTTTGCAACCTTCTGTCAAGCAAAGTCAACCGGGAAGCCAGATTCACTTAACAACTGAGTTTCTAACTTAACAACTGCAGTGATCCACTTAACAACGGTGGAAAGAAAGGTCGTGAAATGGCAAAACTCAGCTAAGAACTATCTTGTTTAGCAATAGAAATGTTGGGCTAAATTGACATAATTTGAGGACGACCTAAAGTCCGGCAACTATCTAGCATTTGGAGGGAGGAGGGAAGCTTGCATCTTCATGATTCTGCACTGGCTTTTGAACTTTGTCTGAAAGGAAGCATTTCTATTGGCTTAAGCAGCCTTGACAGGCCTTGCAACCAGATGGGAAACTATAAGCATTTGATTCACAGGTTGCTCTCTTGGGATTTCCTTAGGCTAAACTACCGAGCATGAAAGAGTCCTATTTACAAAAAGCAGTGAATGCATAGGAAGTAAGAATGACACCGGGTATTATGAAAAGATGCTTGGAAACGTGAGGTGGCTCTGAATGGCTTTTCTTTTTTTCCTCAAGCAATTGGAGCTCTCGGATCTATCTGAAAGAAGCAAGGTTGTCTGTAGAACCAGAGGCTGCATGACCTGAACCACAGAGATTGATGTGTACTTCTTTGCTTTCTTGCAAGTTCTTCTCTGCAAACACATTTTATGTCAAGAAGAAACATTGAGGCCACCAGAGCCATGTTCAACACATAATCAGGCAAGAAAATCCTTAGACTTTTTATGCTGGCTATGTTTCTACAATGATAAGGGGCTGGTGTGTTATGTATGTACATATTGTATCTATATCTACATTTAGGTCTATGTCTGTCTATAATCTATCTGTCTGTCTGTCTGTCTGTCTGTCTGTCTGTCTCTCTCTCTCTCTCTCTCTCTCTCTCTCTCTCTATCTATCTATCTATCTATCTATCTATCTATCTATCTATCTAT
>JAOYMU010000001.1:40506590-40516999 GCA_025802295.1 Psammodynastes pulverulentus
TCCACCACTGGATCCGGAACACAGTTCCCCTGCGTTCCGGCAGAAAAAAAGCCCTGGATAGATAGATAGATAGATAGCTCGAGAGATAGATAGATAGATAGATAGATAGATAGATAGATAGATAGGCAGGCAGGCAGGCAGGCAGGCAGGCAGGCAGGCAGGCAGGCAGATGTGGACACACACACACACACACACACACACCACAACCATTTTCAGGAAGGTATATTGACAATGCCCACCGGGCAACTACAGAGTATTGAAAAGTATAAAAGAAATTTCCCAGCCTTGCTTATAAAGAATTAACTAAAAGCAAAGCTCTTTGATTTACTTCTTCCCAGACCCCAGATTTCTCTCCACCTGAGCTAAGATGTATTTATCCCTGCATTTATTCTTTAAATTCTACTCTATTTTTCCTCCTTTGCCTCCCTCCCCACAATTTCTCCCTGTACAGGCAGTTCTTGATTAGCAACTGACTCATCTAGTGACTGTTCACAGCTACAGAGCTGATGAAAAAATTACTTTACAACCAGTCCTCACATTTATTACTTTCAAAGGTGGGTAAAGCTGGAGTAAAATCATAAAATTGTGATGTTTCACTTAGCACCACTCTCTTTAATAGTTGCAAGTCTCAATAGTGGTCACTAAACCAGGACTACTTCTCATATATACGCCCCCTTTTTGCTTGAAAGGTCAAGATGTTTTGTTAAGGTGGGTTTAGTGTATTGCATGAATCCATCTAATGAATGGCCTACATCATTCAGCAACCTCTATCGCTGAATGGTAATCTCATCCTCCTATCCCATAGTCCAAGCCCTTAACTACTATAGGTAGTCCTTGATTTATGAACCACAAATAAGCCCAACATTTCCGTTGCTAAGCAAGGCAGTCATTAAGTTAGTTGTGTGCCCCATTTTACAACCTTTTTGTCATGATTGCTAAATGTACACTGCAGTTATTAAGTGAATCGTGCAGTCATTAAGCAATCTAACTTCCCTCATTGACTTTGCTGGTTTGATAAGGTTACAAATGGTGACTATATGATCCCAGGATAGGGTAGTTATCATATACATGCCAGATACCAAGTGCCCAAATTTTGATCACATGACCATGGGGAATGCTACAACTGCAGTGTGAAAACCGGTCATAAATCTTTTTTTTCCCCGGGCCATTGTAACTTCAAACGGTCACTAAATGAATGACTGTAAGTCAAGGATTACCCCGTACTCCACATTTGCTCATTTGTTTGCTAAGAATTTAAAAGAGATGGGCCAGGAGATAAAATTACAGATCTGCAGTGTCTTTTCTATTAGCGGGAAAGGAGAACGGTAGGGAAATAGTTGTGTTTACTATCATAAAATGGGTGAGCCCACAACACCCTGTTCAATATTTGCAGCTGGTACTTTTGCAAGGGGTGTGTGTGTGTGTGTGTGTGTGTGTGTGTGTGTGTGAATACCAGGTTTATGCCAGGTTTCAATCATAAAACAGAAACAGAAGAAGCTATGAGAAAAGTACAAAGTCCCACCCGCTACACAGATGCTGCAACCAACCATTTTCTATATTCTGTTGTCTCTCTGCTCCTGCCAGTTTCAATGATGCTGCAGATTCAGGGCCTCTGCCAGGCGACAACAATTAAAATAATACCCCAGTTCTTTGCACTGAGTGCACCCAGCTGTCTTCAAAGGGAAATGGATTAATCCTAGTGCATTTCCTTTCCTCAGCTGCTATGTAAAGAAGAGCGCCTTAGGGCTTAGAGAGGAACTGACTGTTATTACTTGTTCATTTCTCTCCAAGTTGGTGACTGCTAAAAGCAGACAGGCCAAGAGGGCAAGAATCAAGTCAGTTTCATTTTGCTGATGGACCCAAGATTGTAAGCCAATCCCTTAGTCTACTTGGGCAGAGACTTAAAAGATGTCGTCTTTTACTCCCAAGGTGTTATCCTGCCCGTTGTAGATGAAAAACTCAGAAGACCACTATGGAACTATGGACAATAGCAAGCCGGGGGGGGGGGGGATTTTATTCAAGACAAGTAATTGGGTTTTGCTAGTGGTGGTGGAGGATCTAGCAGGGTTAGTAGCAAAGGTCAACTTTGGGGCCTGAAAGAAATCTCAGGACTGCTGCATAATAGTTGTCCATAGTTATTTGTTTGATGATAGCAATTAAACAAGCAATACAACTGCTATGCAACTGAGGGGGCTCAATGTGTGTAGAGAGTGGGATTCTGTAATATTTATATAAATCCATAAATAATCTGAGTAGGCTAATAATTGGTTTTCACAATAAATTTTGTTCTACTGTTGGAAGTTAAAACCCACCCCTCTCCTAGAAAAATGAAATATTTTAGGATATACTAAAAATGGCAGAATATTTCCCCTAAAAGAAAAGTAGAAACTAAGGGAGGTAGAAACTCAGCCCCACTCCCACCTTTGTTAATGGGCCATTAAGGTCTGGGCCAGTCTATTTTACATAACAAAGATCTACCTCCTTCAGGCAGAGCCCTTTAATTGCCCTTCATTGCATTATCCAGCAAGATTCAACCAAACTCAGCACATAGACAACCTACAAAGCTAGCTATGACCTCTGACAACAACCAATCAGGATGCTCTTCCTGTGCCCCAGAAAGTTCAAAGCCAGAGAGGGTATAAAACCAAGGGACTCTCAGCATCTCTTTATTTTTCTTCACCCAAAATCTCCAAGGCATGTGATCCTGTCCACCATTAAACCATCTTTCCAAGCAGTCACCATGTTTCCAGTGTCTTTTTCCCCACTTGGATATTTCTTCCAACACTACTATAGATTCATTAGAAAAGAAAGTTCTAGCATTTTGTTGCAGTAGCCGGATTCCCTTGAAATATGAACCTTATCAATGTCACTTCTACTTCACACTCAGAATCTAGTACTCAAACATTGATTGCCACTGAATGTGGAGGTTCAGTTCCTCTACAGGAAGGAAGGTGGAAGTTCACATGGCAAGTATTCATCCACAGATTTATCTAGTTACTTTTTTAAGCTATCACATTGCCTATTTACCACCACTTGTTAATTTTCCAAAGCAAAGATTTGGAAACATTTGGTCCATACAATCGAAACAATCCCTACAATCACTATCCACAATTGTTTGCAAAGGTTAGGTATTTCACTAGGCACAGGAGTTAAAAACAAGTGGTGAGTTTAATTATAATTGGTTTTGTTCTTCATTTTGTTGTTTGTTTTCGGCATGCCACCCATTGTTGTTTGAGTTGTTCGAGTTGGAAGGCTGTATACAATTCTTAAATAAATATAACTTAACACTGAAGCTTTATAATGGTTGTTAAAAAGTTATCACATTGTATAAAACTACAACAATTTTTCCAACACTCTGAAATTTGATAAGGATAGGTAGACCTTCAACCTTTGTAAGACTTGTTAACTTTTTAATAAGAATTCTGTGATCCACCGGTTGAAACCAAACAAGAATTAAACAGTAACAAAGTAGGCGGACCGACACTAAGAATTAAGGGATAGTAACTCTTTTTCTCTCTTCTAGATGGCAGTATTAGCTGAGCTTGACTAATCTCAGAAAGTTAAGCAATGTTGGACTTGGTTAATATTTGCTTTGTTCTTATTTATTTATTTATTTATTTATTTATTTATTTATTTATTTATTTATTTATTTATCTTTCTCATATATTGTCTGACTCCCAATGCCACTGGCCAGTTCAAAAGTAAAAGAAATAAAATAATAAATGGAACAAGGCATATAATAAGATGGCAGAGCTGACAAAAAAACAGATAGGAACAAAAAAGAAAAGAGACAGATCTACACAACCCAAAGGGGCTTCAATCAAATGTCAAATGCCAAATGTCTAAGCAAAAGCCAAGGTCTTCAAGTTCCTTTGGAACACCAACAGAGTGGAGGCTATCTGGATCGTGGAAGAAAGACCACTAAGAATTCTAAGCATTGTAGGCTAGAGAACACCCAGATAAGCAGAGATCCATACCAAGATCAATACTAGGCAGACATCCAAGCCATAGCCAATACGACGATCAAGGAACTGCCAGCTCAGACAAAGAAGCTAACAGTGAACAACAGCCTAATCAAGAAACCACCAAGACCACTCCCGGCAATACTGAAGGGCAAGCTACTTGTATATAAACAGAGAGAAAACCACTCGCTTCTAGCGCTGATGATATTATCAAGTTGGGTAATGAAACGTCTGCAAGGAAACAACCAAATGCAGAGAGCACCACGAAGCCCCCATTGTAGGCTGAGTTGGGAATGGGGGGGGGAGTTCTAGAAAAAGGCAATAGTAAACTATATCCATGCTGTTTCCAAAGAAACTTCATGGGTGTGTCCATCTAGTCACAGGGAGTTTGAAGGCATCTTTAGGCTGATCTCACAAAAAATCCATCCTTCGCTTTTCCCTAAGCACACTTTTTAAGCATTTGGACAGAAACAAGCTTTGTGCTTGCTATTCATAATTAACTGGAAGTCAGACCTTTGCTGGTCTTCTGCAACCAATTTCTTCTCCAGTATGAATCTACACGTAGTCCTCAATTTACAACTACAATTGGGACCAGAATTTCTGTTGCTAAGCGATGCGCTCTTAAATGAGATGTCACATGGCCACATGGCATAACCACTGCAATCCTGGCAACCCTCCTTAACTGAGAGTTGTGAATCATTAAGCAAGGATCCATGTATTTGAATCCAAGCTATTCTGGATACAGAATTCCATGGGAATACAGCTCAAACCTTTCACAACATTTGTATCTGTGCAGTATTGTGCCAACGCTGCAATTGGCAATGGTGTTGATGTATAGAAGGCTTACAGGAAGGAATTAGCAGCGAGAAGGATGGATGGTTAATTGCTGTGTAAACCTGCCCATCCTTACACTTCTTGTCATTGTTCCTTCAACACTCTGTCTCTTTCTGGATTTGATAACCACACTAGAACAAATACTAAAGGCTATGTATCTTAGCTCTTTCCAAACCTGTAGTGGCGTAATGAAAAAAACCAAATCTATATTTTTCTCATAACTCAGCTTTGTTCTGATGCTAAAGGAAAAAGAATTAAGGATGAACTCTCAGAATCAAACCTAATGCCTCTATAATTGGGCATTCTGTAGCCACTCTGGTCTGCTTCCACAACAACCAATGAGAAAATTCACAAATGGAAGAATGGAACTTACATCAACAGTTATTACTTTCTGGCTGCATTGGGGGCTCATGAACCTTACGTGTACAAGGCAGACAATTGTTACTTGCTGTAAAGACGTGGTGTCTGCTGCAAATTTCTGGCCTTTTTGAATAGCAGGGAGAGATAAGAAGGTGGAAAAGGGCAGGGAGTAAGTTGTGCCATTTGATTCTGAATCAAAAGTCAAAGGACTCCAGTGTTCCAGCCCTTCCTTTTGCAGGACCAAATGGGAGTCTTACAGGAAGAAATCACTCAGCACTGCCAGATAACATCAGAAAACAAATTGGCACCAGAAACAAAGGGGTTTTACAATGACGGCTGTCCCACCTTTTTTCTTGCTCTTAAATTAGTTGCAAAATAATCTTTGTCTTCAATATTTTCAGCAGGAGCTTTTTCTCTCTCCTTGGTATAGCTTGTAATAGCAAAATCTAAGAATTGAAAGCCCAGATCAGCTGCAGCAAAAATCATCCAGGGATAGCATTAGATTCTTGCCCTTTGGATGAGCTGAAACTATAAATCACAGATTTCCTCCTGTCATGGTGTTTCTGATAGTTGTAATCCCTGAACATTTGGAGAGCATTAGGTTGGGAGTGTTATATTAGCATATTATTATACCCTGGAGTAGCAACTAATGAAACCTGATTTATTGTATAATTTGAACCTCTTTCTATTGAGACTAGAGTGGATCCTTTACTGTTGTTTTCCAAAAGTATTCATCTGGCTCCACCTCAAGATATTTATAATAAATGAACATGGAAAAACACACAAGTTGAATCAAAATTTAAACATATCTATAATTGTCAGGCCTTCCAAGTAAGGTAGACTAGGAAACTCCCAAGTCTGAATATGCCTAACCTCTCTATCATTATCTTTGTGAAAACTAGGGAGGGTCGTGTCTAAGATTCTTTCTCAAATTACATTTCTGTCCCAGACTCAGATTACTTTTATCTAACATTGTCTTGAATGCACCCAACAGAAACAAATAATTGGTTTACTAAAAATAAACATGGAGAAATATGCTTTGTGACATTGGTGTACTTATAAGTCCATGATGGCTGTGCTGTAGATTATTATCTAAAAGAAAATTAGCTACAAGAGCCATGGTGGCGTAGTGGATTAGAATGCAATATTGCAGGCTAATTCTGCTGACTGTTGACTGCCAGCAATTTGGCAGTTCGATTCTCACCAGCTCAAGGTTGACTCAGCTTTCCATCCTTCCGAGGTTGGTAAAATGAGGACCCAGGTTATTGGAGGCAATAGGCTGACTCTGTAAACCTCTCTGTAGAGAGGGCTGCAAAGCACTGTGAAGCGGTATATAAGTCTAAGTGCTATTGTTATTGCTATTATTATGTCTTCCTTCTGTTCCTCAAGGTTATTCCTTCTTCCCATTACAGTTAACCTAATAAACATAATGTACTGTCAACATAATAAGTGGTTTTCCCCCATGACTCAGTTAAATGCTCTCTACCAGTCAAAACCCTAAATTTAACTGGCATCAGCTCTTGCCCTTGGCCTCCGTCCCCAAACCCCAAGGCAGATTTTTTTTTTTTTTCTTAAAATGGGCTCTCTCGTTAAACATGGCATATCAGGCAACTGTCTAGTTCATTTCTACGGACAACCTGCTCCTACTTCCCACCTGTCCTTAAGTCAGCAGAAAACTAAACTAGCAGGGAATTTGCTGTCTACACAGCCAATCCCTATCTTAGTCATTCTCGCCTGACTTCTAGCCTTTTGGGTACATTCTGATATCCCGATTTTCATCGTGCAGGGCATGTTAAGCAAAGCCATTGGTTAAAAGCTCCTGGCTTTGCTGTCCTCCCCCTTTCTTGACATCGGTAGCTGGTGGGGACACCCCCACACACAGACACCAATTAAACCCTATGGCGAAGGGCATATGCTTTTAACAAATGGGCTCAGCTGCCTGTCAAAACTGATTACCAAGAGGGCTGTCTACAAGGTCGCATGAGGGCTGTATGTAAAGAGCAGCCTTCCAAAGCGAACATCCACAAGCAGCCAAACCCCCTCTGCTAGTCAGGCAAAAACCCAGAATGAACTTCTTTACAAGAGTGAGATGACATATGCCATGCAGACTTAGAGAGATACTCCATCGCCTCCATCCTGGGGAGACAGAAGGTTCCCGTTCTTTTTTTCAAAACAAAAGGAGAACTCGGAAGGAAGAACAGAGGAAAGGATGAATCAGAGAGTGGGGGCGGGGGGAAGCTGGAACCAAGACAGAGAAAAGAACTGGGGTTCAATCCCTCTTCCCAGCAGCCTTAGAAATAAATTACCAGAATCTCCAGAATTAAAATGAAAAGGGTATATATATCTGCTTCAGAGAACGGAGATCGGTGGAAATAAGTGTAAAAGCATTTCGGGAGGAAGGTTGTCTTCAGTTACTTTCTTGTGCTATGCTGAAGCGTCTTGTCCTTTTTATTTCTCTGTCTGGATAGAGAACTACATATTAATGAAGTAGCCTTCCTATAGAATCTTGTATTCTGCAGTAATATTGCTCCAATCTCTTTAAAAGTAACAGACTTGCACCAATCTGTTGTCCATGGAGCATCTAATTTTAGGGCTCTTTTGTTTAGTTGCTGATGCCGATCAAGGCAACTCTATATCCAAGACACTGCATCTTAATGCCTAAAATATAAAAGTGTTAATAGTTTACTTTTCTGTGTTTTTTTAAACACAACTTGCCTTTCTTTGTCTCTGGGGAGATTCTCCCAAGGAAGAGAAGAAGGACTGAATCATCTAATAAGCCAAAGAGCATTATTGTACAGGTAGTCCTCAACTTACAATTGTTTGCTTAGTGACGGTTTAAAGTTACAACAGCACTGAAAAATGTGACCTCTGAGCATTTTTCATAGGTCCAACCTTTGCAGCATCCCCATGATCATGGGATCAAAATTCAGATGCTTGGCAACTGGTTTATATTTATGACCTTTACTGTGTTCCCGGGGTTACGTGATTCCCTTTTGCGACCTTCTGACAAGCAAAGTCAATAGGGACGCCAGATTCACTTAACAACTCTGTTAGTAACTGATAAACCGTAGTGATTCACTTAGCAACTGTAGCAAGTCATAAAATGGGGCAAAAGTCACTTAACAAATGCCTCACTGAACAACAGAAATATTGGGCTCAGTTGTGGTTCTAAGCCGAGTACTACCTGTAAAGGATTTCTCCTCCTGCCTTTTTTCCTATTAACTGCAAGAAGGACAATGTAGCTTATGAAAGTCCCGCTCCTTATCGCTCAAAGACCAAAGTTTTGGTGAGAAGGGGCACCGGTTAAGCTCTGTTATTATGTACCTCGTCCCCATTACACCTATTAGCTTTTGTGCAACTTTTTTTAAGGCAGGGCTTAGCCTACCGAAGTTCTTTACCATGCAGCACTCATTGCTATCACATGAAGGGGAAAATACCACTATCAGACTGGAACAACTAAGGATGATTGAAGTCTGTCTGCGTCAGAGGCATTGACACTTATGACAGTATCAATGTCATATAAGGACATGGCAAAATAAAATTGTTAGAGTATGTTCCTACTATAATCAGATTCAAGAAGAGAAATTCCTTGCGAAAGTTTGCTTTCTTGTGTTATTTCAGGCTTCATAATTTACTCAGTTTCCTAGGCAGAGATACCTAACTACAAATCCATTATTCTTAACAACGTGTGGCAAAAATTGAGCTAGGCAGGTAGACGATGAAAACATTGATCCTCTGAACTTCATGAAAAAGGTTAAAATTGATGTGTCTGGAAAGAGTAAAATCACAGTGTCAGGATTGTGGTTGTGCCTAGTGGTTACCACATTTATAGCGCTATTGCTGTTCAATCAGAATTAACCTTCAGGTCTCCAGAGAAACACATACATATATGCATACAGTACAATATATTTATTCCCAGAGAAACACCTGAGAACAGTTCAGGTGCTCGGTAGTCAATATAAGAGTGACAGTTTAAGAAAAGCATGGATTGATTTCTTTTGTGTGCAGCTTTAATGCAAGGATCTTCTTCTCTGACATTTTGAGATCAACAACCGCTTTTGTAATTTTGACAGAATGTGGCCCTTCCAGAAAACATTTTCTGAAAATGCTACTGAATACATTTGTTTGTGACCGATGCCTTTATGCTGCTTCAGCCATTGACTTAAAAGAACTTAAAACAAGAATATGCACTAACTGTGTGCAATAACATTACAGGTAATCCTTGACTTACAACAGGTCGTTTCTTGACCGTTCAAAGTTACAATGGCACCGTGAAAAAAGATGACTTATGACCATTTTTCACACTTAAGATCGTTGCAGTATCCCCTTGGTCACATGATCAAAATTCAGACGCTTGACAACTGAGTCATATATTTATGACAGTCACAGTATCCCAAGGGCATTGTGATCCCCTTTTTGCGACCTTCTGACAAGGAAAGACAAAGCCAGATTCACTTAACAAGCATGTTACTAACTTAACAACTATGACAAGAAAGATTGTAAAATGGGGCAAAACTCACTTAACAAATGTCTCTCTTAGCAACAGAAATGTTGGGCTCAGTTGTGGTCGTAAGTCAAGGACTACCTGTACTAGTGTAGGGAATTATCAAAATTATTGAATATATCAAAATAATAAACCCAATCGTTTGAATCATAAAAACCGTGATGCATTATCTCACCAACTCAACCACATTCAACCCTGCTTAGCGCACATTCTTTTCTCTTCTTTTCTCAGTTCCCAAGGGCACATTAATAATAAAAGTGGAGTTTTTCGATCTGATGGGGAAATGTGCCACAGAGGGGAATTCAAGCAAAGAATGTTTATTGAGAATCCTTCTCTTGTTTTTACCCTTGAGACAGGGGTTCCCAACAAGCACCTTTTACAGGTATGTCTCGGGTAGGCAAATTTTATTTGCAGCATTATTCTCAGAAATAGTTGGGCTACAAGCCATGTTGGATCTGAAACAGTGGTGGGATTCAAAAATTTTTACTACTGGTTCTGTGGGCATGATTTGGTGAGCATGGCTTTGTGGGCGTGGCTTTGTGGGCGTGGCGGGAAGGATACTGCAAAATCTCCATTCCCAACCCACTCCTGGGGGGAAGGTTACTGCAAAATCCCATCCCTTCCCCACCCCACTAACCTGCTTTCCAGCTCTCTTCTCCTGTGCAGGGCAACAAAAGAAGACCCAGCCGTTCAGCTGGGACTCAGGAGGCAGAGAATAGATGGGGGTGGGGCCTGTCAGAGATGGTATT
>JAOYMU010000001.1:40540211-40550841 GCA_025802295.1 Psammodynastes pulverulentus
GTCCCAGCTGATCGGCTGGCTCTTCTTTGGTTGCTCTGCACAGGAGAACGGAGCTGGAAAGCAAGTTAGTGGGGGTGGGAGGGAATAGGGATTTTGCAGTATCCTTTCCCCAGGAGTGGGATGGGAATGGAGATTTTACAGGATCCTTTCCCTGCCACACCCACCAAGCCACACCTACCAAGCCACGCCCACAGAACTGGTAGTAAAAAAAATTGAATCCCATCACTGGCTTACATGTTCAAAAATATCTAGAGCACAAGTTCTGTATGCAAAAAGCCGCATGTTCAACTCCCTTCATCTCTTCCTAGCTTGGGGATGAAGCGGGTGGCTTTGAGTCACTTTTTGACTCCCAGTGACTATCTGGACAACTGCAGTTTTCTTAACAAGATTTCAGAAGTAGTTTTGCATTGTCTCTTTCCTAGGGCAAAGAGATAGTGACTGGCCCAAGGTTACCCAGCTAGCTTCATGCCCAAGGCAGGGTTAAATGTGAGACTTTCCAATTTCTACACGGATGCCTTAACCATTACAGGTTCAGGTGCTACCCAATGGTGGGATTCAAATTTTTTTACTACCGGTTCTGTGGATGTGGCTTGTTGGGCATGGTGTGGCTTAGTGGGAGTGGCTTGGTGGGCATGGCAGGGGAAGGATACTGCAAAATCTCCATTCCCTTCCCACTCCCGGGGAAAGGTTACCGCCGGTTCTCAGAACGACTCAAAATTTCCGCTACAGGTTCTCCAGAACTGGTCAGAACCTGCTAAATACCACCTCTGGTGCTACCTGTCTAAAACACTGGACAAAAACTGTCAGCCATCAATATATGAATTAGATGGACTGATTTGCATAATACAGCAGTCAAAATCTAGACTGGTTAATTCTAGCAGTTAAGAAGGAGAATAATGGAGTGTATCGGTCAAGAATGCAAGGTAAGGGAGCTTTTAGAAGCCATGAAAAAGGCACTCCAGACATAGCAAGCTGGGCAATTTGGCTTATCTAGAAATAGTTACATTTTCTTTGAAAAACACACACTGTGCCTTTAATAGTTATATGACTGAAATTGAACAGGTGCATCAAGCTGCATTATTGCTAAGTGCAGCTGTTAAGAAAACTCCCTGTCAGAAAAAGAGGCAGATTTCTTCATTGTCCTTTTTTTAATATTAATCAAATATAATTCCTCTTGCTTTTTTATTAGCATTGTTCCTAAACAGATGGCTACAATCCATCTATTTAATTGATACTTAGTCTAAATGTAAAGTGGACTTATTTTCTTAAATAGCTTTGTTCAGTTAATTATTATTTCAGCTATGAAACAAAAAAAAATTTACAAATATTTAACATCCTTATAGTTTGCAGTGTATAAATCTCAGCAATAATGTTTTGCTACAGCCAGGACAGAGCAGACTACATTATTGGATGAGATCATGCATCTTAATAAACCATGTTTTATTGAACAAACTACAATTGGCTGGGTTTGTATACCTCACAACTGTAAACCCTGGTTGAAAAACCACAAAGGATAAGTTCCTTCCCCAAAGACATCTGGTCTTCCGTTCCCTTTGGGTTTTCAGGAAAGCAATTAAACCTGATTATTCCCGCAAACACTAGATAAGAGATTCTGTTATTTAAGATTTTGTGAATATTTTAGTAGATACATTTTATATAATATATATTTATATAATAACTTTTTACATAATGTTGATGCAAAATTTGGTTTAGTTTATGGGTGGGTTTTCTTTAAATTTGGTTTATTTTATGGGTGGGTTTTCTTTAGCAGGGTGGGAGGCATCGTCCATGATGCTTCTAATTGTTAGCCACCTAAAAACATTCATGAATGGGATACAAGTTCAAACTGATATTGCGACTTATGTACAAGGGATGCACAAATCAGGTTCACTTTTAAGCACTTTTGGTACTAGTACAATACGATCTTACTTAATCATCCCACTCGATAATCAGGCAGTCACAGTCTGCACCATTTATACCAGGGGTCTCCAAATTTGGCAACTTTAAGACTTGTGGACTTCAACTCCCAGAATTTCCTAGACAGCTTGGCTGGCTGAGGAATTCTGGAAGTCGAAGTCCACCAGTCCTAAAGTTGCCAAGTTTGGAGACCCCTGATTTATAGCTTTTGGACCACCTTCAGGGATAGTCCTATGTAGAGTCCATTACAATAATTGAGGGAGGGATATTATAACTAAACTCCTTGTTACTAAATGTGCTTTAGAAATTGAGGAGAAGACTGGCTATGCACTTGTTTCTTCAGAAGAAGCACTACCTCATCCAGAATACCCAATATTCTTCAAGACCTGAGGATTTCTTATTGGTCTTACCTGATTTCAGGTTCATTATCTTGGCCCTTACCTAGGTTTCCACACCACTTCTGATTCAGGTAGAAAGGAGAGGTACTATATTCCAAATCTCCAGATGACCATCAGCAGTATATTCATGTAAATATTTAACAACAGGAGTAAAAGAGTAGAATCTTATGGAGGAGCTCTACCACACAAGGACCATCCAGCGGACACTCTCTTGTGCCAGGAATGGATTACCATTCATTCTGTACCTCGAATTCCAAAGCCAATGAGCCACTTCAGCAGGAACCCTGGAAAAAAAAAATATTGGATAGCCTAATACTCAAGTATCTTGTCTGTTTCCTTATGCTGCAATATCTAAAGCTGTTCCCATAATCTGTCTAACTAATGCTCCCATAAATTCAACAGATTCTGCAATAATAGTGGCATCATATTTGGAGCAGATACAAAAATACTCAACATCTGTCAATGTCTAGTTTATCCTAATGTTTATTATCTAAGTGTTGTTGAACATATTTATTACATATCTTGTATTCAGAGGGCCATCGATATAGTTACTAGCACATCCAGGTACAGTTGGAAAATTCAGCTCTGAAACACAGAACAGCCACTATCAATCAATGTAGGCAATATTGCACCAAATGGACCAATAGTCCAACTCACTATAAAGAAATCTCATCTGGTACTGTTCATATTTCTGACAGATTATTGAATAATGCATCTGTATTATAAAGCTAGAGACTTCCGTGTGCAAGGGAAATTGGTTCCAGTTATTTTTTTTTCTAATTAATGCACTAACCTTCTGACAGTTCTTTCCAAACAGAAGATATAAAAAATAATAGCTTCCCTTTTGCAAGCAAAACAAAAACATCTATTAGGATGTTATTTTACAGATAGATAATGACTCTTTGTTTGTTTTGCATAATGCCTTGTAAGCAGGCAGCATATTTTCACACTATACACATTTTTAGATAACAATCTTAGCAGTTTCACAACTGCTGCATAGTCTTGGATTTTTATTAACTGTAATCATCTTTAATTTGATTCAGATATATATTTTTAATAAAGTATTTTTGGATTATTTGTTTGCCCAGTACAATGAACAATACTTATTATTTTTGCACAATTTTATTAATAGTACATTATTTCTTTGATTTTGTGAAAATTGAGATTCTATCCATACACGGGGAAAAATCAGCAAGTTTAATTTTTCCACAATTTATATTTGCCATCTTCTCATCATTTCATATACCACAGTTTATATTTGCCATCATGTTCAACACAATAAGTTAATTCCAAAATGTTTGCAGTTGCAAAAAGAAAAATCTAAGTAGTGCCACTGGTTTTTTTCTAGTGCAAAATTCCTTAATTGGGAGGCACAGATTCTTTATGTTCCATGTTGATCAAATAGTATCTTGAGCACACATATGATGATTCTGATATTGTCATATATCCTGGCAGTAATATATACTCGGGTCTCTGGTACTCTCTGAGCTTGCTTGTTTTCTTGCAGAGGTTTCATTACCCAACTAGGTAACATCATCAGTGCCATAAGGGAGTGGTGTTTGCTTTCTTTTAATATATAACACAGCCCAATCAAGGAACCACCAAGGACACTCTCATCAACACTGGGCAAGTCATTAGTATATAAAAAGAGAACATTCCCTTCTAGCACTGATGATGTTACCAATTGGATAATGAGATGTCTGCAAGAAAACAACCAAGCTCAGAGAGCGCTAAGGATCCCACATTTCAACTCCGACCTACAAATATTCTCTTCTATTGATAGTAATATAGATATATATGTATTTTCTTTGACCCACCTGCATTCATAAATGATCTTTTTGCAAAAGTGCCACTGACAGTATATACAGTAACAGGAGTTTCAGCCTATGGACACATTTTGAACTTTGAGAGTGTTACAGCCATTCTCATGAAATAGTTCCCAAGATGGATGCAGGCAATCACGAAAAATCTATCATAAACAAAACAGTAGGCTTATTATTCTTTTTTTTTTCAAAAAAATCTGATGCTTCTAAAATCTAAATGGATCCCAGAGGCATTGATACAAATGTAGGTCAAATTTGAGGCTGATGTTTTGTTGTGCAATTAGCCATTTTCTATTCATTATTGTTAATTAAAATGTTTTTTTTAAAATAAGATAGGGCAAAAAACGTGCTGCCAGGCTAAATGTCACAATGTATTCCACATTGATGACCCAAGGCATAAAATTAGAACTTACGTGATCCTGCCCTGCTTTATTCTATGAGTACAGAATAATGCCAGTGCCACTTAAAAGATATAGCCAAAATATCATGAGGTTGAACTTTAGTTCCTCAGACTGGCTTGAGAATTAATATCAACCTAAGTAAGATTTTTATCTGTGTTAAAAACATATACTGAAATTTTACCATTTTATGTCCATTTGAGCACATATTTTAAAAATATGTCAACAATGGGGTCAATGGTGCTGCTCTCACAAATTTAACATGTGACAACTGAAATAAGGCAATTGGTGGCACTGTCTAAGAGAGAAGGCAAGTATTGACAGGTGGCTAAGCCATCTGTCAATACCTGGTTCCAAGCAGGCTGTTGTCTAGAGCATGTGATTTTTGTTTTTATAAAACAGAAACTGCTCCCTCCTTTTACTGTACAGAATCCATTCCTCACTGCAGATGCTGTTTTATCGAATAGAATGACCCGGCCTCAAATCAGGTGGTCTAACACCTGATTTGCAAAAAGGAAGTAGTTCAGTCAGTAAGTACTTGACAAGAAGGAAGTGGGATGCTGGCCAGTAAACCAAGCAATGGCCAGAAATTTGGGGAATGAGTAGGTCCACAACAGATAGCCAATAGGAGCTAGGCAAAATCAGTTATTGATCACAAACTTCAGCATCATCGTGGAGACATCATCCATTGTTTGTATGACTGGAAAAAGAGGGAAACACCTTTACTGAACTAGAATTGCAGGTAGATCTTTTGAGTGATTGCCTTGCTTAGCAACACCTTGCAGTTATGAAGGTAATTAAAAAGTAACTTTATAACCAGTCCTCACATTTATGACTTTCATGGGTCTGTAAAGCAAAGGAAAGGTGAAGTAAGATCATAAGCACAGCCATACTTTCTCTTAGCAACCAATTCACTTAATTGACCAAGTTGCTGGTCCCAGCTGTAGTTGCTAAATGAGGACTACCTGTACAGTGCTAAATTTTAATGTGTTCTTTTGTCTCTACAGTAGAGACAAAAAGCAATCTGAAGGCATGATCTACAAAAATACTAAGTTGTCTTCGTTTTGAAATTAGCAGGACAAGAGATAAGAGTCCAAAAGACAAAGATGAATTTTGTTAAGTCCAAACTGAGAAATTCTTTGTCGTAAGGACAACCCCTTCCAAAATAAACTTTATATCAACTCCAAAGTTCCACTTTCTCCATACCAAGTCTCAACTTTCCTGGAATAATTTTCTAAGGAGATAGGTAATAGGGAAGATGAGAATAATGATAGTAATACTGCCTTTTTAGATAGTTTGACAGTGTTGTGAGAATTAGTTGTATAGCAGAGTGATGGGGGGGGACTGTCCTTGTGACGTTGTTCTGACATGCAGTGCCCTATAACGTCATTTTGAAGGTAGAAGTTGAAACTGTTTATGACCACGATGTGAGAGGGTCTGTAGATGTTTTAACAGCCCTCTTTCTGGCTGTTGCAGTATACAGGTCCTCAATGGAAGGCAGGTTGGTAGCATTTGGTTGTTGTTTTTTTGCGGTTCTAATTATCCGTTGAAGTCTGTGTTTGTCTTGATTGGTTGCAGAGTCAAACCAGACAATTATAGAGGTGCAGATGACAGACTCAATAATTCCTCTGTAGAACTGTATCAGCAGCTCCTTGGGCTGTTTGAGCTTTCTGAGTTGGCGCAGAAAGAACATTCTTTGTTGTGCTTTTTTGATGTTAGGTGTCCATTTTAAGTCTTGCGATATAATAGAACCTACAAACTTGAAGGTCTCTATAGTTGCTACTGTGTTGTCTAGTATTGTGAGTGATGGTAGTATAGGAGAGGTTCTCTAAAATCTACTATCATTTCTACGGTTTAAAGTGTGTTCAGTTCAAGACTGTTCTGGCCGCATCACAAGGCTAGTGCAACGTCCCATTTATATGCAGATTGTCGTGTCTCGAATGAGAACAATCACTTTATCATCTGCAAACAGTACATATGTGTAAATGTCACACATAGGGCATGTGACTTAAGTTTTAAATTGTACATTTGCGCATGGTTTGTTTAGTTTTATGGCAACAGCACGGGAAAATAAATAGGGTAAACAATGTACCTGAGTGTACACGGAATCACGCATTTTCAATCACACAACATTGCACTCAGAAATCTTGCATAAGAGAGCAATTTTTCGCACTTTTTAAGTATTATGAAATATGAGATAGGGTCGTTTTATTGTATCTTGAACGGGACAGGCAGATTTCCTCCACAAATCTGTGCAGAACATCCCTTCTCAGATCCCCCCCACACACACACACACACAACACGTGGAGTTGCCAACTCTCCAAAGCTCGTGATAAAACGTTCCCTGGATTGGACGAGGGTGGGAATGGTGGACGGCAGGATGGTCCTGAAAGGCGAGGAGACTCATTGCCGCGTGACGTAATGCTTAGAGCGTGCTCGGCTCTCCCCGTCGTGCTTTACGTGCCCGGAAGTGGTACGGGAGGACAAGCGGAGAGAGCGTTCTAAAAAAAAAAAAAGTAGCCCGGGGAATCCAGCGACAGGCGGTGGAAGGCTTTTGTCAGGTGGTACGGGAAGCTTGAGGGGACAAAAAAAAAAAGAGTTGCGCGTGCCCACTTCGCTATCCCCGCCTCCCCCAGCTTTTCGCTGCATGTGGTAAAAATGCCGGGCGTTCGTAAGAATCAAGAACGGAACAGCGACCGCCCAATGGAGCCGCCGCCGGCCGATGTGGGTTTCCGAGGGGATGGAAGCGGTGTGGGTGGGAAGGGAGGGTTGGTGGGCGAGGAGTATTGCGGAGGGAGGGGGGAGGCGGAGGATGAGTTGCAAATGTCAAAAGGCCCAACGTGTTGGACCCGAAGCCCCAGCCGCCACTTCGCTCCTGGGACAAAACTTGAGCCATGGAGGGGGTCCTGCTTCCCTTTCTCATCTTGGGGTCTTTTCCAAGGCCGCCTCGCTGCCCTTCGGACCTGGTTCCGAGACTCTCCACCTCATTTTTCACTTTTGTCCGCTTCTGGCTGCGTTTAGAAGGCATGAGAATTGGCTGGAAGCGAAAGTAGGCGTTGAGAGAGGTTTGGGGCAAAATAGGTCAAATGGATGAGGGGGAATAGGGGGTGGCTTCAACGTCTTTTAAAATTGTCCCGTTTCATCTGGATAAGCCATGCATTCTGTGTGTGTGTGAGAGAGACAAAAAAAAAAAAGCCATGGCAAAATAGGTATGTTCATTACATAGGAAGCCTTTTTCAGATTAAGTTTGGGAGAAAACTTAGGTTTTGAGGAAACAAGGTTCATTAAAAAGAGTCAAGCAGGTGTATAACACTGTTGTGTGTAACACTGAGAAGTGGGCAGCTGTGTTCAAAATCTGTCGTAAAAAAGCAAAAGGAGAGCCAGATATAACTGCATTTTTGCAGGCAATAGGAATGGGTTAGGAGTAGGTATACGGAAGTTACCCTTCTGTTTAAAATCATGTTATGTTCAAGGAAAATTTATTTAGGTCTTTATCTCATTGCTTTCATTCATTGTCTGTGGAAATTGTGTTGCTGTAAAATTGCAAGTTTTCCCTGATTTGATGTTCTGCCCTTTAAATGTGGGAGAATTCTACAGTGGTAGACTTTTATGCCCCTTACTGGAACTTCCTACAGATTTGCTACAGGAAATTTGCATAGAATTGGAGAATATCAATATTCATGAATAAAGGTTCTGGGTACCCATTAATTAAGATATTCTATTCCAAATGCATATCTTTATGACAGCTTACTAAAAGTATTTTTGTCACGTTCTGTTCAGAAACATTTTTGTTTTTACAAAGCGTAGATTATATGAACTTGTTCAAGTTCATATGGTACTTGTTCAAGAAGTTTGTTTAAGCTGTTTTCAGATTTCTTTTGCTATCACAAATTTTATTTTATCACAGAATTTATTAAAATTCTGATTTTAACTCTTACAGAGTTTTATAGAATTGGATACATATACTACTTTTTAAAGTGTTCTTAGTAGTGAGTGGTCTGCAAGGATCAAATTATTTGTCTAAATGAGAGTTGAACATAGTTCAATAAAGGAATGTATCTACTGTTTCAGAATGATTGTTCAGATCAGTTTTATTCACGTATTTGGAAAATCAAAAATGCCTTTTCCTCTGTCTGGTGTAGCTGTCAGGCCTCAGACAGGCCTTTTTTCAGCCAAACTATCCCTGAAAAACATATTCCTTTCTAAAATCCCCAATATGAGCATGATGTGGTTAAAACTTGCTGCACATCATTTTTGCATTGTTCAGGACATACATTTTACTGTAGTGTTAATATCTTAATTTCAATTAATGTTGTGATTGTCTTTTATTTTTGTACCTTAGTACATATTTTACAGAGTACATATTTTAGTACATATTTTACAGAGCCCCATTTCTGGGAATACTTTCTTTTGTTTTTCTATTTGCATATCTGTCAAGAACAAGCCTAAGTTAACAATGAACTCTGTCACTTTCCTCAGAAACTAGTGCATTCTCACAAGTTATAATTGAATTCATGAATTACATCCGTTAGCAGTATTAGTAACTCTTATTTTCCATCCTTTTATAATTACGGTAGAGAAGTATAGTTATTATTCAGTTCTCAAGTACTTCAAGCAAAAATGGAAAGATAATGAAATCCTACATGGTGCACATTTCCTGTGCTTATCATCAATAATAAATGATGAAAGTAATTTAGTACATGGGACTGAATGTTACTAAGTGATTACATATATGTGTAACATGGTGAGTGATTCATGTATCTCATTGTGCTCAGATGAATTTATTTTGAACTCCCGTTACTGTTGTATATTTCAGAAACTCAGACTAGCACACACATTAGTTAATTCTAAACTTTATAAGTAGAATATGTTGTTCACCCACCAGGAATTATAGTAAAATATATCAAAGCATGACTGTTCTATTATGGCACTTTATTATAATTCATTGCTCTTCTCTTTTCAGGATTACGCAAAAGAAAGGTATGGAATATTGCCAATGATACAGTCACAAGAAAAACCAGGTCAGTTTCAAACTTCTGTAAAACATACAGAGAAGTAGTCAGTAATACAATAAGTAACATAGTGCTGATCGTGGCCTCAAATTAGTTTTGTTTCTAGTTTTGATGGAGGCAGTTTGAGCTTTTCCAATATTCTCAGGAGAATCTTCAGCCAACACAACATACATGCACACTTCAAACCCAAGAATACACTAAGGCAGAAACTTGTCCACCCCAAGGATAAAACACCCAGACACAAACTGAGCAACGTGGTATATGCAGTACAGTGCAGTGAGCCATGTGCAGATCTGTACATTGAGGAAATAAAACAACCACTTCATAAATGCATGGCACAACATAGGAGAACAAACCCATCAGGACTAGATTCAACACTCCATCTGCATTTAAAAGACAAAGGCCACTCTTTTGAAGATAGCAAAGTCCACATTTTGGACAGAGAAGACCGCTGGTTTGAAAGGGGTCAAAGAGGCCATCTATGTCAAAATTGAACAGCCTTCTCAACAGAGGGGGAGAGATATGACATCTATCTCCAGTCTACAATGCAGTCCTTTCAACAGTTCCACTTGTCTTGCTGAACAACAGTGATTCTGATCTCAATTGAGGTCATAAGTCAAGGATTACCTGTATTCACAAATTCCTATAGCTATGTTGTAGCCATTTCCATTATAGAAACATAAATATGAATATTGGAAGTATACGATACTGCAGGACTACTGATCTAGACAAGAAAAGAATGTTTATGTGAGAGAAATTTGTGCCATTGGTCTTGTCTAATTAATTCATATGTTCACGTAGTTATCAAATGCATATGACATTTTGCTAGAAGATAGCAGCTCTTATACTGATACGCATAGATAAGTCTTGATGAGAGATGATATTCTCAGGGCTCATAGGCAAAAGCCATGAGTACATGTTTCTCTTGCCATTTAATGGTAGGCCATTACAGCAGCTTTTATTTTATGATCTTTCTAGTGCCTATGAAGAAAAAATTATAGAATATAGAGCCTTGGTGGCGCAGAGGATAGGATGCAGTAATTGCAGACTTCTGCTAACAGCCAGCTGCCTGTAATTAGGCA